>VXBS01007581.1:33142-80519 GCA_013400255.1 Sitta europaea
ATAAATATATAATATAATAACTATGTATTTATTTATAAATTAATAAACACCTACAGAAAATTACATCCTTAAAATACTGTCCTGTGAGAGTTTGGAGCATGTCAGCTCTGCTGGAGGCAAACCAGTGCTGAGGTACCATTTCAGCAGCTACAGTTCACACTGAAGTGCCACATCCCACTTTTCACCACGCTCAACAAAGCACCCATTGCTGCCAGATTTTAAACCAGCAAGGCCAGGCAACACTATCCTACCTACCTAAGGTAATGTTCTCTACAACCAGAAATTCCTTAAGGACCTCAGGAATTTCCTTTTTGTTCTAACTCTGGAGCAATTGCATTGTCAGTGCTGTTGATTGAGCTGAGCCCTTGCTTGAATTCATGTTTTTAATGAGGCCTCTCCACCTAATTCTGTGCACAGAACCCAACATATGTATTAAACTCAGGAGTAGACTTGAGTAACCTTTCAGGGAATAGTCTCCCCTGCAAGGAATTAACACAACTCCCAACTCACCAGAGGTTCACACATTAGATATCCTGCAAATTAACAAAAGCATAAAAATAAATGTATTGAAATGGAGCTGACCGTAAAGATAAGCACAATGTGTGTTGTTATATCAAAACACATTTCAGCTCTAGAATTACAACTACTGACTGAGGATAAGAGATGCTTCATGGTTGTGCCAAATCAAAAGCACATAGGTAGAAAAATAATAAGAAAAATATGAGTTACAGGAAGTTAAATAGTCAGATATTTTCTAGACTATGTCTCGTTTAAAATAATTAATGGTAGAAAACACTGCCTCTGCCACTTCACTTACAATTAAAATAAAAAAAGACAGCTCTCTGAAGCCCAGCTTATTGCACCTTCATAGAATTGAAAGGAATTTCCAGTGGCTTTTATTTTAGGAAGACATAATACAGTAGTTGAAACATCATTAATCCTTCTGTGAAAAATACACATCAATCCTCTTTGGAAAAAAAAAAAAAAAAAAAAAAAAAAAAAAGTTTCATAGCCTTTTGAACTCACTTCAAAACATAAAAATATCACAGTTATTTTGAAGAAATGGTGTTAAAATATTGTTTTCAGCAAATAAGGCTGCGACTAAGTCCTCTGACGTGGAGCCCAGTTACAGCTGACTCTCTGAAGGTGTCAGAAACAGTTTGTGTTCAGAGCCTCAGCTGATTATCCTGATTATCCACTGATTATTCCTCCTGCCAAGCCACACACTGGCACAGGACAGGGCAGTGCCCCGGGGGCAGCCACACATCCATGTCTGGGCTCCTCCAGCTCCCACCTGCACCTCTGGGAGCCGAGGGAACAAACCTGCACAGCTCCCAAAGGCAGGGCAGACACAGAGGAGCAGGAGAAACACAGGGGACACAGAGGACAGCAAAAGTCCTGAGTGCCTCCTCTGCTGTGTGGGCTCCTTCAGACAGTGGGAGGTGCCCCAGGATGTGCCCAGAGCCTTCCTTTCTCCAGCCTGAACAGCCCCAGCTCTCCCAGCCTATTGCCTTTCCTCGTTTTCAATCTGAATCCTGCTGGTTTCACCTAACATGTTCTTGTTTCAGAACACAGGACAAACAGTCAGTGGCTACTGACCTTCCCTATGCCACTCCTGGCTTTGCAGATTTGTGCCACATCCTCCTTAGGTTATTAATTTTCACGATGGCAGGTAAAAATCTACCTAAGTCCTTCCTGAAAAGCCATCACCAGCCTTTGAAAGTAGGGCATCTCTGTAATTATGAAATATGACAACAATAAGAGCAGTAATGATGGTCATTGTCTTCTACTGCTGAGCAAAAACAGGGTCACTCACAGTCTCGTGCTTCTGTAGAATTTGAACAGCAAAAAGAATCATGAAAATAAAGAACTATTAGCATTATCATCAAGAGATCTCTCTTTATTCTGCTTATCAAAGTCCTGGCAGACTTTACTTTTTAACCCATCATAAAAATTATTTACAAATGACATTTCAGGAATGACCTGGAAAAAACTAGAGAATGAAAGAAGTGAACACCCACAGGCTGCTGTATGTAATGAAGGAGTTGTAACTCTTTAAGGCTGTGTGGAGGAAAATATTACATTTGTACTAAAAAGCTGAGGCTGATCCTGGGCACATGACATTTAAAGGTAGCATCCCTAGCCTGAAATGCAAGAGGTGGCTGTGAGAGGGCCTTTAAGCTTCATTCCAAGACCTGTTATAACCTTGACTGTGAAGCTTGTGGAGCTTGTTTCCCTAAATTAGGAATCATGGGCCAAAATCATAGCAAATCTAAATGGAAGCCACGTGGTTTCCTTCTGCCACAGGTAAACTTAACCACAAAATGAAGAACTAAATAAGCACTGGCCAACAGACCTACTTGTGGAAGGTGATTTGTTTTATTTGTGACTCACTCTCACACCTGGAAGAGGAGGATGGGTTTTTTGCATAGACTGAAAGGTGGAATTGCTGGGGAGTTGTTAGATCTGCCTCAGTCCTGGGAGCAGAAGCCCAGACCAGAGAGGCTTCAGTAGCCTGGGAGAAAGCTTTATCAGTGTCCTTGGCAGAGTACAGAGGTGAATGTCCCTGGAATTTTAATCACACCTGTAACTCTTCATGACAGTCCTGAAACTGTCCTGGGGAGAAACTCTGCACTGGAGTTCAGCCTGAGAACTTATTTTTCATGCTCTGCTAAATTTCACTTGAATGTACTGGTGGGTCAATCTGAAATGATGAGCCTGTGGGATTGTTTAATTCCTAGGCTGGAATGTCTTCTTTTTGTTGTATTTTTTTTTTTCTATTTTAAGATGGTTATTCAGTTTTCTAAGTTAAAAACCATCATTCTCTGCACTTAATACCCAGCATAAAAAACCTTTTGGCATACTAGAGGGCAAACCTATTCAGTCTCTGCTTTATCACCCAGATAAAGCTTCCTGAAATATTTCAAATACTTCACTTTTTAAAAATGCAGTTCTGTTATGTTTCTCATATAAAAGTACTTGTGTATATTTATATCTACATATGACCTTTTCCAGGTAGCACAGCACATTGCAAAGGACATGAGGATGAGAAAGCCACTCTCTGATTTCATCACTGTAAATTACATTGAGTCCTACTGCAAAAGCTTCCTTTTCTATATCAGCAGCACTTCTAGGCTGAAACTGAGATCAGGCTTGTGCCTGTGTCAGACTGTCTGCAGAACATCCAAACAGAGCAATTGCAGTTAACATATAAAACATGTCAGCCTTAAAAAAAAACATTGTATTGAAAGTATTTATGACTTGAACTCAGTCATCTTAGAGTCCTTTTATTTCCTTCCAGCTCACCCCAGATACTGTGATGTAACTCAGAGTCTGTCCATGCCCTTAATAAGGAATTGGTTCAAGGTTGAGAATGAATGCAGGTACCCAAAGTTCAGCAGAACTAGCATTGTTGGAATCTGGGTTCAGAGAGTTTCATCTCACCTTTATGCTATTGCATAAACCATCCAGGGATGCTTTGCTTGCTTTACTCAGAGATTTCACTTTTTCACTCTGCACTTTCCATTTTGGACACAACGTAGCCCTAAAACATTTGCTTTTACTGGCACTGATGCACATTTTTCTCATTGACAACTAATCCCCAGATTATCTTCTGAAGTTTCTTCGAAGAGCACTCAAAATTCTGAAGAAAATTTAGTGAAGGACATTGCTAAATAAACTTTCACAGTCTCTTCCCTTTCCTTGTTAAAGGCTTTGTATTAGAGCTCCACCGAATATAAATTAACACAAATTTGGTTACCTTTGCAATGGCTGCTCAGAAAAGCTTTGGAAAATTTTGGTGAGGACTATTTGCCACAATATTAAGCTAAAGAAGATCTTCAGATAAATATGTGTTCAGTCTTAGGCACTTGGTAAACACTTAAAAATACTTTGAGAGTGTCCCTTGGCCTTTTTGTTCCATTTGAGAGGACTACATCCAGCAAAGCCATAAAATCTAAATATTTTGTTACAGTGGGCTCTGTTTACCTGCATGCCAACACATTAACACCTCTGGGATTTATGGAAATAAATGCATAAAGTGCACATTCCTTCATTTATGCATAATGTTTAGGAGTTGGATGTCACAGTGCCCTTCAGAGGCAGCATGAACCCTGAGGATGAGGATGCACTGTGTGACAGAACTGTCTTTTGGCAAACTCTGAGTGCTGTGCATTCCACAATCATCTGCATGAATGCAGCCAGGGGATGAATTGGTGTGAAGGGTTTACTGAAGGGTTGGTGCTTTCAGGGAAAAATAAAATCAACCTGTTGAAAAGACCCTCAAAAGAGAGGAAGCACAGAATAATGCTGCTCTTGAGGAAAGGATTTTAGGCTTTTCAGGAGCAAAAAGCAGAGGAAGCCAGAGGTTTGTTGTTACAGGTGTTACACTCAGGGTTCCTTCTAATTCCTTAAAAAGGTCTCTGAGTCATCATCACCTGGCAGTGTGTCACTTCAGCAGTGCATAGGAGAAAGAAAGCTGTTCCAACCAGAGAACTTATTCATCTCTTTTAAGTGGGGTTACATTAAGTCATCATGAAATCCTTCAGGCTGACAACCTAAGAAACTGAAATCCTTTGTTCTGGCACTTTAATTCCCAGCCATTTTTGCCACCTGCAGTATGCATTTTTGCAGTTGTTGAGTCAGAGAGCACAGCTTACAAATACAATTCTTTTTTGGTACCTGCACATTTTAGCTCACCAGGTCTCCACTGGGAAGGTCTCTGACATTAAGACACAGATTAAGCAGCCATTTATTCACTTATTTTGTTCTATAAATGTTCTCACTTCCCCTGGGATCAGCATGTTTGCACCAACAGATGTGAATATTCAGTTCAGAATATTACAGCAAAAAATTCTTCCTGAATCACCCAGCCAGTGAAAGTGAGTGCCTCTCTTCATTCACACATCTGCCCCCAAATGTCTCCTACTTACAAAGCCTGAAAAAAGATTTACCTCACAGCAAGCCTCAGAATAGACAAACTCACTCTGCATAGGTCCAGAAGGAGAAGGAAGGTATATTTTCCATTTATGTGACTGCTAGATTTCTTTCCAGCTCTTATCTGAGAGGCAGGCTGCTGGTGCACACAGAAAGAGGAGAATCAAGACCCAGCAGTGATGCCACACCACAATCTCCCATACCTGCTAAATTGCACAAACAGGGACATTAAAAGCAAAAGGTACTTGCTGCTAACACAGAATGTGTTTCATTTAATAAGCTGTGCAAAGACCACGAGGTCTCTCCTGAGAAGATGAGAGCTGTTTCTCCCAGTCTGAGACATTTTATGGGAGGTTCAGTGTCAGATGGCTTGGGCTGGGTGACATCTTTATTTCCTACTTCCCTCCCCACCTCCCCACAGATCACAAGACAACAGAACAAATGTTTTCTCCAGGTTAAATCTTTATTTATTTTCTCAAGACAAACAAGAGAGAATTGCTATGATCAGACTAACGTGGTGCTTTTCAAACTGTGCTTCCTCTAACAGTTTCAAACTGTATATAAATGAGTAGGAGAGACAATTGCACTGACCTATGTGGACAAGAGTAATTGGGACTCTGTGTGCAGTAAACGAGGTTTCTGTATTTTTATGACTGATTGTAAGGTGTATGGCCAGTATTAAAATTGTCTGGTATTTATTATGAGAGCATGATGTTTTTTATTTTCATCTGTTTGCTACTCAGCCATGTTCCTCATCTTTGTGCCAAAATTTTCTGTGTAAGATGCAAGACCTTGAAAGTGTCAGAAAACCCTGACAGAAGGTGCTCTGTCATTTCCAACAGCAACAGCAAGAAAAGTCTTCTGTGAATTTCAATTTCAGGGAAAAGTTTCTTAGGGAAGCTTCAATATTTCTGTATTTTAACAAGAATTTCCTGGATTTTAAGCCAAAGCACTAACTAACCTGTGATGCCCTTTGCTATGGATGGCCCTGCTGGCTCAAGCTCCTCTACACAGCACTTCCTTTAGAGAGGACAGAAATACTTTTGTACCTGTAGCACCAAAGAAAGGACAGGGACATGTCCTCCCTGTGCTCCTGCTGACCTCTCCTCTTAGCCCTGACTTGGTGTGGGGAACTGCATTTGTCTGAAACAAGTGCAAGGACAGACCTAGAGGACAGAGAGACCTTAACTCAACCTGGTGGGAAGAGAGAGGAGTTTACAGCTGGACAGATGAAATTTGAACAACTGAGAGAGAGAGGCCAAGGGGAATGGCAGCAGATGAAAACTTACAGAACAGGACACAGAGCAAAAGGGTAGCAAACACCAGAAAAATGGAAGGTGAGGAATTGAAGATTTAGGGGTGAGAAGCAAAACAAACCTAGAAAATGGGTGAAGGAATAAATTGGCTTTTTCTGGGTAAGCAGGGATGGTAACTTGGAAAAAACACATTTATATTCGCTCAACAAGAATATCTGACTAAGATGAGAACCTGGGATGTGGCTGGTGCAATGAGTTAAATGAGTACAGCTGTAGAACAGGGGGGAAAATGGAGAGCTGAGTTGTCTGTAAACACCTCCCTCGGAGTCCACTGAGCTCCTTACAGACACATCTAACTGCCCCTGCTGTCAGCAGCACCTGGGAATCTCACCAGCTCGTTTTCCCATCCCCTGATGGCAGGCAGAGGAATGAGATGAACTGCTGCCTGTGGTGATTAATTGTGGCACTAACACACACGGCAGAATTTGCTTCAGTGGATTCAGAGGCTCCCATTGCCCTCAGCACACAGAGCTCAGCACTAGGGCATGGACCTGCTCTCTTCAATTTTTGCTTTGGTTTTTCCAAAGTGGGGCAAACAAGAGAGGAGAGGGTGGTGTAAATCCATTCCCTACCTGGGGAACAGAGAGTGAAGGCAGTTGTCCCCTTTCCCTAGAAAGCTGAAGAGGTACAGAGCTGCTCTACAAACCTTTACCTTCCAGCACAGCATCACTGCTCAGGAGGTGTTGCCTGTGGACAGCTGGGCAGCACCAGCAGCACTCAGAGACAATGTCCATCTGCTTGAATTTCTGCTAATGTTGCTGACACACTAGAAAATGCACCTTGCCTTCCAGCTCCAGGAAAGAGCACATTTTCCTCATATGCAGGATGAGAAGAGGCAGAGAGATGGAATCCCTCTTTTTCATATTTTTTAATATATCCTTAAAATAAATGTAAAACATGCACGTATACTTTTCAGACTACAGCTGTCTGTTCTTTCTTTTGAAAGAAATGCAATAAGAATCCCACTCAAATTGAATATAGAGAGGATTAGAGGAAACAAATGTGAAATTTTACCTAAGTTGGAATTACAAAATAAAGTCCAGAAGGAAAGAGCATTCCCTCTACTGTATAAAACAGCATTATCTTGCCTGTAGGCACTACTGAAAGCAGAGAAGTTTCACTGTACCAGAAACAGAGAGGCAAAACCAGCAGTAAATCTACACACTATATTTATGGGATGGTACAAAATTCACCCCTGGCTCATTCAACTTAAATTCAGTTGAAAACAAAGTCGAGTTGCCAGGTCTTTGAGTGTATTGGAGGGAGAGGGATGGCTGTGTTGTCCCAGAAAGTCATTGGGAGCAGGATCCTGAAAATCCAGTGAGATCATCATTTAGCCACATAATTGCCATTAATTTCAGTTAATTCCTTTGTAAGTGCTGATGTGTTCCTCCTCCCTGACTTCACTCAGAAGCACAATTTTGGAAGCTGCCTTCCAAGAAATCATCATAAATAGAGACTTTGTTGGGAATTGCTGACAATTCCCAGCACTAAAGCTGATCAAATCCCCCAGAAAATTACATGTCACCAGAAATTTAGACTAAGAGCAGCTTCAATTTTAAACAGGTGGGCATATAAACAAACAGGCACCAAAATCAGTTATGTATTGGGATTTAAAGTGCAATGAAGTAAAAGCATCAATATGATCTGGAGATACCTTTAATAATGAACTGAAATATTTTCCAATTTAAAAGTCCATCAGAAAACACATTAAACGCTATAACACAAACTAACAAATTTTTAGTTTCTAGTTCCAAAGCCCTGTCCTGCCTGAAAGTCGAATATAAGACTTACCTTACCTCACCTGGAGCAGCATGTAACAGCAGCTGCTTTTCCAGCCAGG
This sequence comes from Sitta europaea, assembly GCA_013400255.1. NCBI lineage: Eukaryota > Metazoa > Chordata > Aves > Passeriformes > Sittidae > Sitta > Sitta europaea. The sequence continues at coordinate 41,237 of VXBS01007581.1, forward strand.
CTCTCAGCTTCCCCCCCAGCACATCCAGTTAACACTTTACAAATATCTGGCTCCTATATCAACTGAAATATTTCTAGTTTCAAGAAATACGTTTGTATGCATATATAAAAACATTCAGAGAGAAAAAGAACTCACATGTATCTTACATCAATTAAAGTGAGAGAGTTTCTCCAGGAATAAAAAAATCAGTCCCCATCTGTCCTCCCAAATGTAGAAATTTTAAAATCCTATGCTAATAAAAATAAACTAAAAAGCCAGAACTCTATGCACCGAAGAGAACCACCTGCAAAATGCTTCTGTGGCTGAGTATGCTCTTTTCTCCTCCACATGCTCCCCCAAGCACGGGTTAACAAATATCAGAAGAGAATCCTCAGCACTGTAGTCACAGGTTTTTCCAGTCATCATCCAAATATTTTCACAACGTATTCCCAAGCCAAGAAAGGGTGAGACTCTCCTTTTGCCCTTACCTATTCTTTGGTCTCCTGCAAACAGTGAACACTGCCCTAAAGATAACCGCGGCTCTGATAAAAATTACATCACAATTACTGAAAAATCGAGAGGTGGAGATTGGGAATGCCTGGCATTTCATAACAAGTGTCTCCTCAGGGTGGGAGCACCCTTTGTCCTGTATTTGGCAGAAATTTCCCTTGCAGATAGATCGCTGTACACTTTGGAAAGACAACACAAACCGCTTGCCCGTTTCTTACTGACAAACACCTGCGCGATAGCTGGAAACGCGCACAGGAGCGGGCACGAAATCCATCAGCCTTGCTAAGCAAAGAGTGAAGCAAACCACATCTCCCTGGCCCATGCCAGAGGAGCAGCGAGCAGCCTCCGCACCCGCGCAGAGCTGCCGGGGGTATTTACCTGCCTCGGCGTCTCCGCGGGGCGCACGGCAATAGCAGCACTCCATGAAGATCACGTAGTTCAACACGTTGAAGAACAGACCCGAAACGCCGATCACGAGGACGAGCAGCGCTTTCTCCGTCTTCTGAGGGTTGATAAACCTCTTGACCGCCTCCACGAAGATGCTGAACATCAGCGCGGTGGCGAAGACGGAGTTGCCGAAGGCGCCCAGCACGTCGGCGCGGCTGAAGCCGAAGGTGCTCGCCTTGTGCCAGCGGACGCGGCTGAGGCGCACGCCGAAGAGCCCGATGATCATGGAGATCAGGTGCGACAGCACGGCGAAGGCGTCGGAGGCCAAGGAGAGGGAGTTGCCCACGTAGGCGACCGAGATCTCGATGGCGAAGATGGCGAGGCTGAGCAGGCACATGAGCGCCAGGCGGCTGCTGCGGCCCGAGTAGCGGCCCATGCTGCCCCCGGCCCGCCAGCGCCGCTCGCTCCGGGCAGCCGCTCTTATAGCCAGCAGTAAAACTATAAATCGGTTTAAAGGGCGGGTCAGCGAGATTTGTCATGTGAAGACTCGGCGAGGGCTCTCAGCGCTGCAGGTGTCCCTCCCCTCAGGTGTTTTTCCCCTACAGAACGAAAAATAAAGCGAGGGAGAGCAGCAGCGCTTGCTGGTGCGGTCAGTGAGTGCCCTGCAAAAGGGAGTAAGGCGCAGAAAAGAGAGAGTACGAGGGCGGCTCAGAATCTTAAGTGGATAGAAAAGACCTCTCTTTTGCATAAAACTCTCCTCTCATGTCTGTTCCTGACATTTCTCTGCCCAGTAATTTTAGTACTGAAAAGACTAAAGTTTACTCGAGGATTTGATCCAGTCAACTGGTTGAAGGTTGGCTGTTTGTTCAAACCAGTAAGGTCAGAGGCAGCATTTCGTTTTGCTTTTCCTTTGTTCTGAGTTACTAACAGCTTCCACATCTCATTTTTGAAATAAGGGTGTTGTAGAGCATTTCAGAGGGAGCTGAGAGTGCACATCTACTCTTAAAAATATAGTTTCCACTATTCATCTGTGGCAAAAGACATTTGAAATCCATTGGGTGGGCATTTTTTTTAAGAGCACAATGGACATGAACTGCTTGTGAGAGTCACTGAAGATGTTGTCCATAGAACAAGCTTCAAAGACAACTGAATTGATCTGCCCTTTTAGCAATCTAATACAACAATTATACAACAATTTTTTGTACTTTTGGCACATTTTAAAACTGTTCATGGAAATGCAAAAAATTTGGAGGCAGTTTTCTAAAGAAAATGGATGCCGAGGCTTAACAACAAACCCAAAGCACATTGTTTATTTCCCATTTTGAAAACCCTGTCTCAAAATCTCAAAAGTAATTCTTATATGTTTGCACATAGAAGTCAGAGCTGGGGAAAGCACAACCAGAAGTTCAAGCTGCTGAAGTCCTAGCAGCAGTTGGTGCCATTTCTGGAAAATAGATCCTGAAGCAGTAACATTTTTTGTCAGTCACTGCAGTACCTGTCGAGCTCTGAGCTGACACAAATTCACAAATTATTGCTAATGGCACAGCAGGCAGTAGGGGCCATAGGACCAGGTGTCTTCCTTGAAAAATTTATGATCCAGCTTTTTATTTAAAATGCTCACCTGTGTGCATATATGCACACAGTTAGTTATGAGATAGGACAGAAGGAAATGACATGAATTACATGCAGTAGGGCCACAGAGAGATAAGATAATGTTGATAACCTGAGCTGGCCAATTGTCCCTGCTGGCCTTAGGCTTACCAAGGTGAATTAACTTTAGGTTAAAAACAAACATCCACCCCTACTTTTCATCTGGATTTTTTGCTCACAGGGTTTCAACAGCCAAAATATTTATGTTTAAAGTCCAGTTTGTTAGAAGCCTTGCCTGCCAACATACGTAATATTTAACATTTGGTCATTTGCCTACCTACACACTGCAGCTGCAACTCAAGGGTTCCCCTCCTCCTGCCATTTTAAGAACACCATTAAGCCTGGAAGGGTGGATTAAGAACTAATTGCAACATTGAAAACTGGAACTTACTCATCTTCCTCTTCATCTTCTCACACCTGTGTCACCTCTTCCATCCCAGCTATTTCTACGGTGGCTTTTTATCTTCTTGTATTACAGTGATGTTTATCTACTTATTTATTACCTGAACTAAAGAGCATGAAAGGTGAAAACTTTTTTTCAAGTTATTCTCCTTTCAATGGGTAGAGCCCAAGGTCAAACTTCAGTGGTCTCAAAAGCCCTGCCTTACACAAGGTTGTGATTGCCAAAACAAGAGATAAATGAAACACTCCCTTTGCAGCAGAGCTAAAATGTTCACCTGTGCTCTATTTCCAATAAGGAGATGCTAGCAAGATGTTAAGGCAGTTCCCTTACACCACCCTTACAATTTAAGGTAAATTTATAAGTACACCAGAACTAAAGGACAGGCAGTTTGCAGTTCTATTATAAACACAAAGCAGTATCCTTTAATCAACAACAGTGTATTATTCCAATTCATACACCTTTTTTTCTAACAGACAGAATCTACTCAGGGTCTGAAAGCTTTTTCTATAATGCTTCACAGATATCTCAGATTGTGCTTTTGGCAATAGGATACTTGACAAGGATGTTGTTATCTCTCCCAGGTAAATATTAGCCTCTGTGGAAGATCATCACAGGGACATCTGCATGTGAGATATCAACATTTCAGACCCTTCAAGCCTTATTATGACCAGGAAGAAATAAAAAAAAAGGAAAAAAAAAAGAAAAAAAAAAAAAGCTGGCCTTCTGTGAAATCTTTCTTCAAACAAAACCATTTGTAGGCTGAGAGCAACTCATTTCTAAGAACAGTGTCAACATGTTTACTCAAGGATTTGATCCAGTCAACTGGTTGAAGGTTGGCTGTTTGTTCAAACCAGTAAGGTCAGAGGCAGCATTTCGTTTTGCTTTTCCTTTGTTCTGAGTTACTAACAGCTTCCACATCTCATTTTTGAAATAAGGGTGTTGTAGAGCATTTCAGAGGGAGCTGAGAGTGCACATCTATTCTTAAAAATCTGATTTGCTCTGCCAAAAAATCTGGGCACATTCCTGCCTCTTACACCTGAGGATATTGAAGCTGCTGGTTGCTGTTTTCCCCCTTCCCCAGCACTGGAGAGGCACCGTGGCCAATCCCCCTCCTGCTGCTCTTAGTCACCCACCACTTCAGGCAGAGAAAACAGCACTCTGCTGTTACTGCTCACCCTCTTTCTCCAAGAATAACCCCAGCCAGCACCAGAGAAAGCACACCAGGATAGAGACCTTAGGGCCACTTGCCTAGTTTGTCAGCTGAATCCAAAAATAAATCCATGCACAGACACATCCTTCCCTAAAACCTTTGATTATTTCTACACCTGAGAAAATACCTAGAAAAATGCAAGATTGATGATTTTAAGATGCAATTGAAGCAAACCCTCCAGGACTAACCATAATCCAAAGAATATTATGGAGAATTTCCAAGTTTCAAGCACTCTGAGCAAGCTGATCTGAAATATTTAATAATTTTTGCATTTTTCTGTGGAAAAAGTGGGGCATTATCACAGGGCACATGATTCTAAACTGCATAGGCCAAGTTCAAATTTTGATATCCAAAATTTTGACTAGGAAGGCTGACCACAGGAATCTGGGGAAAAGCAAACATTCTGCATGCCTTTGAAAAGCAGAGATCTGGCAACAGCACTCTAAGTCTCCTGCATGCTTAAGACTATGGCTGCTACATAAAACCAGGTTTTGGAAACAGGTAGCCCTGCAATGTTGGCCCAGGAAGACTTTGGGGAGGACCTTATTGGTCCAGCTTTTTAATTGCCATATTGTTTTCACAATAATATCTCCAGGGAAAGGTGCTCATGTAGACAGCCTTCAAACATACAGGAGGAAAAAAAAGTAATAAATCAAGTGTGTGTCATGTAACCACTGTTTTGTGCCAGGACCACCTCTTTATTTTTTAAAGCCAATCTTGTGCTCAGAGTGGAAGTAATGTTATTTTTAAAATGATTTCACAACTCTGTAATATCCAGCCTCCTCTGATAGAGCAACACTTGGTAAGTGTAGGAAAAGCAAAAGTTTTATGAAATGTGCTGTAGATATAACCACAGGCTAAAATCTCTGGCACTGAATTTAACTCTCTTCAGATTGCCTTTGCATTACTCATTGCAGTATCACTGTCAGACAGCCATAAAGGCCAGAATGCAAAATAAGAACAGAGCTTGGCAAAATACCTGCAAGAAATGGCTGCCTCCTGCATCTTGCTACAACGTGGCATTGAATCTTCAAACTTGGTTTAGGGAGGGGTGTTAAAATCCGGGAGGAGACCCCACCTGCAGTGCTGTGCCTGGTTCTGGGGCCATCAACATAAGAACAGTGCAGAGCTATTGGAATGAGTCCAGAGGGAGATAAAGAGTCTCAGAGGTTGGAGCACCTCTCCTGTGCAGACAGGCTGAGAGCTGGGGTCACTCAGCCTGGAGCAGAGAAGGGCTCAGGGAGACCTCAAAGCACCTTCCAGGACCTAAAGGAGCAACCTGCAGAGGGACTTAGAAGGGCAGGTAGTGATAGGACAAGGGGGAATGGCTTTGAATGGAAAGAGAGCAGGTTCAGGGCAGATACCAGGAGGAAACTCTTGACTGTGAGTGTGGTGAGGCACTGGACCAGGTTGTCCAGGGAAATTGGGGATGCTCCATGGACAGGCTGGATGGGGCTCTGAGCAACCTGGTCTAGTGGAAGGTGTCTCTGTCATGGCAGGGGACTTGGAATGAGATGATCTTTAAGGCCCCTTCCAACCCTTCCAAGCCATTCATAATTTTATGTTTTTAAGAAAATATTCCTTGAAAGACCTTGTTTCAGAGGGGAGTTTTCTAAAGTTAGTAATTTCTGTGCCGACAGGTTAGCAGCAAGTCTCTACTGAAAAATTTGAAAGCAAAATTAAAAGCATGTGTTTTATCTAGAAAGTAGATGTCAGCACACTGAAGTACTGTAGTTTTCATGACATTCTCTCCAACCTTTCAGGCATTTTCTCAATGTACAAGGAAATACATACACCAAACCAGAAAAAAAGACACGAGCAGAGAATACCTACTCCTCCCTACTGAGCAACACAGAAAAAACCCACCACAGNAGGCTGAGAGCTGGGGTCACTCAGCCTGGAGCAGAGAAGGGCTCAGGGAGACCTCAAAGCACCTTCCAGGACCTAAAGGAGCAACCTGCAGAGGGACTTAGAAGGGCAGGTAGTGATAGGACAAGGGGGAATGGCTTTGAATGGAAAGAGAGCAGGTTCAGGGCAGATACCAGGAGGAAACTCTTGACTGTGAGTGTGGTGAGGCACTGGACCAGGTTGTCCAGGGAAATTGGGGATGCTCCATGGACAGGCTGGATGGGGCTCTGAGCAACCTGGTCTAGTGGAAGGTGTCTCTGTCATGGCAGGGGACTTGGAATGAGATGATCTTTAAGGCCCCTTCCAACCCTTCCAAGCCATTCATAATTTTATGTTTTTAAGAAAATATTCCTTGAAAGACCTTGTTTCAGAGGGGAGTTTTCTAAAGTTAGTAATTTCTGTGCCGACAGGTTAGCAGCAAGTCTCTACTGAAAAATTTGAAAGCAAAATTAAAAGCATGTGTTTTATCTAGAAAGTAGATGTCAGCACACTGAAGTACTGTAGTTTTCATGACATTCTCTCCAACCTTTCAGGCATTTTCTCAATGTACAAGGAAATACATACACCAAACCAGAAAAAAAGACACGAGCAGAGAATACCTACTCCTCCCTACTGAGCAACACAGAAAAAACCCACCACAGCATGTTACAGCTCACAATACATCTTTATTATTGGAGATGTTTACAGAAAAGTCTGTGAATTACTGCTAGCCTAAGACTGACCATTGGGGAGCTGGGTTATGGTTTATGGCTTTGTCTTTGAATTATTTAAAAAGGTCACAAAACCGATTGAAGTTTAAGGGGCTATTTCAGTCTTATTAAAAAAAGTTCAATTCACAGATAAAGGAAAAGGTTCTTTCACTAGTGATTTAGTAACTACGACCAAAGAGGGTGTAGAACTTGGCAGGGTTTTTGCCACACACACATCTTGCTCCAGGCTGGAGTTCACAGAGAGGCTGGAAAGGTATGCAGAGGCTTTTTGCTCCCATGGATGGGGCACCAGGTTCAAGATCTTGATCCCTGAAATACAAGGATATTCATAAATAAATATATTCATAAATAAATATCTCTATTAAAAAATAAAAGGGCAATAAAGGGTATTATACATGAAATCTTAAAACTGCATTCATTATTCTGAAAGTTCCAGAGCTAAGGGAAGTAAATACATTGAATTATGTAGGACAGTAAGAGTCTGTACATAAGTGTTGTACAAAGGCATCTTGCATTCCTGTTTTATATTCAAAACATTCTGATTTTGATCTTGGTAAATAGTCTCCAGTTCAGTTATATTTTACCTGGCAGTGGTCTTCTTGATCCAATCCTCACACTCAATTTCCCCACAGAAAGGGATTTGTACAATCTGAAGACAGGAGAGGAGGGGAAGAGAGAAAACCCAACAGTTACACATCTGAAAAAATCATTTTTGTCTTTGGAAGATTCCTAAACCTTCAGATCTTGTACACAGATCACATATTGGGAAAAGTTCCAATTGTTACAAGTGAATTTTAATAGCTCTTTTTCATCAGAGAAATAGATAAGCACAGTCATCCCTCCACAGTGCAGTGTGGAAAATCCTACACAAACCCAAAGCACCACTTAAATTTAAATCAATTTTTTTAAACCAAATAAATCTTTCTTCTGTGCAAAATATAAACCCTGTTTTCTCATCAAATGTTCTGTTTTGCAGGAAAAGTTTAAAGTTTTCAAACTACTGAGCAAATGCTCACCTTACATACTGGAAGACAGTGCCCTAACAAAGTTCCCATTTTAATTCCATTACTATGAATTTTCACTTTTTTTCTGAGCATACATTATTTTAAGAAAACAAAACTGCCAACAGCACATTTTTGGGGGTGTGGGGTGGGTGTGCAGCTTCCTGCTGTTTCCTTCACTGAGCTCAACTGAAAAAAACTGAGAGAGTAAGGCTGAGATGACAATGTCACACACTCCTCTCTGTACTACTCTTAGCTATTGTAGCAGATCTCTTGCCCCTAGTTTTATATTCAATTTTACTGACTTTTTTTAAATGGACTTCCACAGAGGAAATTCAGTTTTCTCCCAAGGAGTATCATTACTGTTAAAAAGACACCTCCATACACATTTGAACACTTGTGAAATGCTGATAGCTGAGGACAACCTCAGCTACTAAATTCATTTTAATTCTATCCAAACTGTGAATAAGGTTTCAGTGCATCTTTCTTTCACCTAATTTACATTCTTACTGCAAAATTCTCAATTTGCCATTAACTGGAACACACCTTTATTAGACTTCACTTTATAGCTTCACTTCCTTGCAACTGAAAAAGGAACTATTACCACTCTACTACACTGTTCTTGCATTAATCTTTTGTAAATGAAATGATAAATAGTCCACATTTTTAAAGAGCTGAGAGTCTGTATTTCCATTAAGGGAAAAACAGCAGCAGGAATTAAACAGGAGCACTTACTTCACCTTAAAAATTTTCCTCTTAAACAGTAGTCAATGCTAACAGTGTAATTTCAAGTAATTCAGAATACATATGCTATAAAATTATGTTAATACAACAAAAATAGGCAGAGAGTGAAACAAACACAAAATGGCATTTTTTTCAATTTTTTTTTCAATTCAAATATGCAACTCATAATAAATTCATAAGTACCAAAACAGTATCCAACCTGGAATGTAAAATTATTTGTTCACATTTCCAAGCCTAACTGCATTTAGAATACATTAGAATTCTAAACATTATAAAAACAGCTTAATTCTCTTTGTCATATCTAGAATCTAGCTGCACACAACAGTGAGTGCTGCACATTGCTAAATCAGTCCCTGCTCTGAAGTTCATCATTATTCCTTTAAATTTTGTTCAGAATTGAAGTGCAATAGAAATACAAGAAAATAATATAGTGGAAGGTCAAGCCTAAACAGGAATAACTTAAATTGTTTTTGAAGTTTAACAGAGTATTTATAGATTCTTGGCACTTGCACATTTTCCATCAGGAATTTTGAAGTTTTCAAAGTGGATCTAATTGGTACACAACCCCCCAGTCTCTCTTTATAAAATGCACAACCTTACAAACTAATGTTGGAGATCCTACCTCTTGAACACACTAATCCAAACACACTAACAATTTCCCAACCTGATCTGTGACACAATTTCAGGGTTAAAAAAATTATGTCAGCAGTTCCTTGTAAAAGAACCAGCAGCTCAGTTCTGTGCTGAAGGTTTAATGTCTCATCTAAACTTCAATACCTTTTCACAGATGATCAGTAGAGCTCAGTCATCCACATGATGGGTTATTGTTACTGTAAGTCCAAGGAGGTTTCTGACTTGCAATAATTCTAAGTGAACCTGATGGCTTCTACTCAGGCCATAAAGGTAAAACTTCCTTGACGTAAATACCTTGGACTTTAAACTCTCACCTGGACCTTTATATGAGACCTTAACAAGTGTTTTGTCTCTGTTTGCATTAGAATAATGACAGTGAGGTTACTGTAACATTAATGAAATGTTTACAACACTCTCTCTTAAAAGCATATGCTGATAAAACCATTATCTGTAAGGGATAAAAAGGGTGTGAAGCACAAGAACAGAAGGAGTAAATTCCCTTACCTTTCCTGAATCAAGCTCTTTTTGAAAGTCCTCCATATTACTGGCCACCACCATATGACTTTTTAGGTCCTCAGATGCTCTAAGAAAAGGAAAAAAATTCAGGCAGGGCAGATTTATTCACATAAACTCACTGGCCCAAAGAGCTGAGTTTTCAGACACAGTCAAAACAAAAGGTTACAAAAAGAGCTATATATTCATTAGAATCTTCCTAATCAGGTTATGTGTTTCTAGCACTGATCCTCAAGGAGGCAAAATTCTGATTAATTGCTGATGGGGTGTTCTCCAGGTTTCTGCACATTTCACATTGTTCATCCACACTGTTGTGCCCATCAGTTAAACACTGACCCAAAGCAGACAGAAAGAAATACTACAGATGTATATTTTCCTTTTTAAATTAGCTTCTAAATCTAAATCACCAGCTGCTTTTGAACTAGGCAAAAACATTCTGCCTGTAAACAATTTTGATCACCAGAGAAGGAAACAGAAAATCTGCCTCAGTGCTTTGCCAACACCCAGTCCTTCTTGGGGGACTTATGAGCAACAATCTGCAGTGACAGACTTGTGAGGGATTTTGGCATTTCCAATAAGGGCAAAAAACAGTTTCAAAAGTATTTGATTTCTTACAAGAAAATAATCTTGTCAACAGGGTCTTAAAATACACTTCTGAACGCAGAACTTCAGCTACTGAAGTTTCTTGGACACCTTTCTGTCTTTCAAAATGCTGCACCAAAAGCATCTTTCACAAATGTGTCCTGTCCATATGATCATGGGATTATTTAGGCTGGAAAAGATCTGTAAGATCACTGAGCCCCTCCACTAAGCCAACACTGCCAGGCCCACCACTAAACCATGTCCACAAGCACATCTATGTTTTCTGAACCTTCCACAGATGGGTATTCCATCACTGTGCTGGGTAGCCTGGTTCAATGTTTGACCACACTTTCAGTGAAGACATTTTTTCCAAAGCCAAATCTAAACTTCCCCTGGCTCACCCTGAGATCATTTCCTCTTATCCTGTCACTTGTCACTGGGAGAAGAGGCCAATTCTCACCTGGCTACACCCTCCTTCAGGCAGTTGTAGAGAGTGATAAGGTCTCCCCTGAGCTTCCTTTTCTCCATAATAAACACCCCCTGCTCCCTCAGCCACTCCTCACAGGACTTGTGCTCTACACCCTTCACCAGCTCTGCTGCCCTTCCTTGGGCACTGTTAAGGTCACTGGAACCTATTTATGGTGTGTTTATGGTGTATTTATTTATAATAATACACGTGAACTCACGATGTATTTTTCAAAATAAGTTCACAACCTTTTACCTTGTGTTTCACAAGAACATCAGGCAGCTTCTATCACTGTATGTGAAGGAGGTTATGAGCCATTTACTGTAATTCTCAGTTTACCTGCTGTAAAGGTTTGCATGGATCTCCTCCAAGACCTGCTTTAGTTTTTCTTCTGCTTCATGTTCAGACAATGTCAGCTTCTGCCCTGTGTCTCTTCTAACAGCTACAAACTGCTGGCTCTTCATGTCTCGTGGTCCCACTTCGACCCTGACTGGGACACCCTTTGTGGAAAAAAAAATTACAAGTTATGTTGAAGAAGTAATTCTCAGAAGAGTTCATTTTCTCTCTCTCTCTCTCTGTGGCATTTTGTTTGTTTTAGAGTTTAGTCTCAATATAGACTCACTTTATACATTTAACCTTCTTTGGAAAAAAAAAAATCACCATATATTCCAAAGCTTTTATGCATTTCTGTCTTTCCCATCCACATTCTCTTCACTTGCACATTCTACCTTGCATCAGTGCCCACATGCAAGTAACACTGAAGCCCTGCTGAAACTGCACTAAGTTCTCCCACATACTGCAAATCAGATTTTTTAAGTCTGAACAATTAAGACTTCTACAGCAATTATAATGTTCTAGTTCACCCAATAATACATTTAATTCTGTTTTCACAGAATGCTTTCAATAGCATTCAACAGGTATTGTTTTAACAGCAGAGAGCAAAATTCTGTTAAATGCAGCACTAATAACAACATTAATTGCATAGGATATTTGACTACAAACAGCTAATTGCTTTAGCAAAGCTTTTATACTTCAAAAGCTTTTGAAAAATAAAAATTTTCCATGTTACTGAAAAGAGTCAATGAAGAGTTTACCACATAATTTATTTTCTCCAGATCCTAATGTGTATTCCAGAGTGTACACATTCTTTCACAGGAAATGAAAAGAGTGAATGCAAATACATTTTGGAGGATTGTTTCTTGCCCACTCTCCCCCCAAAGGAAATTGAATCAGTAAGTTTACAAGCTAAAACCATCCCACAATGTTCAAGGGATGAACAGGAGAATCAAAACCTGTACCCAAGCTTTCTATGCACTGTGTGCTCTGGAATCTCCTCGAGTTCACAGCTTCCAAATGATTCCAAACGCTCCCCCTGCCCCCACTACCTTAATTATGTTAAAAAGGTGAATAATGATCAATGAACTATCAACCACTGCTGCAAAGCTATATAAAAAACTATTCCACACAGTCATTAACAAGCAATTCAAACTGAACATTCCACTTTATGACCCACAAAACATTGCCTCCATAATAAAAACTTGGGAGAGAGTATCCAGTACTTCTAACTGTAACACTGCTAAGTGAAAGAATACTTCATGTTCCCTCAGGGAGATTTCCCAAGAAAGCAATGGAACTAATAGAAAATACAAAAGAAGTACCAGTGACTTTTTTTTTTTTTAGGAAGCAATATCAGAAATCTGCTAAGCTGAAAAGTACATAAGGCAAAATATTTTCCAGTTAATTCTTGTATTTCTTATTCTGGCAGCTTTGTATTTTTTACCCTATGAAATCCCTTATACACTCAATAAAAGGAGTGTATTGTTTCTGCAATGAGTCTGAAGATGCAGTTTAGGTGTTATGCTGGACACAGTAGTAGTTTCTATGAAAAACATCAAATTTACCCCGTGCTGTGTGCCTCCTTGAAAAACTTAATTTTATTTAGAAAGTTTTCCAACATGGCTTCATGGTACTAGAGCTCCATTAAAATAAAAAAAGGTTACACAAAGTGAAGAGAACTTTGAGACAATGGGAACTTTGAATGATTCAGGTCACTTCTATCATGTTCTGTCTGATTCAAAATTCAGAATAAAAATATGATTCCATAACAACACTTAACACATCATTCAATTTTTAATTACCATTATCACCATTGTTTCATTCTGCTCACTATTTTTGTTTTGTAAAAGCCTCTTCTATTAGAGGATGCAGAACTGTTCCTCTCAAGTGCTATATGAGGGGAACATGGCAATTTGGAAATAAAAAATTGCTCCTTTCTTTGCTGACAATGCAGGATTTTCTCCTCTGTTCTGCTGTATGCACAGAAGGCTCTGTTGTGAGTCAGGACACACTGAAGTATTAATACACATTTTTAAAAACACAAGTAATTTATGCTCCTAATTTAAATTTCTGGGTATATAAGTAGAGCCCTGGAGGTTTAAAAATCCCTAATGACATGCAAATGCTAGCAAACAGAACAAGTCTCAGAACACCTTTGCTTCATTTATTCACGAAAGCGATCACTGATTATCAGGCAGCAATTCTTAATTTACAGAATGAATTTGCCTTCAGAACACACACAGCATACCTCATATATACCCCTCACTTAGGCTCCAAACCAAAAAAAGTACCTTGAGTTCCCAGTGGTTGAACTTCCAGCCAGGTGAGTAGTTGTCTCTTAAATCAGCCCGGACACGGATGCTGGCAGCAAGCAGCCTGCTGCGATATTCATTACATTTCTTCAACAGAGCCTCTCTGTCCTCTTCAGAAAGGGAGTTTGTGATACCACAGGGAATAATTACAACCTGCAACAGAACAGGACAGGTACTTTTTGCTACATAAAGAATTAGCTCATAATTATAAAAAAACTTAAAACCAATATCGTGGCCCTGTATTCCAGTAATTTCTTCCATGCTCTCAGAAACTAAGGACACTTTTTTCTTTCATATTATTGACACAGATAACATTACTTCAAATGGATGAACTATCAAAGGGCCACACAAGGATCCACAAGTATCCACTTGTGCCCACCACAAGTATCCTAATGATTTGTATTAACTTCACACAGCCACTCTGTAACTAGACCCATAGTATGGGCTCCATCCCATATAAAGTCTTCCAGATGCCTGATATAAAATGTTCATAAATTCCAAGACAAGAAAGGAAACTAAGGCAGGTTAAGGCATTTTTACACACCTGAATACAGGCTACACGAGGTGGGAGTACCAATCCCATGTTATCTCCATGAATCATTGTCATTACACCAATAGTCCGAGTTGTAATGCCCCAGGAATTCTGATAAGCAAACTGTTTTTCTCCTGGCTTCTTAGGATCTTCAAACACAATTTCAAACATCTTTGAGAAATTCTGCCCTAGATGGTGTGATGTTGCTCCCTGAAACAGATGCACACAGAAAATTCTATTCAATGGAAAGTTAAGTCTATTAAACACCAGTTCAAATATTTCATCTTCCTATATTTAATGAGACAAGAATTCTTTTAATAGGTAAATACCTGGATAGCTCTTCCACTGGCAGATATAAATGCCTCTAAAGTGGTTGTATAATCCCCCCCAGCAAACTTCTCCTTCTCTGTCTTCCTTCCTTTCACAACAGGTATTGCCAAGAGATCTTCATACACCCGAGCATAGAGATCAAGTATCTGCAGCACCTGTGAAGAACAAACTGCCTTCAGAATTACTCAGTATTTTGCATTTGTTACACCATGAAATATTTTTACATGACAGAGTCTGAAATCTTAAAAAATTTAACACTTTCTCAGGACTTTGTTTAGAAACTAAGGTTTTTTCAATTACTTTAAACTTTGGATGTTATTTTCCCTGAATCAAAAAGAAACAACTGTAAGTTATGACAGAAAACAAGAAGAGTCACAACAGAAATGATAGGCCAAGAGCTATATTGACTTCTAAATTCCACCTAAAATTCTAAACATCTGCTACATAAATAAAGATATGCCACAACACTCAAATGAAACATCTGCCTTTTAGGCAAAGAAAGTTTTAAAACTTCTAACAGTAATCATATGAATGCATTATTTAAATTTTTAAGGAACGTAGATTTTTAAGTATTTTTAAGAAAAATAATTTAAGGAAAGCACTATATATATCAAACTCTTCAAACTGCCCATACTATTTGTAGAGACTGAAGCCTCAGAAATGGGTTACATCTGAGAAAAAAATGGGTTCTAATAAACTTGGCATTTTTTACAGAAACCAGATTTCTATGAGGTCTCAGTAAAAAGATCTGTGTTGCTATGGAGCAAGGAAACTTCCTGAAAGGAGAAGCACCAGTGCATTTGTTTTTACCTCCTCTGCTGCTTCCTCATATGTTGCAAATGCTGTGTGCCCCTCTTGCCAAAGGAACTCACGAGTGCGAAGGAAAGGCTGGGGATGTTTGAACTCCCAGCGCTGCAGGAGCAGAAGGAAAAAAAATTTAACACTATGAAGTGTCAAATTATTGTTAAAAAAATAATGCTTACAAGCAAGTATTAGAAAACCCTCAATAAAGATAAAAAAGCTAAGTATTCACTGATTTCTACTTAATATAATCAACCACATACATTGATAAAGAATGTTTTATTAGAAACATTGAGAAAAACATATCATGTAAACCATGGTAATAATTTTGCCTTGAAATATGTGCTGTGGTCAGTATGATCATGCCAAGTCCACAGAGAATAACTGCACCTGTGGTCAGAAGAGGTACTCAGAAATGATGTACACATACCACAACACTGCACCACTGATTAAGCTTGATAGGAAGATCCCTGTGTGACTGCACCCACTTTGCATAGGAAGGATACATGACTGTAAAGAGAAAGCAGCTTTGAGTCTCCACACCATAAAGACATTTATGTCATACTTTTCCTTTTGCTACATAGAAGCTTAACAGTCTCTGCTGTGAGAATTATGCTTTTATGTTTAATTTACTTGAAAAAACATTTTTTGTCTTAATACATAATATTTTCACCAGAGTACTTTCACTTCATCCCAAGACTCTGCAAAAGAGCTTGGTTGCTGCTGGTCAAAGTACAATCCAAAGCTTATTTAATGACACTGTTTGAGTCACTGGTTTACAGTATGGTAAATACACCTGGGTTCACAAATAGGAACTCACTGACCTCAAGATTTCAGGACACTATACTAGACCTGACTCAATTAAAAACTCATCCAGACAATGCTTGTTTAAATTACTCAGAGGAACAGTTACAGTCAAAACACATGCCAAACTGAAGTGAATTATGAGTTGAAAAAAAATTCTTATAAACACTATAAACCAAATAATGAAATGTGTTTTCAGAGAAAGTAAGTCAGTCTTCAGGATATTAATGAAAAAAATTCTCAAAGTCTGCAGTTCCTAAAAGTGTCTATTTAAGAGAACATATAATAAGAGATTTGCTATGAGCAGCAGCAGCATAACTAGGAAATTTTCCTAGAGTTACAGAAAACATTCTGAAAAATGGGGGCTTCCACTTTTCAGAAGGGACTCTGATCTATCAGACACACTATATGTAAAACTTCACATATTAGTTTACAGCCAAACTAAAAAAGAGGCCCACCTGTTTCACTCGTGGGACGTATAGCAATTGGTTCAGCCAGTTCTGTTTTCCCAGATCTTGTGACCCAAGCAACCTAAAAAAAGGAGAAAAGAAAAAAAATCAAACAGAACAAGTTGGGAAAAAATCCTCTAACCCCAAACTTACTTTTTTTTTTTAACACAGTGGCTGGGTTTTTTTACAATCAAATTAAAATGAAGTTTTGAAGTGTACCTCAGGAGCAAAGTCAGCAATATGAGACTTCTCTGTCTCTAGGGCAGCCTGGGACACAAACATGGGGAAGTAGCAGTTTTCCACTCCAAGTTTCTTGATCTCTGCATCGAAGAAGTCTTTGATGGCTTCCCAGATAGCATGAGCCCAAGGACGAAGAATGTAACAGCCACTCACATCATAGTACTCAATCATCTCTGATTTGGTGATCACCTTGCAAAAGATTAATCAGGTGCTGAAGTTTCAGTTTGCACACAGAGAACTTTCAGTAATTCAAGTGTGTGCCATGCAATTTAAGAGAAATCTCCTACTTAAAACTGCTCAAATTGTCAGCAGCTAAGATATACTTTAGGGTCACTTGTGTTACCTAGAGAAGGACAACCAGGGACATGGAGTTTAACAATAGATCTGAATAATGTAAACACTTAACTAAAACTGAATTTCATGAACCCAAGTAAGAGACTACAGCTACTTTCCAAGAACAAGAAAACTGCACCTCTGTAAGAAATGTCTCTAGCTCATGTCAGAAGAGACTTTTATTCCTTAGAGAACAGGCAAAAACTATATTACTGACAGGAAATGTATACCACTGGCAGCTACTTACAGTCTCTCATAACAAGACTAATCTAAACTAATCATCTCCACTCAGGTTTGTTTTCAATCTCACAAACCAGCAAAATTGTCCAGTATCAACAGACAATAACTTTTGTTATGCATCACTTTGAGCTGAAATAAAGCCTGTGAAATTCCTATAATTTCAATTAAGTTTTGTACTCTTAACAAAAGAGGAATCCAGGTATGAATCAAGAAAATCATATATATATATATATTACATATATGAGGTTAAGTGGTTGACACTCTTTTTACAGCTCCTAAATTTATTCAGCTCTTTACTCCAAGGGCATTTCTATTTAAGACCATGATAACAACATAAGACATAGAAAAGAGGAAATATTTTGCTTTGTATTGAAAAAAAGCAGATAAAGATGTAAATCCCAAACAGACATTGATTTGTAACAGAATGAAACAATTAAATCAAAGTGATGTGCACTTACCTGAGAGAACCACTCTGAAAGATTTTCTTCTTTTTTAGCTTCCAGACCCAGCCTGTGGTATAACAAAAGAACCAGATTTGTGCTGTTCAGCATTTAGCATTGAAACTTATCCTAACCCTTTCCTTTTTTGATTTTGGGGCAAGACTGTATGGCTTAATAAGGTGGAAGAGAATGTGCTAGTTTTACATCAAAAGGCTAAGTGCTGGTTGGTCTGGTGCTACTATTTCTTTATCCTAACAAGAATATTTAATAAGAACAGCTCCAATTTTTAGTATTGTTTGAATCATTCTAATTCTCTAATACTATGGCTGTATTTAAGAACCTCACAACAACACATCAAAAAACCCAACCACCAGTACCCAGTCCAGTGGGTAAGTCCTTAGGTAAGAACCTAAGATTAACCAGACCTCTGTGTAAGCTGTTTTACTCTTTATTTTGAACATCTGCTACCTACAATTATTTTAAACATTTACTAGCTACAATTTCAGGAAAGATATGCAACTTGAATTCACCACTCGTGTGAATGTCAGTCAAACTGAGACAGAAAACTGACCAACCTCAAAATAAAAATAACCAAAGAAACAACAAGATTCTAAAGAAGGTTAAACTCACCAGACTCAAATGACAGAACACAAAAGTAAAGGTTTTGTATCTCTACAGAGAAGTTTTAAAGGTGGGAAATACAAGTTTTCTGGTGTTATTTCTATACAAAATAACCATCTGTCTCTAAAATATGATTTATGTATATGAAACAGGAAATATGTAGTGCTGCAAAACACATGCTGCAAAAAGACCTCTAAACTTTCAGCAACACACAGCATCACATTTGCAGAAGCAAAAAATAAGCACAAAACCTTCTCAGTGACAATAACAATGCAGGATGCTGAGGTACAACTGACACTAAATAAACTCTGTAACTTGCTTTTGGCTCAATCCTGAGTATGAGACTCAACAGTTATTTTGCAAATGTCCACGTTTTCAAGTGAAATGAGACATCTATCAAACTGTAAATTTGAACAGAGGTAGACAGTTGATGTTCCTATCCAGCAAGATTGATTGCATCTTTACCTGGTTTGTTTCTTAGGGCCTTGGCCCTCTCCTGACCCATTTGAGGAGCGCTCATTACCACTCTGTCCTTGCAAAGGTTCTTTTTTGGGGCCATCATTTTGCTTCTGTTGCTTACTCTGCTTTTCAGACTTGTTCTCCTTCTCTTTCTTCTTTTTGTCTTTGTCATCTACACCACTAGCAGACACTGGTTTATATTCAACTCCTGCAACAGATTTGTACTGGGCCTTCAACTGAAGAAGTTCTTTAACGGCCACATCTATCTTTTCCTTGAAGAACAAGAAGAAAAGAAAGAAATTTATAGAGAAATCACTGGAATAATATGGCTCTATCAAAAAAAAAATCTTTATGGCATTGTGGACATTCACAGACTGTTAGCAGAAAAATCTGCATAAGCCAGTACTTAATTTTAATGTGCTGACATTTTAAAGGACCTTGCCTGACAGTAATTATAATATATAATAATTTTTAAATTATGTTTCAGATCTCAGAATTTGATTACTGCCTATTCTAAAGGTATATTTATAATTCCTATAATCACACTGAATTTCAAAGAGATTTTTAGATTTAAATACATATATTACATTTTTACACTATGGAGCATATGTTATTACCTTGTCTGCTTTTTCTGCTTTTAATTTCCTAACTTCATCTCCTTGAAGAGCCACTTTGCTAAACAGGGCTTTAGCTTCAGGAGTGTCTGGACCACTGGGTACTGTGTTTGGTGTCTGAGGCAAAGCCCCCTGAGCTGCTGGTGGGTGTCCTGGCTTGTACTCCTGCCCAGTCTTCTCCTTGTAGTCAGCTTTTAGAGAAAGGAGGAGTTTTACTGCTTCATCTATTTGATCCTGTGTGGAGGACAAAGAGCAAGATTTACTGGTGAGAAATAAAGAGAGAACAGGACAGAAGCATTGATTATCAGGCTACAAAACCAACCTAACCAACAAAAAAAAACCCCAAAAACAACCAACACTAAAACCAAATTTGCAAGGTAGAAATACAGACAGGAAAAAAAAATAAAAACATAATTGCCTAAAAAGCTGCAGGTTTCTCTCATGTTCTTTTCCACAGCCATCACTGAATCTGTCTAGTTTTGAAAAGTCTTGCTATTGCTGCAGCACACTAGATAATTAAACAGCACTTGTGCCAAATACATCAAGAGACAGTAGAATACTTTAAACACCTCTGCAAGGTCGACATCTGCCACGCTCGTGCCTACTCTCCTAGATATGAGAGGTTAAGTTTGATAAATCTGAGTCAAGGAAGTATCCAGCACCAGAACAGTTCTGTTTGGCATTATCAGAGCATGCATGATGTGTACACAGGGAAACTTGGTCACTACTTGGTGAAAGATTTCCCCCCAGTGGCAAAATGTGGTCAGAATTAGAATTGCTCACTCTAGTGCCCATGGTACCTTGGAAGCTTTCTCTGCCTTGAGTCTCCGTACCACTTCCCCTTGCTGAGCTACAGTATCATAAAGTGCTTTGCCATCCACTGAGCTACAGCTTGCCAAGTTACTGCAGCAGACAGGAGATGGAAGTGCAGTAGAAGATAGACAAGGAGGGGTTGAGGGTGGATTTCCAGGCTTGTACTCTTGACCTGTCTTTTGTTTATATTCTGCTTTTAGGCTTAAAAGAATTTTCACAGCCTCATCTATTTGTTCCTGAAGCAAGAGAGAGAAAACAGCAGTTGCAGATAAGGGTAGAAATAAAAGAGGTATAACACAATAGCTGAGATAACACAAGATTTACTAGAATGGCAATAACATAGCTGTTGTAATAAAACTTCTAGAGCTATCCTATTAGTATAAGTTGTTATTATTAAGTTCTGTGGTAAAACTTTTTTAGCCAGAATAGGTACAAGTTGTACACCAAAGGACCAAATCAGGTAGTGTAGGTAAGGGCTGATTTCTGTGCCATAAAAGCCTCCCATTTAGGTGGCTTAGCTCCCCTCCAGTTATTGCAGTCCATGAGCTGCACACTGGAGAATAGCAGCAAATACACAGACTGAATAAATAATGGTTCTTTGGTCATAATCAGGTTACTCCCAAATTTATTACTGCCATTCTGGCTCCAAGTTACAGCCCTTCTTTCAAGCCTATACTCTGCTTCACTTATCATGTATGACTAAAAGAGAACTTATTTATTTTCCATGCACTAACAAGAACTCATGCAGTCAGCCATATCAGCTCAAGAGGATTTGAGAAAGCACTTCATGGAACTTGCTGATGTTTTGCTCCTCCAATTTCACAAAACCTGCCATTGGGTTTTAGCCTAAACTGAAGACACTCAGAAGTTTCACTCAGAAGTATCCACAGGGAGAACACCTTTGAAGCTTTCTCCGATTTGAGCTGGCGGACCACTTCTCCTTGGTGAGCTACTTTGCTGTACAGAGCCTTGCTGTCTACTGCACATGGGGATGGAGGAGTGGGAACAGGAGAACACTGAGCAGGGACAAACACCACAGGGGGGCTCCCAGGCTTATACTCCTGGCCTGTCTGGCGCTTATATTCTGCCTTTAGGGACAAAAGGACTTCCACAGCAGCACCTATCTCATCCTGAAAGAAGAAAGGAAGGGGCAGAAAGAGGGAGGAACAAAGATAAAGAGACATAAGACTCTCAAGAGAACCATAAATACTTTCATAAAAAGACTTGCAGTTTATGTGTACCTGTTTCATTTTCCTAAGTACTTAGTAGAGTTACTCAGAGAAGTTTTCTCTACTACTTTCCTATTTTAACAAAGTAACTCCTCTTAAGAGATATACAACCCTAACTGTCCTAAGTAAAATTATAACAAAAAACTAATTTAGATCTTCCCATTTATTTAGATTTTATGGTGCCATAATGACACTACTACTATCAACATTATTTAACCACCAGGCAAACTATGTTATTTTCCCTCTCATTCTGTATTAGAAAGAGAAGAAATAACACAGCTAATAGTTGTTTGCTATATACAGTTACAGAGGAAGATGTCTCAAAAACAGCAGTGACATTTGGATCTTTCCTTTCTGATTCTGAGGCTTTGTTTTGTCTAAAAAGCAATAATTCAGTCCTGTGAAGTCACATAATTTGACCATACTGAGTTAAACGAATGAAGAAATTGCCAGAGCATTTTATTCTCAAGGACTTGATTTTGATACTTAATCAACTCTTGCTGTTGGGTAAACTCTGTCCATGCTTCAGAGCACCAGCCTAAGAAATATGGGAATTCACCAATACAAACTTGGTCATACAAATCTAACTGCAGAAGTAAGTATTGGAAAACATAAATCTTGACAGAACAGAGCCCAGTCCAAATAAAAAGACTCAGAACACTATAAAAACCCTGGATCCATAAGCACCCATCCACCTCCACAGACAGAGAATAATGGGCTATGCAAATCCAAACAAAACCAAAGGATTATTTTAATCATCACCTTAGATGCTTTCTCAGCTTTCAGTTTTCGGACCACTTCTCCTTGTTCTGCTACTTTATCATAGAGAGCTTTACTGTCCAGAGTACCAGAGGTCCCAAGCTTTGATGACTGTACAGTTCCAGATACTGGAGGATTTCCTGGCTTATACTCCTGGCCTGTCTTCTCTTTGTACTCTGCTTTCAAGGCCAGCAGTTGTTTCACAGCTTTATCAATATCTTCCTTTGCTGCCTTCTTAGCCTTCAGGTCACGAACTACATCCCCCTGTGCAGCCACCTTGTTGTAGATGATCAGGTCACCTTCAGATGCAGCACAGGCTGGAGTAGAGGCAGGACCAACAACTGGAGCAGATTTTCCTTTTACAGCTGAACTAGCCTTAAAAAAAAATAATAAAAAAAAATAAGTCAAGTATTCAGCATATAATCTTGTACAGAAATAGATGCATAGTAATACATTTTACAGTACTTTCCTAAACCACCAGTTTACCTCTTTCTTTGCAGTCTCAGCTTTGGTCTTCTCTTTTGACCCAGATGTTGGCATTTCTTTAGTGTGCCCATCAGGAATGTAAATCAAAATGCAAGGGGCATCTTTACAGCTGTATGGGCTATAAAAAGATTTATAGGAAACACAATAGTAAAGGAAATACAAGATAAATATCAAACATTTATGGGAACAAATGAGCTACTCTTCCTAAGAGATGCTCACACACAACTGCAGGTTTATCACAGCTGTAATTACTTAAATTTACGTAACTGGGGATCTGCAATGATTCCTCTTACATATAAGTCTTCCTTTTTTCCTAATATTTATATGCTTATGTTATAATTCCATGTAGATGTTTTGATAGCTTGCTAAAGAAGTGTTACAAATAAGTAGTATGTGCACACTCTAATTGGAAAAATGCCTATTTTATTCAGTAGCACTGCTCCTTAATTCCTACACTTCAAATCACAATGAAACCATGATCTCATTACAAAGTCCAGGCTGGCTGAGGTGCACCTCAAGTGCCACATACTTGGCTGAAGACAGTTTGAAGAGGCAGGAGTGTGCAAAATAAAAGCCATGCCAGTCCACAGAGATACTCCTCAGAAAGATCATGGTAATGGGGAAAATATTTGCATACTCTTGCCAATGTCTGTGTGAAAACACTAAAATACAGCAAGCTAAAGCAAACTCTGTGAAGTCTGTTTAGGCCATTTGCAGGTAACTCACCTCACTGGCTCATAGGGCTGATCACAAATAAAGAATCCTCTCCTCTGAAGTTGTATGATGTCTCCTTTTTTTAACTCCTTAAGGCATGGATCACCCAACATCAGTTCTTCTTGCTGTAAGTGTTAAAAGAAATCAGTCCATGTCTAACAGGGCAAAGAACAGTAAGAAATAGAGATGTAGAAGGATAGTGGTGATTTTCTCCTTTTCAAAGTGTCAAAATGCTACTTAATTCCAGCAGCAGCAGAACAAGTGCTAGCAAGAAGATATGGCATTATTTTTAGAACAAGTACCAGCAAGAAGATATGGCATTTTTATGCCATATCATAAGAATGTATCAAGACAAAAACTCAAACTATTGGTCTCAGATGTGTAAAAGCCTGGTAACAACTGAGAATAAACAAGAGTCATATTTTAATTTTGAGATTATGACAGGCTACATGGAAACACGGAAACTAGATACACCAGCACAATTTATCTGTTTGACAAAAACACAATGCAATTTTAAAAAGGCAACTAGAAACAGTGAATGTAAAAACAACCAAACAAAAACCAAAACCAAACAACACCAAGTTTTGTGGAATTAAAGGGGACAAAAACATAACTCACCTTGCTATTTCGGTTGATATATTGCTTGAAGTCTTCATCTTTACCTAGAACTGGCTTAGTGATCAGATGCTCATAATTAACACAGACAGTTGGGATGAGGGGTGCACGTGGAGTTTCTGCCAACCAAGTGATCTTAGTAGTTTTTTTGAAGTCCTTATTATCTAAGTTCAACTTGGCATTGATGGACACAATTTTTCCACTTGAATTCCTACAGGAAAACAGAAATTGTAATGGTACAGCCTAAATGAGCAGTTCTGGTTCAATACTACAAAAACAAGTGCTCAGAGTTCATTCTTGAAGTGTGAATCAGAGAAAATGAAAGAGTGCATTCACTCCTGTTGAAGTTCTCCATTAATTTTGTTGTCTTAAATATCAATATAGAGTAAAAAGCATGGGGAATAAAAATCTTTGCATATTTGTGGCCTCTAGCAGAGCCCACCCCATTCTGGTACTGTCTCAACACAACCACTTCAAAGATACTATGATGAAGATACTATACTATTCCCCACCTCAAGAGTTGTACAACTGAAACTGTGACAGGTTTAGTTTCTCAGTATGAAAAAGCAGTATTTGTTATTGCATGAAAGTTGTTAAAATTCCAGGTGATTCTTTTCTGCCTGAAAAAGCTGTTTTACAGTGGCCATATTACCACATGGAGAGCACTGGATGAGAGGGACATGCAGTATCAGCACTGACTAATGATTTCAAACCTGAATCCACACTAAAATACACTCTATGCTAAAATGCAGTTTCATGGCATATTTCAAAGTAGATTTATAAATACAGAATATGGACATATACAGTCAACCATTAACTCTTTACCATTACAAGCTTCCTGCTAAAAGAAAAAACAACAAAAAGCTGAAAAGCAAAATTTAATTTCATCTGCCACTAAACAGGTTACCTGTTTAATTTGGTGATGATGATATTGCCCCAGTTTATGAAGGTAACCACCTCTCCCTCAGCCAGGGTCTCTGCATCTGCACCCTCGATGAGCACTCTGGAGCTGTACCACACAGGCTTCAACCCAATGTCAGCATTCTGTGGATGATAAAGGTTTACATTTCAAAGACAACAGAGGAACACAGAAGATGGACAATAACAGTAATGCAAAAATACAATATTTTTCCACAGTTCTCTCCAGTTTCTTGTTCAGGTGTTGCCTGCATTCCCCTGACAGCACACTCAAAAAATCTACTGACAGCATACTCCATTTCCCTAAGGCCCATACATCTTTGAGAACTCACAGGTAAACCCAAAGTTTTTCTCAAGTTTCCATTTTGCTATGCAAATTCCCTTCCAAACTAATTTCAGAATTCTCATTTTTGCTTTTTCATTAAGTTATTATGGAAATACATATGGAGCTTCCTTCAGCTCCATAGATTTGTAAAGACAGAACCAGAACTACATCACTTATACAAGGCACAGCTTTAAAATATCTCAACAATTGAGATAAACTTTTATTTTCTGAAAAAGGCCAGCTGTGGGTTCAGACTTTTTCAGTTGGCCAGGAGTTTTCAATTTGTTTCTTCTGGTCAGTATTTATTTCATTACATATGGGAGGCAGCATTTACTACCAATGTTTTAATATGCTGCCTTGTATCTGACCAAACTTCAGAGTTTTTGAGCCTTGAAGAGTCACAACTCTCACTTGCATCTGCTCCAAACCTGTTTCCTTGTTATCAGCCATGGGGAAGAGGGGAAACCCAATGTCCACCTCTCAGCTACAAGAAATGGCTACAGAAACACTCAGAGCAACAAAATCAAAACAAAGAAATGAAGCAAAGCCTCAGAAATAACCACTCATTTGTCAGGGTAAGTGTATATAAGTATGACTGAGGGATGCTTTCAGTGAAGTTTAAGCACAATTTTAGACATGAGACTCAAAGGAAAGAATTTTTGTTAACTGGAGCACCAAGAAAGTTGTATCAGAAACACACTCCCTTTTTAAGGGGTATTACTTTGTCTCCTGGATACCAAAAGTATCAAATCAGCAAGTTCTTAACTTTTGATAAGAACTATTTGCTATATACATTTAAAAGTCACATTAAAAATCCAGAGATTGACAGAATCAACAGATTAATATATTACCTCTCCACATAAAACCTGACTTTATAAACCACTTAAAAAACACCTCACTGTTAATGGATAAAGAGTGTGTACTGTATTATAGCCATAAAGCTTGCATAAAATTTAATATTTAACTTCTCTGTGAAAGTCAGCATCAAACAATAGGAAAGCCAGCTTGAGCAGCACTTCAGACTTTTAATGCCTCCCCTCTTCTGAAAACTCCCAGAGAGGCCTTTAAGGACACCTTTTATATGTGCTCTCTATATTTACAAAAACAGTTCCCAATTAAAAGAACAAATATGTTTAGTAGTTGCACAGTTTTTGACAATTCTGAGGCAAAAAAAAAAAGTGGATAATCTCATGATATCTGAGCAAGCTAAAAGCAGGGCTCTCCTTCCTGACTGTTTCATGCCAAGGTGCCTCCCATCCTTACTGAGCTGCAGTACAAGAATATGGAGAGAGTAAAGCAAGAACCTTTGGATGTTTAGCCACTTCTTTCATCTCCTCTTGAGCTTCAGGAATATTTACTGGGACCACTGCATCTTTCAGTAAAGCAGTGTACCGAGGTGCTACTGGGTCTATAACCTACAGAAAACAAATGGGGTGGATCATGAAAATATGCCACTGACAGAGAAATAAGATGCTTTACAAAACAGTAACCACAAAACAACAAAAAAAAAGGAATATTAACTGGTATTCTTTATGTTACTGCATTTTTTCAAAGTTTGCTTTAATATCACTTTCATCCAAAGCTACAGAATAGTGAGAAAATAGTGGTAATACTTCACAATTTCCAATCTTTACTAAAATACTCTGAGTAAAAATTGGATTGGGTACTACTCACAGCAGAAGTAACCAAAATTATGACTCAATGCCTTACAGGGAAGACACAAAAATGTACTCTGATACAGTTTTACTGTGCACACAGGCTGTTACATCTGAACCGCTTTTTCTCTAGTTAACTAAATTTAAAGCAATAATTTTTAAGTGGAGTTTGTTCTTTCCAGCAGCACAAGACCTGATTTCATCCTCATTTTCCAGGCCAGTACTCCAGAAGAATCAGTGACAGAACTGGCTGTAGAGGAGGCACCAATCAAGTCTGCAATTTTACTACAGACACATTAGATACTATAATAAGGCAATACCATAACATTGACTTCATTAGGATTTCTACAACATGAGTTTGGTAAGAAAAAGGTACCACTAGGATGTCTTCCTGTATTTTTTTTGCCCATTATCAAACTTAGCTGCTCTAATTTTTTTTAATGCATCCTTTATACCTGAAATACTGATTTAACAAACTGTTCAGAGGTATTTAAATACACAATTCAAGTAAAGCAGTCATCTAAGGCCAAAAGAGATATCAGAGATCTACCAGGTTAATTGGAAACAGAGGAAAACACCTGCTTTTATTAATATAAAGTGGTTTTTGCTCTCCTTGGTTTATTCCTGCTCAAATGAAAAGCTACACAGCTATATATTTTTCCTATATTTTGGAGAAAAGTATTTAGCTTCTAATTGCTTGACATTAGCTAATAAAGTGATATGATGATATACTCTTAAGAAGACACACTTTTATAAGTTAGTAGTCACAGAAATCAGACTCCTAAATGTTAGATAAACACTTTGAAAAAGGACTTGTGTATGTTTCTCAAAATGCAGGGGTATTATATGATTTAAATCATAATTCTGATAATTAAATGACCAGATTTTATAGTGTTATTACCAGGCTCTTTATTTTATTCATTAAAACTCACAATCCCTCATCAGGTGCTAGAAACTACAGGATCACATATAAAATATGTGTTGTCACACTTTGAGCTCAGAACTCAGAACTACAAGCTGCCAGTTGGTTTTGCTCATATTGCAGGTAGCTTGCAATCTGCACAGCCACATGTAAATAAAATTGGCCAATAAATATGGTGCTGTAGAAGGATTTGAGTCAGAGGTCTAAGAAACTTAAAAGTCAATTAAAAAAATGAGCTTTAACAGTCCATTGTGGATTCTTCCCCTCAAACCAGTTTAGTCATAAATATATTTATGCAGCAACAGAAAGAACCAATTCATAAACCTACATGTATGTAGCAAATCAAATGCAAAATACATGAATACAAGACACATGCCAGACAAGCAAAAACCATTTAAATGAAAGAATCTGGGTACTATCTAAGCAAAACCAAGCAGGAATCCCAATGCAAAATAACAGGTGTTTCCACAATCACACAAAATATGCAATCCTCATGAAAACAAATCGCCTTATTATAGTGTCCAAGCATCTGCTGCCAAAAAGCAACTCATCATGTCAAGATGCAATATTCCTGATTTGCCATTCAGTCAGAAACTCCAGCAGTGCTGGCTTGATCTCCCCAGGCTGAGCACGCAGGGCGTTCGTCCTTTGGCCACAGAAAGGAAACGCGGCCAACGTGACCCAAATGGGGGAAAATTTGTGTTTATGTTGACAAATCAGCCAAACCAGAGGTGGGCAGCCTTTGAAAACTAGGAATAATGCATTTTCAGTGGGTTTGTAGAGCTCCTGTTATACAAGCAAGTGTGAAGCTGCAAAATGATAGCTTATGCTATGTATGCTTACAGCACTGTAAGCTATATGCTAAGGTAAAAAGCATTAAGTAATACCTTCTTACAGATAGCTCGCAGCTTGAAAGCAGAAAAATGAAATGCAGTTTTCAGATCAGATTTACAGCAAACACCATTATCTTTTCCCATACTACTAAGGAAGGCAAGTAAGTACTGGTATAGGAGAATCAATAGGATCAGTGCTTCTTCAGGTTAGAAGGGGGGGAACATTCCATTTTCCTGAGTGTGCCAAATGATGCAGCATACTGCAACTGCTACTTGTTGTGATAAGCACTCCAATGAACGCTGGATTCTCTACATATCCTAGGAAGAGGATATCAGGAGTAGCATCAAATCCAAGTTAAGCACATACCTTTTTGTTAAAGGACCAGATTTTATCCCACTCCATATTCACGACAGACCGAGAGGAGCCCTGGGAAAAATAAAACCAAAACCGAACCAACACAGTATTAATATAAATATTCTAGGTCTTGGACTAATTTAAAACAATGTTCTTTAAACTGAAAACCCTCTATGGTTTGCTTTCATCAAAAACCATTTTTGAGCTTGCAAAATAAACCCTTTTCAAGTAAGAAACCTGCAAGTCCATTTTGCCCAAATCTACTCACAGGTGCTACCATTGTTGAAGCAATATACATCAAAGTAGCAAAGCTTCAAAAGGAGAAACCTCCCAGTGACAAGTACATTAACTGAAATTTCACAAAAACTTGTGAAGCTTATTGAGGGAGATTCAAAGAATCAGAAGAAAACACCCACCTGAGCGGCAATAAATTGTTTTAGCCCTTCAACTGTCATGCCTCTTCTCAGGACACCACGCACAGTGGGAAATCTTGGGTCATCCCTAGTGGAAAAAGGTATTCCATTGGTGTCACAGGCTAAATTTTCTAAATTCTACACTGATTAAGAACTTTACTAATGCTGCCACACACAAAAAGGCACAGCCTCAGTGAATTTTATTTAGTGAACTCACAGCTAGGTGAGAACACCTAACTGAGAAGACTGAGTTCTTATCCATACAAAAGGTATGGTGAAGGTTAGGTCTCTCAAAAACTAGGAGGGCAAAAGTTGTGTCCTTTCCAAGGACACCCAGAAAACATTACTGAAAAGAAGTGACAGTGCTACCTGTTGATATCAGCAATAAAATTCTATGAATTTTTTGTTTTCTTTTATAGAAGAAATAAAAAGGCCTAATCTGCAGTGTAACATTTGAGTTTGGTGGGAACATGAATCAAACCTTGCTGAGGACCTAACAGGAAAGCTTAGGGAAGGAAAGGTCATCATAAGACCAGCTACACCTCTAGGGAAAAAAGCAGAGGCAGGAGCAGGAAAGGATAAATTTGGCTCTAGCCAAGTGGCTCCATGCATAAACTAGGAATCTAAGCTTCCAACTCAACTGACAACTAGTCCACCAAACGCTGTCTGCAGAAATCAAATTAATCTGAAAAAATTAACACAAAGAAGGAGGGTGAGGGCAGGTGGGAGAGAGAAGTGGGATGGATTTGACTAGATGGACAGGACCAGAAACACTTCAATCCAGGCCCTCTTCTGGCACTGTTTAGGAATGACTCCAATGACATCAACCAATGACTCAGGAGAGGAAAATGTGTAAATTCCACCCACAGCAAGAGCCAGAGTCCAAAAACAAGCTGCCTCTTGTTTATTACAGGACATGAATATGCATGTACACAGCTACTGTAGAGTACAAAACAGACATATTGAACAGGCAGAAGCCCATGTAATTAATCTACATTCTTTAATATTGTCTAAATATTCATTCAAAATGTCCCAAAGCAGGAATGAATGTGCCAGTCACAAGGATCTTAGGGAACAGTGCTGACCTACAGCCATGGAACATACCATCCATCCACAAGGCCTTCGTTGACAAACCACGTGAGCTTTCTCTTGGAGAGCACAGTGTTGTTGAGGTTTAGCCTGCTATACTCCCATATATATGGTTTCCTTATGCCCAGAGCCTCAATAATCCAGTAGAATTGTTCATCTCTGTCGTGGTATTCAGTTGTTCTCAGTGCATGTGTGACACCTTCAATACTATCAACAATGGGGCAGGCAAAGTCGTACGTGGGATAAACCCTGACAAAAAAGATCTTTAATTAGCAGGGCAGAACAAAACACTTTCCTCCCACCTAAACATTAAAACTCAGTGCAGTTTATGTTCATGTATTATAAATATTTATAACCTATGATCCTGAAAATTTTCAGATCAAGACTAAAAAAACACATACACAACAAGTTGTCCACAGAAAGATCCAGGGGGCAATACATTTTTAAGACAAAGAAAGCTTTCAAGAAAATAACTGATCATAGCCTTAATATTCAAGCCTAAAAAGCAACTCTATACTGTTGATATTTTTTCCAAACATATATAAGGACCAAAACTGAAATAATATTTACTGTTGACCATGATGGCCACCCACAGGTTCCAAAAGCCATTTGCACAAGTTACAGAAAATCAAGAGACTCATCACATATCCTGGTTGAAAAATGCTAGCAGGTTCTGAGTATTTAAAGAAATTTAGTAAGGAATTGTAAATGCCCTGGAAAGAGCAAAAGCTGCAGGCCACACAAGGAGAAGTGACATACTTGTAGGTACTCCCAGTCCGAGGGTGAGGCTGGTTTTTACACCGATAAAGAGTTGGGTCCCTCATACATCCATTATTACTACTCATATCTATTTTTGCTCGTAGACAACAAGTTTGTCCATATTCTGTTCCCTTTTTCATTTCTTCCCACATTTGTAGATTCTTATTAACACCTAAGAACAACAAAAATAAACCATTTTCTAAGGTATTACAAAGCTGAAACAGAGTCAAGTTGTATTACTGCAATAACAAAAATCAGTGTCATCCCCCTCTTTGGACACTGGAATACATTTTTAGACATTTTACAGTTTGAATTTTTTAAGTGGTAATGAATGGTGATGAATTCATACATACAGAAGTTTATTGCCCTGGTTTAGATGTACACTTCATCCATCCAGCCTTGTAGAACAAAGCACTAAACATTTTCAATTCCTTATAAGTACCTTGAAGATATGCAATTTAAGTAATCTCACTCATATTCACTAATGAAAATCAAGTTTTGATGCCAAATCAAAAAGGTAAGAAAGCAAGACTGAAGCTTAAAACATCTTACAGTTATTTCTGTGTTTAGATTCCACTCTTTGCTCACGCTCTGCTTTCATTTGTTCTGCAGGAGTATCATCCACATAGGCCTTCCCTTCTTGAATAAGCTTCTCAGCATATTTCATTATTGTTTCAAAGTGATCTGAGGTATATGTAAATTGATCTGGTTTGATGTGCAGCATGGCAACGTCTTCAAGAATAACCTGCAAAGTGTGAAAATGTACACTGTAATATTCAGGAAAGGTAGTTTTCTTACATCTTTATGCTCTTCATGTCAGATGTGGTGTTTCTAATGCTCCATTGTCCAGGAAGGGTAAGTCCTAAGAATAAGCATGAAAGAAAAGAGAGGCAAGCACTTATCATTCTTTCACAGCCTATAATCACTCTGCTATCTTATCATACCTTTTCAAAGTCTTCTTTCTCTTTTTCTGGATTTGTGTCATCAAATCTCATAATAAGTTTTCCTTTAAAGTTAACTTGGTAGTGCTGATTTAGCAGGGCAGCTTTGGCATGACCAATATGCAGATATCTAAAAAGGAAATGAAAAATAAATATATATACCAGAACTACTTCACCTAGACTTCTTTATTTGTGAGAGAAGGAGAAAGAATGGAAAGCAATACCTAAGAGTAACAAACAAACCAGCCTAGGATATTTGTTGAAATACTATAGGTTTATGAAAACAGATTGTTTCTCCTACCACAAATTTAGTAGTTAACTGTTAAAAATATCTAAACCTGTAAATTAGAGTGTTGCTATGGATATAAAGATTAGACTGCAATTATCTCCATTTTTACAGACTAACTTGAACCAATTATTGATGACACCAGCAGCAGCTACCAGATAATCTGAACCTACCACATTCACAAGAGTGGAATTTTCTGATTGCTGTCTATTTTTAAACATAAGCTATAAAGCTACTGACACTTTAAATATAAATCCCCAAATCCCCAAAATTAAAATCTCTTACAAAAACAGAGTAATACATCCCTGAAGAAAAGTGTTTTAAAATACCAGGATTAAGACACTAAAAACTACTAAAGGTGAGATTAATATGTTATAGACATACATGTACATAATACATAATTTACAATATTTGAGTAACAGTTTATATTGGACTAATAGAGTAAGAAACACAACTACAGAAGTCATGTGATGCTGAACAGCCAGTTTAATGAACAAATGCAATTGTGGAAATTCTACAGGTCATCAGGCAACTTCAAAAAGAAACAGAAACTGAAAGGCTAGCTGAAAATTGAGTTTATTATACTGGCTCATCACATCTCTTCTGGTGATCTTTAAGGAGTTTGTGGTTTGGTATTCCACACAGTCTGGACCCCTGGGCCTCCATTACACATTTGGTGTCAAGCTTCCCCAAGGAAGACTATCCCATAAACCTTTCCTTCCTCAAATCTAAGCTCCCTTGGGAAGTACCAAGTCCCTTGTCCCCATTCATAAGGACTGCATGCCCACACCATAGCTTCTGGCAGGGCACACACATCCATTATCCATGCCAATGCCAAAGCTCTAGTGGAGACAAAGCTTTAAACACTCATTTGGTCTAACAGCCTTGTCTGATAAGCTGATTAACATCCTCACCAAAGCAATTTTTTTTTTAAAGACAAAACACAAATAGAACCTTCTCAATATATTCATGTTTTGAACCTTCTCAAAGTGTTCATGTTTCTTACCCACTTGCTTCAGGAGGAAACCTCACAATGACCTTTCCCATCTCTGCACCAGGAAGTTCAACAAACTTCCCAACATCTGCTTTCTTTTCTTTTTCTGTTGCCTTGAAAAGAGATAATTACAGACTGTATTAGCTGTAAAATCAGATATAAAACTCCAGATAATAACTGCAGTATCAAAGTCTCCTTTTCAAACCTACAAGCTGCCATATTGGATCCCAAATTCATCTCTTCACAACTTTCACATTACTCAAGGCACTCCCAACCAAGATTAATTCCAAGAGTTTTAAGTTATTTTGTCTTCAAATCTGGTCCAGGACCGAAAAGTCCCACCAAGTTGTCTAATTTATTCTATAGAAGAAAATAACTGCTAGTAAAGGTTTTATATCTTAGTGTTCTTAATCTGAATGTGATTAATAAATTCAATCAACTGAAGACAGCAATCTTTGCAGGTCTATCAGGATCTCCAACTCTCTTTAGAAAAAGCAAACAATATATTTAAAGAGCAGTGCTGATAAAAGAAGAGGTGCCATATTTCCATGATTCCACTTAAGCACTGGACTAGACAACTCATGCCTTTCTGAACTTGAAAGCGACAACTTTAGCTGTAAACAAGAGTTTACAACAGCTCACTGTATGACTGCTTACTTTTAGTTTTTAACTCTCTAACTTAAAAAGATAAATTCTTGCAGTGTATTCACAGAAATAAAGGAGGATCTGAGTAATCTTACCATTTTACCCTTTGGTGTAGCAGCAGCCCACTTGGCTCCCACTGACTGGAAAGCACGCTGTACCTCAAGGAAGCTGTACCATCGCTTTGCATGCACAGGAGCTTTGTTTTGTTCTAAATGCTCTTGCCATGCACTATTACCTGTTAGAAAACAAAGATGTCAAGCTATTAAATCATAAAAGTAGTTATTTTTATCAACTGAAGCTTTTTAAGACTAAGAAAAGAAGATTTTAAAATTCTGCTCGCTGTCTCTTCTAAAGAGATTTAGTCATGGAGACACAAGCCGTTCAAAAGTAAATTAAATAAACAAATTCCCTTCAAACCCAGAACATACTGCATTCCTTCTTGGATTCATCAAGGCAGAAGGTGAGGGGGAACAGTCAACACACATTTTTCCTTGTATTATCCACCTCAAAATTAACAGTAACTTTATTTCAAGACACAAATATAGGATAGCCTTTTATTGTGTTTACATTTGATGTTTTCTAAGCTTTATGGTAAGTGAAACATGTGCCAATACCCCAATTTATTTCTGAGGGGCTGTATTCCCACAATCTAATTTCCAAGGAACACAACTTCACTAGAAGGATTTTGATGGGGAAAAGGAGAAAAAAAAAAGACTCTCCCTTCAGATTGCTCTTAAGAGCAGCAACTTTGAAAAAATACCAAAAGCTGCTAGCCTTTAACCTTAATTATGGCCTTTACTTTCAAGTGGAATTGGGTTATACTGAATGGTAGATTGTCACCTATCTCCTTCAGATACAGAGCTAAGAGAAAATAAAAATCAAATCCATAAAAACAGATCATCAAAGCTTCTTTAACCTCTAAAAGGGTACTTTGCAGAGTAACATCTACCCCTTTTAATAATTCAAAGTAAACACCTAAGAAACTCCCTCTGCTAAGATAATGTCATGGAAAGGTCTATGCATATAATTTTATGTTGCACATTTTCATATTGAGGCAACAGGTAATAAAAGATATTCTTACAATCATTAATACAAAAGAAGATAGAAAAAATTCCACCTAGGGACTACAGCTCATAAATTTGCAAATGCAACAATTTAAAAAAAAAAGAAATCTAGGATTTCCTAAGCTATACTACTGCCATCACTAGTGATGCACAGGTCACAGCAGTGTGCCTGGCAGTACAAAGCCTGTCATACAGCCAGGAGTCACTACTAGCATCCACAAAAAAGAAAAACTGGGGATCCCTGTTTTATATTGATTGCGAGCCAATGAATCAGAGAACATAAACCAATACCTTTTAGTACAGCCCAGACACACAAGTCTGCAAGACTCAGAGAGTTTCCCACCAAGTAGGTCCTTAGAGACAGGCAGTGGTTGAGTTCCTGGATGGCTGAAGGGAACTGGCTGGCAGTGGATAACTTCGTAGCACTGAACTCCAGCCAGTGGTCAATCTTGTTTGAAGGGACAAAAGATAGTAAAAGTTACTAAAGGAATGAGGATTAAGCTTCTTAAGTAACTGAATAATACACAATCTAATAGCAGAACAGAAAATATTAACAGGGACATTAAAATTAAATAGATCATAATATATCTTGAAAGAATATTTAAAATAAATCATAGTGAAAAATTCACCCAGAACTGTTCTAAATGATGAAATTTAATTTCTTCCTTCAGCAAGAATTCAAACCAGGGAAAACACCAACTTTACTGAAGTTATTCCCATTGGTAAAATAATCAGCAGATATTAGCTACTTATCATACAGAACATATAATAATCATCATTATCTCTCAACTATTTAGATATTTGTGACTTATTTCCTCTTCCTGGTGCTGCTACTGGTTAGTATACCATTTCCCCCTCAGTTCCTATCTTCTCTTCCTCATCTCCTTTTAGATTTGAGGAAATCAAACCCCTGCCCTTCACAAGGCCCACTCCCCTCTCCTGCAAGTCTTTTCCAAACAAAAATATGTTAAGAATTAGGCTGGTTAAAAATGTAGCTCTGTCTAAAAACTGAAACCCTCAACCAGACTAAGTGTGTCTTTTACTGCTCTGGTCCTATTTCATGTGGAAGTGTTCTGCAAGCTGCAGTGGGAATCCTTCCAACATTCAAGCCAACGTGGCAGGCACAGATGTAATTACAACTCCACAGAATTCAGCTCAGTCATTTGCAGCTACATGCCAAAATATGTGCACCACAAATGCAGCTGTACTTCTCCAAGTCCAGTATAATTCTGGAAAGAGGCAGAAGTGAAAAGAAGTATTGTATCAGAAATACCAGCCCTGAAAGTGTGTTTGCTGAGGTCTGGGCTTAACTTAAAAACAAGGGATTTGGACAGAAATTTTAAACTGCCACAAGCTAACTCACAACATTTTAATGCCTCACAGTCAAAGTACTAAGTACACTTCCCTTGAGACCAGCTATGAGGGCTGAAGAGTGATTGAAGAATTATTACCACTGGCTTCAAAAAGAAAAGACGTGAATCAAGTCTTTCAGTCCCTCCCCAAATTTCAACTTGTCTGCTAGTATCAGTTATCAATTTAAAATTCAGCATATGATTGTTTATTCTGAGCTAGACCCAGGAAGAAACTGGGGTCAGAGTTTTGCCTATCAAACACAGCAAACTACTTCAGGATTTCAATGCCACCAGTCTTCCTTGGTGTTACACTGAAATGTTACAAGATAGAAACTGAGGGCAACAGAGCTGAGGAAAGTGAGGAGGGAAAATCCCATGTACCACCTTCCAACCTGAATCATTTTATATTAGTGAGCTGTCTATTTAGGAGCTGCTGCTGCAGGGGTGGGCAAGGGCAACTCTAGCAAAGCTCAGGTTTCTTAGTCTTCTTTATATGAAGGAAGAAGTTCAGCAAAACAAAATGCTCAGCATCCCACATAGCTGGAACTTCAGTCTAACAGTAAAATGCAGAGCAATAGACATAAGGTCAAAAAAAACCCCAACCCCAAAACATCCTCCCAAATTTAGAACAGACCAAAAGAAAAAAAGGGAAAAGAAAAAAACCCCAAGAGACAAGAACGTGATTCAAGGCCAAGGTGGATGGGGATTTGAGCAACCTGGTTTAGTGGAAAGTATCCCTACCCATGGGAAATAAATGGTCTTTGGGGTTGGAAATAGATGGTCTTTAAGGTCCCTTCCAACCCAAACTATTTTATGATTCTGTGATTCCTTCTCACCTCAGTGTGTTCCAAGAGATTCGAGCCATACAAGCCAGCAGAGGCAGCGACTCGAGCCAGGTACCGAGCTATTGAATTCACATCAGTAAAGGAAACTTGCCTAAAACCAGAAAGAGGCAAGACAAAGGTATAGTAAATTACTACAGGTATAGTAAATTACTACCTCCAGTCAGTTCAACTTTTAATTGCACACACATAGTTGAGACATGTGCAAAGCAAACACAAAATAACTTCCGAGTGAGCCAACGGGTACCAGGTCAGCAGAGTAGGAAAAAAAATAAAATAAACCTAGCACAAAAATAAGTAAGTCCTTGCTTTTCTATCACCAGATGGAATAAAATTTTTCTAAACACGAAAGAATTTTGTTTGAGCTGAAAATAAGAAAATAATACTCCAATTATTCTTTCAAATACTAAAATTCTCTCCACATCTGACAGAATTCCTAAGTATAACCTGAGCTACAGATTTTCCAGATTATAAGAAGCTAATCAATATTTGTTTTCTTTTCATAAAAGGATGACTTTGAAGAGGATTCCTAGTGAATCAACAGAAGAAATGAGAGGTCTTCATCACTCTTTTAAGGGCTAGCATCAGGGGAGAAAACCCTGTTCATTTGTTACTCACAATAACACTTAATTCACCCTTCACAGAGACCATCCCCTGGTGAACAAACCTGCCTGTCTGTGTTTGTTTTTCTCCCCAGTCTTCTCCAGATAACAGACTAATTTGAATTTGTTGTCCCCATTCCACTCATGAAAGTTCTCAGTAGACCTGCAGAAGAAAGGCTCTCCCAAAGTGAGTATTCCTTTCTTTGTTTTCATGTCCCTTTTCTACATTATATACAGTATAAAAAAAAAAAAAGCTGCACACTGTCAGGAATCTACTTTCCAGTTCATCTAAGATAAATTAATATTTATGAGAAAGCTTTGGAAGAAAGATGCATCAGAAGCATCAGTTCTCCAAACAATACTCTTCTCTACTCTACAGTCCCATGTAAATGCAGATTGCAAAAACAGAGCTCCAACTGCCTCTAAATCAAGCACTGATATCAACAAAAGGAGTCCCTGGAAGTGTTCTTTTGAACTTTTAGTCAATTTAATGGACTGAATGCTACACTCCAACTTGTCCAACCAAGGTTCCCCTTCTCTTCTGTCATTGTTCTCTATTTGTTTTTACCTACTGTGTCCTTTACAAAATTAAAACAATTCTGATAGCCCTCATCCAAAAATCAACAAAAGTTCTGCAAATTCTGTTTTGAAGCTCAATTAAAATCTGGTGACAAAATTTTCAGCTAACCAGCTGAAACATAGCTGTCAGCTAACTAGATTTGTTAGTTGTCAAGTACAGAATGTACCTGATATATTAACAATTAGAAAGTGTCCCATTTTTAGTACAAATGGACCAGCCAGCCTCATTAGGTTAATTGCAGTAAAACCTAAGGAATATAGTTCATTGGGAGGGGTTTTTTTTTTGGTTGCTTGTTTTTAATTTTGCTTGCTTTCCAAGCATCTAGGATCCAGTATCACATAGAAGATCCATAAAATATAACTAAAACCAAAAGTCACACACAGTAGGGTGTTTAAATTATAAAGAGTGTTCTCTTCTAATTTTCTACAATCAGATTTTAAGGAAGCTTTTTTAAACTGAGAAAACCAAAACACTGCCAATACATTTTCACTTGAAAAGCCTGTGAAATGCAGTTCTATTGTTTCCACTCATTCATACCAAAATAAATACTCCTTGATTACTCAAGCAAAACTGAATACACATATGAAATGGGAAAATGTTACTCTGAGTAAAATCTTACTTATGCTTAAAAAGTTGTTATTTTCTTCAGGAAAAAAAAAATACTCCCACCCAAACATCACTAATTGACCTCTTTGGAAAAGTTATACTGGCTTTGCAGCCAGTGCTTGCTAACTCCAGGGCTAAGTAAGGAAGGATGACAGGGGACAATGCAATGGGACAGGCAGGGTAGCCATTGGAAGTGACATGAAATGCACATAATTAAACACCAGGGCAAATATTCAAGAAGACAAGATGGGAAAAAGGGACCAAAAAAAAAAAAAAAAA
>VXBS01007581.1:85287-164901 GCA_013400255.1 Sitta europaea
GACCCGCCCCGGGGCGGGGGAAGCGCCGTCACTTCCGCGGGAGAAGCCGGAGAGGCGGCGGAGCGCGGCTGGGAGTGCTCGGTGTGTCCCCTGTGGGCGCTGCCGGAGCCGGCCGGGCTGAGGGACGGGCGCTGGGTGAGGGCTGCCTGCCCTCAGCACCCTGCTGCGGTGCTTCCCTGCTCACGGCTGAGCCGTCCCCAGGGCCTTGCCTGCCAAAGCCCTTAGCTGGATGTCTGGCAGCAGCCGTGGAGGTGCCTCCAGCCCGTTTGCTATGCGTGATGATCCAGGCAAATCGGGCAGCGCAGCGCGCACCGGCACGTTTGGCTACGGTGGCTCCA
Organism: Sitta europaea; assembly: GCA_013400255.1. Taxonomy (NCBI): domain Eukaryota; kingdom Metazoa; phylum Chordata; class Aves; order Passeriformes; family Sittidae; genus Sitta; species Sitta europaea. The sequence goes on from VXBS01007581.1 coordinate 85,626, forward strand.
CTCCTCTGTTTTTGTGCGATGTCACTTGTTAAACTCCTGGCAATCGTGCGATTTTTGCAGCGGGTCAGATGAGTCCTAGAATATGGGAAGGGACCCGCAAGGATCATCGAGTCCAACTCCCGGCCCTGCACAACGCGGTCCAAACGCTTTTGAACTCTGGCAGGCTGGGCACCGTGCCCACTTCACTGGAGAGCCCGTCCCAGTGCCCAGCCACCTTCTGGAGCCTTGGAATGAATACAAAATGCTGTGTCACCGAGTTTTCACAGGAGACTGGCTCAAATTCACTTTGTTGCAAGGACAATGCAGTGTCACTGTGATTTTTTTCCCCCCATTTATTTTATAGCTGTTACTGTAGCACCTAATGTGCTAACAGATACATTATCAAATGCTTGATTGGTGAACCAGTGCTTTTTGTGCAGTGGAGGAATAGGCAGAGCATGACTGCACATTACGTGCTGATTTTTATGCTTGGTTTCTGCTCCTGGATTTAATCTCGACTTTCCTTATTCTTCTCCTGTGTTCACAGTTCTACAGTTTCTGTAAGCATGGAAAGAATTTCCACGTGTTTCCATACATAAGAATCTTTACACACCACATGCTGTGTGTTCTACTCCCATTCAGGTAATTAAATGAGCAGATAGAAGTTACAGCAGAATTAGAAAGAGGCATATGCTGCAGAAATTTTCAAACCTATTGCAAGTTTCAGATGAAAATAAGATGAAATAGATGAAGATTACTAACAGTGGGTTCTGCCCTTTGTATTTTAATGATTGCATGGAAAGAATGATTAAGGCAGGCCTTTGTGTTGCCAGAGTTGTTCTACATTTTATCTGAACATCTTCTGCAAATTCACATGTATATTTTGATGGGAATACTACAGCATGCATATCAAAGAATCCTGTATAAGATAAAGGTGAAAACTATGTATAACAAACAGTGAAATCACTGTACTTGCTGTGTGGTTCAAACATCAGTCACAATCAGTACGTGGAATGACTAAACTTATAATGGGCCAAAATATGAAGAAGGTTCTAATTAAAGCAGGCTGAATCTGCCTTGCATGCTCTTACCAGTTATGTAATTGAGGGGAGAGAAGAAAGGTAGGCTTTAGATCAAAGGATTAGAAGCACACATTGTTCCTATATATGCAGCTCTAATCCAGTGTCATGATACAATGAGGTAAATGCTAATCTTGCTAATTTATCTGTAAATGTTAGGCCAAGATGACCTCACTAAGGAAGATATTCCTTAGATTCTGTTCCATGTGTGCACATGGAGAGACAGGGACACTTTAGCAAGAGTTTCCTTGTTCTTATCTTTTGGTGGCAAGATGTTCCTGCTTGTTGGAAATAGAGTCAGCTTCAAGCCAGTCAAGTCATATTGGTGTCACCCTACTGTGAGGAAAGGATCAAATCAAAGAACTCTAAGTGGAGTTGTTGAATATCTTATGTGATGGCAGGAGAAAGAAGTAACTTGGACACATTGTGGAAAACTGAATTTCAAAACTTTTTTCTGTATGGAAAACAACATTTTGTACCTTGAGGCACTCATTTAAAGACACTTTGTGTGGATGAAGAGTGTAGTTATTTAGAAGACCTAGTTTTGTGGGTAGAGAGGAAGTGAGAAAGTGCAGTGCATCTTGCAGGCTACTTTGGCATTCATGGTGCCAGCAGAGGGTAAGGAAAAAAAAATCATGTGGGAGAGCTTAGGGATTCAGACTTTATGTAAGAAAGCAGCTGCTCAGACACCCTCCCTGATATCACCTGCCTGAGAACCTGACATATGCCACTTTTCTCCATATGGAGAACAGAAAGAAAAGCAAATCTCTGTGTTGTCAGTTGAAACAGGCATTTCTCCATGGCAAGGCTCAGTATGTGTCACATTGTTAGGGAAAAGGAGGCCCTAGGACTCCTTCATTTGAGAATAAGGGACTTGAGTCACAACAGCTGGAGAAAAGAAGGGGCAAAGATGCCTCACTGTTTCAAGAGTGTAATTCCAAAATCCTAAATTCAGCTTGAAGAGACTTCAAAAGAGTTTGGCTAAGTTTCCAATTTTAGCTAGTCATACTTAATTTACTACTGGTTCTCTTGTGTTCAAGTGGACTGGGCAGTTGAATCTGCTTTCCCAACAGCCTCACCCATGGGAAAGCTGACTGAAACAGGATCTCCAATTTCAAAGTCAATTTTAGATGATTTTGGCCCTGTTCTCTCCCCTCCTTTAACATGCCTGTGTTCCACAGGAAGGGGAAGTGGTGCTGGCAACTTCCTCAACTCTGGGGCTGTTGGAAAGGCACCTGCTTTATCTCAGAATTTGGACATGGAAATTTTCATTTCTTTTATTCCTGAGTACGTCCAAGTGACCTTGGCTTTGGATGCCCAAAGTGCTCCAAGACTGCAGTGGCATAAACCCTGACAAAGGCATTTCACATCATCACAGAGGTGCTAGGAACTCCTGTCCCTGTCATGCTTCCTTGGGTTCCCAGCTGAGCTGTCCTGAACCCTGCTCTATGTACACTTCACTGATCCTCAATGAATCCAGTGATCCATGAACACTTATTTGAGATTTCCAGGCCCAGCTGAATTGTGTTCTGCCTCCTGCAGAGGCAAAAACACAGACAACCCAACAAACAGTAGTCTTGGCCATCCCAAAACTCACTGCACACCACAAAATAATCAGCTGCCCTTCTGAGAAACAAAACTGACAACTCTATAACAAATGGGCTCATCCATCCAGTCAAATCCTTAGTCCATTTGTATTTAACACAATAACCCTTACTGACAACAGAAACCATTGAGCAAAACCACATACATGACTTATCATGATTTTGTGCCCAGGATATGAAGATGATTTTTCATCTGCAGTGTTATGATTAGCAGTATATTACACACAGTCATGAGGAAGGAAAACTCCCAAAGAATATAGAAAACAATTACTGAAGAAATGTGACTGTTTTTATGTTGTCTGTTCAACACAGCTAAACAATCTGATCCAGCAGATACTTAGAGATTTTGTATAATTTTGAAATTATTGAACACCTTACTGAAAGAATTCAGTTCAGATTCCATGAAACAGAATTTCAAGCTCAGTCATCTTCTTCCTTTCTTTTTTTCCAAGCTCATTTCCTCAGCCTTCCAGGCCAAGAGAAGACTCTTCCCTGCTTTAAGGCACAAGAGATTCTTTCACAGTGTTTGGAATACGACTGGCATAGTAGTCATAATTTCTCAAAGTGGCAAGGACCCCAGCTGAATTCATGTGTTTCACCTCCTTGTTATACTGAAATGAATTTCCACGGATATCAGTTATCTTGCCTAAAACAAACAAACAAACAAACAAACAATTTCAGCAAAAAGGAGTTAGAGTCTATTAGTTCAAGTGAAATAACTAAAAGCAGTCTTTGTGGAACACATGCCTGTCTTCAGATATGAAGTATCTTTGCTTCCAGTTTAAGTACAACAGGTTTTATATTGACTGAAATCAAATAGCTAGTGGGTTTTGGTTTTTTTTTTTCAACAATACTTAAATTCTTTTTGTCTCAGAAAAAGGAAAATTTCTCTCTCTCATGGATTACTTAAAATGCTTCCTGAGTAACTTTTACATTGTCCTTTGACAAGAAGCAAAGAAAAATCCTCAGTTCAAGTAAAAACCAGGATAAGAATATACCACAAACTCTAACAATGTAGAAACACCCCAGCTGGTTTTAAAGGAGATTTTAGAAATCACTTAGCAAGAGCAACACAGATCCTTAGTCAGGCTAATTTAACCAGGAGATTCCAAACTACCAAAGAGGTTAAATACAGTGTGGTGCTGCCCCAGATTGGTTGGGTTGCTTTGTGCTTGAGCTAGCCCTGTTTAAATTATCCCAGTTATCAACACTGCAGGCTGCAGAGGAGTTCAATAGTGTCATTATGAAGCCTGTTATCCTTGCTTGACAGAATTTAGGAATCAAACCCCATAATTTTAGCATACAGTGGTAAAAGGCCTATTAATGTGAAAAGAAGGATTTTTAAAAAATAATTCTACTTCAAACCCTCAGTAGTGAGTCTTTTCATAATTTTTCAACCCCTTAGGCCCTAGATAAGTGAAGTGCTTCATGTTGGCTGAAGACCACTAATTCTATTGCATGACATGAATGACTCAATTTTGGAGTTTGAACATCCAGAGAACAACTGCAGGATTTGACCTATTTTTTGTTGGTTTAAAGAATTCAATGTCCACATATTACATAACATGTTACTAATAATAAACTACTATACTCAGTTAGTAGGACAGCAGATTTTACTGTGAGATAGTAGCCAAGAGAAAAAAAAAGAAGGGCATTTGTTTTGAAAATACTAAAATGAATACACCCCAAAATGAATATACCCCAAATTTGTGGACTTGGCTTTTTTAATTATGTGACAGTTATTGACACGTGTATTGTCATTTTTCTTTCAATGGAAAGCATAACTCAATTTCAAATTAATTAATAATTATTATTATTTAAATTAATTATTAATTTCAAATTAATGCAGTTTCACTTATCCTGGAACTTTGCTATGAACTTACCTCCCACAGCATGTAGGATAGCTTCAGGTGCACATGTATCCCACTTCTTGCACCCAGGACTGGCAAATACATAAGCAGATGCTTTGCCTTCTATGAGTTGAATGATCTGTTAAGAATGGAGTTGCAATCATTGCAAAAGATTTAGGCATTTAGAAATGGGTAGAAATAACACCAGGAACTGGGGATTAAATGTGTTTATTTAAGTACTGATAGTCAGGAAAGGAGCACTTGCCTTTTCCTTATTGATATTACAAGAATTTTATTAAGGTTTAGAAGCTATACTGTATCATCATTCCCAATTCAATTTTTTTGATTGTTATAAATACAGTCTATAGGATGAAAATCTGCTCTCAGTTTCAGAAACAAGAATTCACTTTTTGTGCAAGTACTAAAAGTGGAAATTATATACATGTTGTCTTAGTGCCATTTTGTGCCTTGCACATGTTGGAGAAAAGAGATGAGAGGGTGTGTTTTTGACAGCTATGACAAAACTAAGCTTTAAAACCTGTACCAAATGAGTGTTCCCTGTACACAGAGAAATCTCACAAAGGAAATATCACTGTGTGCTTATAGTTTTACTCTTTCCAACGTGCTGCTGGACAGTTGGAACAAAAGCTGTGTTAACACAAATGGAAGGACATGTGTAGTAATCGACATTAAACTGAATTCCCATTTAGTCATTCTGGTCTTACAACTTTTATTTTCTTTATTCTAAGAACAGAATATTGAGGAAGACAGACCTCAGCCATGACCAGCATGGCCACTGGAACAAATACACCCATGTCAAATTCTCTCAACCTCACAGCAGACTGAATGCTAGGAAGAGAACTTGTGCTGGGGAAGGTGGAGGAAGTCTCTCCCGTACATTCATACAAGTAAGCAAACAATTTCTTTAAAAAAAAATCTTTCTATTTTTTCCCAAAGATACCACCTCCCAGCAAAAGCAGAAGATCTGGGGTTTTCATACCTTGTTTCCTGCTCCTCCAACTCTGATGACATGGTCTGGGTTCAAGGCAGTGATGCACTCGTTCACCAGGGCGCTGCTGTGGGAGCGCGTGGTGACGACGATGTGTTTGCCAGCAGGTGCCTCTGTCAGCTGAAAGCCAAAGGCACCCATGCCCAGCACTCCCCAGATTGTCCTGCCCAGCACTGCATTAGCTCCTGCCTACAAAAAAGGCACAGAGTCATGGTTAATCTCACAGACCAGCAGTTAAAGCACAAAGGGAAAGGGGTACCTACATGCATCTTGGCATATCAGGGAGTATAATATTAATACTAGGCTAATAATAATATTTAAACAGCGGCACTTGAAAAGAACTACTTGAGAGCCCAGAGTGAGATATTGGCTCTCTTTCCCTCTAAGGCAATGACTTCATTGACCCTTTTCTTATCTGTGACATTGTGGTGGTGCATTACATCCTGCCTCCAGAGACTGGCAGATTAATATTTGTATATTACTGTCCTTGGGGCACAATCTGTAATTGAAAGTATCTTGTAATTTGAAATATTTTGTGATACATGGAACACAGAACACAACAGCATTACATCAGCTCAAGGGCTTTTTATTTAAACTCCAATAAGTTTAATTAATCAGGCTGTATCATGAACTCCCCCCAATAATACTGAACTAATCTCCAAACATGTAAATACCTGTAGGCTGGCTATCCTGGCTTTTACCTGATGCCTGGCACTCTAACCCAGCTGTCAGTGACAATTTATGCTTGGTTTATTTAGGGCTGCAGATTGATGGCAGTTACCATGCATTACAAATGCACCCATTGCATGGATTTGCTAAAGAATTTCTAGCAAAGGCTGCAACACCACTGATCTGTACTGGTTTAACAGCAGGTACTTTATAAGGACTGTAGTAATTTACACAGTGTATATGCAATATATCCTGTATTAGTGCATTACACCAGCCTCATGATTCAGTATGGTAAGTTCCTGACATTCCCAGAAACCAGCATTTAAAATTACATATATTTAATTTAAAAACCCCAATACCTTGCATTACAACATTAACTCCACAACACACTACTTTTCAGTTGAAAGTGTGCTAACTGAAATAACTTAGGAGTAACATTTAGAAATCACTTCTAAATAAATCAATGATTTAATACCTCATAGTTGTAATATGGCTGGTTAATGACTCCTGCTATTGCTTTGCCTCCATAGGCAATTCCAATAAGAACTGTTACATGGTCAAGGAGACCTAGACAGAAAAAAGCAAGAATGTAATAATGTTTGAAAAACAGAAAGATCTTAATAAAAACATAAATTTTCTGTAAAAGTTCACAAATCAGTATGCAGGGTGCTATCTTAAAAATGCAAATACTAATCAGGTGTCTCAGATGTTGATATAATTTTTAGTAATTTAGCCTTGAAGTCTGCTAAAAAATGCCCCAGATAGAGTTCTTTTAATAGAGCTATGTTAAAATTAACACATAATGAGAAGGAAGTTTAAAGATACAGCTACACAGCAGTATATAGTGACATTCTTCTGTAATTGTGGTGGGAGTTCTTTAATGCTATTCAAAACTAGCAACTTGACAGTTGTACATCTCTTTCCCCCAAAAGATTAAAAGATGTCTAAAAGATTTTACATTAATCAACTAAAAGATGTATTAGGAGGCAAAAGTGAAGGTTCAGCATAGTGTCTCTTAGAGTCTTTTCTTTTTATTTTAAATTTTCTTTCATTTTAGGGTCTATTTCTATGGATAGAAATTAGGCTTTGCTGAAAACAGTTTCTCCCCATAACTGAGGAATTGTGATTTGTGGGAGGATGTTTGTTTCATTGTGAAAGGACTACAGGTACAGCTGTGGGTATTTGGGTTGTTTGAGAGGAGGATGTAAATATAATCCAGCATATTCCTATGTGAAGGGCAGATTAAGTCAGTCTATGCAAAATTGTAAATTTGACTAAAAACTTAAGACAACCTGCCAGCAAAGGCAGCTCTTTGCACTCTGAAATGATAAAAACTGGGCAGCACTCAGTAGCCCATCAGGAATATTCAGTCCTGGTTAGAACTGAATGGAATGAATAAATACATTCCAAGCACTCAAAAAGTACAGAAACATCAGCCTTATGAAACTATACTGTAAGTAACTTCTATGATAAAACTATCTACATGTACATGCCACTTTATTACATTGCTATTTTTTAAATCAATATTAAATTAAAAGAAAATCCAACCTTCAGTGTACTCCTTGGTTCCATCCAAGGGATCAACCCATATTACAAGCTTTAAGAATAAAAAGAATTAGGAAAATTAACAAATATAAATCATGTAACTTACTACACAAACTATGTATTTTACTTTAGTGTTTTTATTTCTTTGTGTCAGTAAGGAAATAAAGAGATCCAAAATTTTTAACAGTATTCTATGACCAAAGCCTGTAATAGTATTTTACACCAAAGAACAAAAAAAAAGCTTAAATATTGACTATAATGTCTCAGCAAATCTCTTAATAGAAGTAAAAAGGATTAAACTGAACATGGAAATGAGATTACTTTCTTATGCCCAAACCAGATTCCTGTCAAATTAAGCAGAATCACAAATTTTAAGAAGCCAATTTCCATTTCCCATTACTGCACACAGGAGCATGCAGCATTTCCAGCCCTGATTTTCATGACTACAGTTTTCAAATGGAAAATAAAAGCTGGCAACATTGAAAAAGACCTTTTTCCCTTATATACCCTTAGCTAAAATCAAAAAGTAGTACAGATTTTGTAAAATATGAAGACATAGGCCTAGCATTATCACATTACCTCTTCCTCTTTAATTCCTGTGTACTGAGCAGGACAAGGTTTCTTCAGTATTTCTTCACAGTGACCATCTTCAATTAAATCCTCAGTTACATCATCAGCAGGCAGTTCCTAACAGAAGAATTATCAGAATTGTTAGAAAAATGTTTTGGACTCCCCTCAGTTTGTTTTAGAGCTGTGTTACTGACAGCAGCTTGATAAAGCTAATGAACTGGAAAGGTGAAATGGGATGGAAATACCTTTGCTTGCTGCTTTTTGGGTTTTTTTTGTTACTTTTTAATCAAAACCACTGTTTTCTTAAACCCAGCCAAAGCAAATTCTAGTGCCAAGCTATAGCAAGATAAACTGCTAGTATGAAATAAAGCAGGTACTTACTTCTTCTCCTATGATTGTCACTTTGGGAAACTTCCGTGCCAGGGAAGCACAAATGCTCATTTGTACCAGTCGGTCAGCTTTGGTCTGCAAGTCATTGGGGCCAGCCTGTCCAAGAGTGGATAGGAATGTGTGTACTACAAAAATACACCAGCACAGTGGCCCAGACAGCACTCTGGAGATCTACTTGCAATGAAAGAGAAGTCTAATTGGGTAAATCTTTAACCCAGTAAGTGACTTTGTGAGAGGCAGGCTAAAAACTGCAAGAAGCAGAGTTTTCCTGTGCCCTCCAGAGCTAAAACAGACTGGTCTGACTATAAAACTGTGGATTTGGTGCCCCAAGGTGATGTAAGAAAAGGACTTCAAGCCTTCCCAAAGTTGTGTAGCTGAACATTGCTACATTTGTTACAGTAATTTCTTAAATGTTAATAACCTGCTACATGTGAATGTGGGTAACTTATTAACACTTTTTTAACTCTTTAGGTCCTGAGACAGAATCCCAGTAAAAATAATTCTGTTAGCATTGGAATTTAGAAGGACAGTTCATCTAAGATTTGCATCTTAGTTGACTCAAATGAAAATTTTATCTGCTTGTATCTTATTTGCTGACAATATGAAAAGTGTTTTTTCCAGCTACGGAAATTAGCCATAGGAATGGAATATTCCATTTAGAATCATGTTATGGGTTAATTTTTGCATGCTCAAAACTAGTCTGTCCCTTAGCCAAGTTCTAATTTTATGAAACTTGAAATTTCCCTTTCATCTCCTAAAAAATTTGGTTGAAATTGGCCCTGAATTTAGACTCAGTAAGATCATGCTTATTGCATAGGATGTCCTTTGTTCCAGGGCATGAACCCAATAAAACAGTGTAAGTGGTTCTTCAGGGTAAGAATGGGTGGACAAAAGTGTCTACCTACCAAGTGGGGGGAAAAGAAGTACAAGTACTACAAAGAGAAGCAATATAAATGGAGAGTTTAGAGTTGACTTAGGTAATTCTAATGGATATCAGGACAGGAGATATCTGGGTGTCAGGAGAGGAGATGGCTGAAAACTCAGCTGTCTTGAACTAGATAAACAGATGGGAGGTGACTGTGTTGAGGGAAAAGGTGGAGCACTGCCTTCCCAGAGCTTCTAAAGCTTTCAGGAAGGCCAGCTGCAATTGGTCTTGGTGTTTGCTGGCTGCAGAAAGAGGATGAATGATGAGGAGCAGCACTTCTGTTCCTTTCTGTTCTGCATCTCTTCAGACTGCAAAACAGAGGCACATGCAGAAGTTCTCTTGCATTCTTCCTCTTCCTTCAGCAGCCACCTTGGGCAAGAAGCTTGCAGGAATTTCAAAATATCTAAGTCCCTCAAACAGGAACCTCTTCTGTTGGTCATTGCTTTCAATCTAATTTTGCATGTTTGTAGATTCATTCTTCAAAAAATTTAAAAGTATGTATAACCAGTCTTACTTTGAATCAATATCACCAGTTACTTTTGATCATTTTTGCATAATGTAAATACCTGCAGTAACTTCTTATGGAAAGACCAAAAGTTATATATATATATATATATATATATAAAATGAAGCCCATAATATTGTTACATATCTGTAAAGCTAGAATTAACTTCTAAAGTTAATTTCACCTATTCCAGTACTGTAGTCAAAACAAAGATCCTGGCACATTAGTGCAACTTATTAAATTACAGCAAATGAAAAACTTTAATACCAGGTTTCTTTTTAGCATTAAATTAGAAGCTCTGAATTTATTTTGAAAACTTTGATTTACAATAAACTCTGAGGTTCTTTTTTGGTTTAGGAAATTAAACAGTGATTTTTTCTAATGCAAAACTCATCAAGGGCACAGTATTTTAAGCTGTACTAAGGATGTTAGAACACAGGCATAGAAATTACCAGGAAATATGCCTTATTAGGAATTTTGAGGTGCTATGCAAACCTTGTGTTTTGTGAGGGAAATCAGGACAAAATTATGGTGTTTCTTTTAAATGTACAAATATTGCTTAGAAGTACTGGTCAAAAGACACTTCTCTAGGGCTGTTTTAATCCTTTAAAAATGAATATTTGTTGTAGGTGGTGGTGAGGGAGGGCTGTATTTCCTCTCACAGCTGCTGATTTTTAAAAATAACACTTTGACTTTTATCTAACAAAAGATTAACAAGTGAAATTAAACTGGAACAAAGTAAATGGTATTACCTTCTCCACTATGCCCAGATCTCCTGCAGACATCACATTTCTAACAATTGTTGCAGCTTTTTCTGCAACAGAATATGCTGAGGCCACCACACGCATGAGGAGAGCTGGAGAAGCCATGCTGAATGCTGAAAAGAAACAAAAAGCAAACTTGAACGTTCCTCTCTTCAAGAGAAGAAAAAAGGTAAAGTATTTTACCTAACATTTCAAACAGATACAGTTTAAACTGAGTAGAAAGGAGAAAGTGGGTTACTGCCAGTGAGTGGGAATGAGGTGAGATTTGGCTTTTTTTAAAAATACAATTAATTAATACAAAGATGTAAAGCTATTGTAGACAATAGGTATTTCTTGGGTGCATTTTTCTTGGCCATACTTAAGGTAAACAAATATACTTTCTGTGGTGAACCCAGAATTTCCTGGCAAACCTTAAAATTAAAATATTTTTATGAAAAAGTAAGATCTATTAAGAGAAGCTGAAATGAGAGATTCAATACTCCTTCCTCATCACTCTGGAGTCATCACCTAATGAATTGTAAAGTATTTTATTAGTGCAAAGGTGCCTTCAGTTTTTACAGGGCTGCATCTCCTGTGTGGCACATCTTCTGGTGTATTTGACCTTTTTGATTAGATAAGTGAATGCAGTAGTTGCCTCTAGGGTCTCCACCTCTGTAACCTTTTGATCTCTAATTAACTTATTTATGGGTTTATGGCACATTCTTTCTGATGAGGGCAATGTCTAATGTATGCTTCCACAAGGCACATAAGAATATATTGTTTGCTATGGACAAAAATATTTTGACCCCTAGAAAACTGTGCAGTTTAAAAATACTGCACAGCAATTATCCCTCAGGTTAAATTTGAGTATAATTTTCAAAACACACCTTGTCCTCTGAAGACCTTCCCTCCTTTCTTCTAGCCCAGCAACCACACTCTTGAATGGTCTTGACAAATCAGACTATTTTGATACCTACTAAAATTAACGAGTTCTCTAGCTCCTGTTCTGCTTTTTAATTCTGATTAAGACTGACAACTATGAATTTATCAAAGCACACATGACAGGTTTGTCGATGGTTCTCACTCAGTCTCTTTTACGCAAACTTCCATTTTCCAAATTTGTGATTTTGTCTGATGAAAGGAGAAAGTGGACATCAACCAGAGCATGTCCTTAAATCCAAGCGCTTAGCCATGATTGCTTTCTTGGAACTCTTCAACGCCTAGGCTATTTCTTTACAATAAACTTCCTAACATACCTAATAAAAGATAAACTTCCCATTATGTAAGGGAGCGATATTTACCCAGCAGAAGCAGGCTAGGACTCGGGCTGGCAATCCCACCGCGGTTCACCTACAGCCTTCCAAGCGGCAAAGGGCTGCGCTACCTCATTTCACCAAAGAGGAAAATAAAGGCAAGCCTGTCCCTAATTCTGTTGCCACGACTATTCCCGGCAGCAAAGCGGGAATAGTCCGGGCAGCGCAGCCGGATCAGGAGCAGCGAATGCAGGGAGCGCGGCCGGACACACGGCGGCTGCTGGGGATGGCAGGAGCAGCTGTGCTGGCGCAGCAGCCAGCTCACTCACCGTGTGCAGCCCCGCTTCTCCCCGGATCTCCGCCGGCCCCCGCGGCCCGGCACCGACCGCCGGCAGCGTGCGGGGCACTCCGAGCCCTTCGCGCCCGTCNAGGAGGGCGGGGGTGGCCGCCGGGGTTTGTGTTCGGTCCCGCCGCGCTGCGCCAACTTCGGGGGAGTCTGGGCTCTTGCCTGGCCCGGCCGGCCGGGCTCCGGAGGGATTTATAGTCTGGATAGTCATAACTTTGATACAGTTTGTTTTGGAGGAGAGTAACGTCCGGATAGGGTAGTGCTAGGATAATAATCTCGGGCCTAATATTTCACCCTCTTCGGGCGTACCCTCTTTTACGTACTTAAAATCCACTAATGTCTTCTGTTGCAGAATTAGAAAAGTGTGTTTGTTTACATGCCTGCTTTTGTTGTAAATTTTACATCCAGACTGTTTGGAAATGCAGTGACTTGTGATGGTTTTGGTCTTTTTCTTCTTGTTTCTACAGAAATGTGGTTTTTCGGAGCTGTACTCATGGCAAAGGCAAAGGAAGACCAAACAGGAATTTTGTCTGCATGATGGACCACCCTATGCCAATGGAGACCCTCATGTTGGCCATGCATTAAACAAAGTAAATATTTACTTGTTCATACTTTATTCTTGTAAAGCAGTAAAACTTACTGTCATGTGCTCTGTGTTCTCCATTTCCATTTAAATCAATAACACTTGAAAATGTTTGGGGTTTTGGTAGCAGGGGCTTTTAAAAACCAGTGGTATGGGGATGTGGATGCTGTGTTTTGCCATGTTGGCATTGGTACCATACCCCAATGTAAATACCATATACTGAATACTCAGTGTTTATTTTGCTTCAGCCCTGAGATTCACAGCATTCCACTGGCCACAAAGTGAGAAAGACTCAAATTGTGAGCTATCACCCACAACTTCTCACTAGGCCAGTGCTGTAGGTCCAGCTCAGTGTATTAAAAATAACAGCAAGTCAGATTTGTTTACTTTAAGCCTTGTGAGTTTATAAACTGCATCTCTCAGTTACACTGGTTGTGAACTCCTCGGATCAGAGGTCCTCTAAGGTTCTGCCAATGTATACAATGATAGGCAAGAAGAATAAAAAATGCAGGGTCTTTGGACCACAGAGTGGTTTGGCTTGGAAGGGAGCCTAAAGATGATTTAGTTCCAAACCCTCTGCCATGGGCAGGGGCACCTTCTGCTAGACCAGGTTGCTCAAAGCCTCATCCAAACTGCCCATGAACACTTCCAAGGATGGGGCACCCCAAGTTTCTCTGGTCTTAAATATAAATATGTCCTGCAGCTTTTGATATTTGTATTTTTAAAACAGGAGGAGCTTAATTACAAATGTGGCTGTTCCACATGGGGGAGCTAAAGTGATAACAGACCCTTGTGACTTTTCAGATTTTGAAAGACATCACCAATCGTTTCCATGTGATGAGAGGCTATAAAGTGCATTATGTGCCAGGCTGGGATTGCCATGGATTGCCAATTGAGTTGAAGGCACTGTCAGAAGTCAAAGGAGCTGAAAATCTTTCGCCGATGGAAATTCGGCAGAGAGGTAAATGAAGGCTTTTTGACTTTATTGTGGCCTTTTCCATTAGCTGTTGGTGACATTTTCTAGGTTCACTGGGTGTATTTGCCAAGCAGATAGAGCAGGCTGGAATCTGATGAAATGGGATAATTTCACACAGGCTTAATTTGTTGCTGTAATGGGCATGCAGAGCATTGAAAACAAAAGGAAGGCAGGGGATTTGGATGTCTGCTTTGATTAACTGTATAGTGGCAGGAAGCTGCTGTTTATCAGATCAGCATCCTTTTGGTTTTTGAAGGCTGAATTTGATTAGGAGCTGAAAAAATGCATTTAGAGGTCAGGCTCCTTCAGGACAGCTTGGCTCAGTATCAAAGTAGGAATGTATCTGTTGACTGTTTTTAACAATCCTACAGAACTATAGGAGGATCCTTTGGAGGGAGTCTGCATTATATGGAAACTGTTTTGAAGAAATAATTTCAAATACAGTGTGGGTTGAAAGGCATCATCCTTCAGCTGCAAAGCTTTTTGTAATGAGCAATTGAAGCTGCCTTAATTTGAAATTGGCAGTGAAATGGACTAACTTATTTTCAGATGTATGTTACTTGGAAAATTTTGGATCAGCAACAGCAGGGGGAGTTAACTTTATTGTTAGTTTTATGTTGATTAGTTACTTTGAGAAATTTTTCTTCCTAACAAAATATATTTTCCCCTTCTTTTTGAAAGGAAAGTTTGTAGTCTAAAGACATGTGCTTAGTATTCATGTGTTAGTGAAATAGTGCCTTTCCTGAATCTGTTTACTCTTTGCAGTCATTTTTTATAACAACCAATGTGGAATGTATGTATTTTAAACCATAATAGTCAGGGCTTAGGTTCACTATGTTCAGCTCTGGCTTTACTAAAAAAAAAATCAATAGTGCATTTTAAGTTGTGTTGTATTGATCTTAGTGTGCTAAACCATGTGCTTTATGGACATTCCCTTCAGCCAGAGCATTTGCAGAAAGAGCAGTTGAGAAACAGAAATCTGCCTTCATTCGTTGGGGTGTAATGGCAGACTGGGCCAACTCCTACCTTACATTTGATCCCAAGTATGAGGCAAACCAGCTGAGAGTCTTCTCCAAGATGTATGATAAGGTATGTTGAATTTCTGTGGAAGTCTGTGTTGATTTTTCATGAGTTTTATTTCTCCTAACTTTCTTTTTTTCCCCACACTGTCTTCTCTAGGGTTTAGTGTATCGGGACTATAAACCTGTGTTCTGGTCCCCTTCAACAAAGTAAGAATCAGCTTACTATTTTGTCTTCAAAATTTTAACAAGGATGCCAGCAGCTTTTGATGTTGTAACTTGTGTTTGTTGTGTATCAGAACAGCCTTGGCTGAGGCAGAACTCGAGTACAACGAGCAGCACGTCAGTCGCTCTGTGTATGTGAAATTTCCTCTGCTGAAGCCGCCGCCTAAGCTGACTTCTGTGATAGGTACAATTTCTCTGCAGCTTTAGAGCCTGATAGCTTGGATTTTTGTTATAACTGTGAGTAAAGTACTTCTAATTTACATCTGTAGATGGATCATCCCCTGCTAGTGTGCTAGTCTGGACCACGCAACCTTGGACTGTGCCAGCCAATCAAGCAGTTTGTTACATGCCAGACTCAGCGTAGGTGTCTCTCACTTGGTTCAGTTGTCTGTGTCAGTCCTTAGCAGCAGAAAATTAAAACATTCTGGACTGCCAGTACAGTTTACCTAAGGCATTGTTTTTGGGTTTTGTTTGGGGTTTTCTTGTTTTGTTTTTAAGTGATGCAATTTTAAGTTTTGTTCAATATCTACTAATGTATTAATTTCTGGCTAAATTTTTATTAAATTATTTCTCCTTCATGAGACAAGGTTACATTGAAACTTTTGAGATTTATGAGTGAATTGGACATGGAAAACATCTTTGTCTGCATTTTAGAGATGAAGCATTTCACATGTTGGTAGCTTTGTGTGTTTGGAATTATTTAGTATCACAAATGCCCTTTTGCATTGCAGATACTCAATTGTAAAATGTGCAACGACTGGACAGCACTTCATCCTTGCTGCAGATAGAGTTGAATCTACAGCTGCTGTTCTGGACACACAGTTTGAGGTTATATCAACATGCAAGGGTAGGTTTTAATATTGTTAATCTTAAATTGCTTAGAAATCTGCTGGTAGGTGTGTGAAAATTGCTTCAGTTTTGATGGATTAAATGTGTCTATAATTTAAGAATGTGTTTACCTAAAATACTACAAAGAAGAGAAGGAGTCTGTCAGATTTACTGTTGGTGTATTGTAGCTCAAATTATCATCCATAGATTTCAAATGAATTTTGATAATCTGGATTAATGCTTGGAAAAGTGAAATGTAGAGTGCAAGTCTGTTCAGCATCAAAATCTTAATTACACTGACTGCAGTTAGTTTTTCCATCCATTGTTGGTGACAAGAGGGGGTTAATTAGACTGTTGAGGTACTGCAGGTGGCTGTTGTCTGTCTGGACAAGCTAAAGCATCCTAACAGACTGCATCATGGCATTTCTTGACAGGCAGGCTTGGGGTTCAGTGTCATGGGTTGGGATTTAGTGTGTCATTTGTGAGCTTTCTTTGTTTGCCTCTGTCAGTGATTCAGTGCTGGAAATACACATTTGTGAAGGAGGTGAGGAAGAATCTGTTTCTATGACTTTTTGGTTTTGTTTTGTTTTTTTTTTCTGGTGTCTTTCCATGCCTTCTCTTTCAGAGGAAGTCTAGTTTCTACCTAATGATGAAAATACTGGGAGTCTTTTTTCTCATTGTTGCCACCTTTTTGAATTATATGATATACAGTTAACATCCAAGAGTAGTAGAGTTGAACCTTCTTAAAAAGAAATGTTGTGTTGAAACCTGTTCTTTTTAACTTCCCATATATTCAGTAATTAATTATATTTGTTATTTTTCTGTATTTGTGTATATAACTGTGTGATGGCAGTTCTTAAACACGTTCCTTCTAGGAGAAAATCATTCTGTGAACACCATTTTGTCATATGGCACATTCCTCAAGTTCTGTGATTCTTGACTTTCAGCAAGGCTTTAATAATAGTATTTCTTCTGTGGGTTTTTTAACCACTTGTTCTTTTTCTGCTCTCTGATAACAGTAGCTGAACACGTGAATTACGTTTCTCTATTTTATCTCCTGTTTGTATTTTTCAGGTGCAGATTTGGCAGATGGTTCTTGTGCTCATCCCACCATTCCTGGCAGAGTCTCTCCCCTCTTACCTGCAAATCATGTGACAATGACCAAAGGGACAGGATTAGTTCACACAGCCCCAGCTCATGGTATGGAAGATTACAGCGTAGCTTCCCACCATCAGCTACCCACGGTACTTCACCTTTTCAGCTGTTGCTCTTGGTTTCCTGCAACTGATTGACTGTGTGCCCCTGAAATTATTTAATTTGTGCATAAAACTTTGTGACTAAAATGTTTTGAAGCATTCACAGAAGTGTGAGTATCACTAATGGCCTGCAGGAATGCAAGACTAACCTTCAAGAAATGTGTATCAGGTTAAAAGGATGAAGTTTCCTTCTGCTAATTAAAACTCACAGGGAGGTGTTAGAATCAGATTTTTCTGCTCTTTGTGTGGTTTTGTTTTTTAAAGAACACAGAAAATGTTTCTCAGATACTGACTCTCACTACTCAGAATTGTCTTTTACATTCACATCAGTAAGTCATCAGTTATGTAGGTCATTATTACTTTTTTTTTTTTCCCAGCTAAGCTTCTTTTAAAATCATGCATAAATACAGCTCATTTATGTCTGGCCAGTTTGTGATTGATGGGAATGAAGATTCAGGATATGGGGCATGGGGAGGGTTAGGTTTGCTTTTATTTTGCACTGTTTGTTTGAAAAGTCACTGAATACCAGTGACTGTGATGTGTGATAGTTGTGGTATGTGTGCAAATGTAACACTTACCTGGTAGATTACAAAACTGCAGTTCACTAAATCTGAAGCTAAATATACCTAAATATTTTGTTATTCATCAGAAAAGGAGTCACCCAGTAGAGTATTTAACTATCTTTTAAATACTAAAAAGATAATTAATTGCCACATGGTATGTTACTGACATGATTAATTTATTTGTTTTTAGGATTGCCTTGTGGATGAAAGGGGGTATTTTACAGAAGCAGCAGGTCCTGAACTTAAAAACAAGAATGTCCTTGAAGAAGGGAATGAAGCTGGTGAGTATTTGGTGCTTGACCATTTTGTTGCTTCCTCAGGTACATTTTGAGAGCTTGTATAAACTGGCCATATTTTGAATATGGATGAGGTGCAGGCATTTCTTGTTATGTGTTGATTATGGAAAGTTAAAAAACTGAGTTGAGGTTAACAGCAACCATATGTTCAAATTGAAATTTAATCTTGCCTCATTTTTTCTCTCAGTCATTAAGATGCTTCAAGCAGCTGGGAGTTTGTTAAAAGAGGAGAAATATGTGCACAGTTACCCCTATGACTGGAGGACTAAAAAACCAATGATTATTCGTGCCAGCAAACAGTGGTTTGTAAACACAGCAGATTTGAAGGCCACAGCACAGGTATGTATTTTTGCTTTCTTATGGGACACTTGAAGACAACTGATGCTATTTGGAATCAGCAAAATAATCTTGCTGTAGCTCCCTCCAGAATATGTACTTCTCTAGGGTTTATGAACAGTAATTGAAAAGTGTTAATTACTTGTTGAGGTGGAATATGTTGTCAGTTTTTTTGTCCATGTTGCTATAATCCAGGGTAGCTACACTGACTGGTATATTTGCTCATTGTATTTAGAGATGTAGAAGTTTCTTAGACCTACTGATTTTTTTTCCTAAAATATTTTTAAAAATATGATGTTTCAAGGAATTAAATTAGAAGAGAAAATTTTATCATTATTAAAATTACCTTTTCTGTTAGGCTAGTCTTGTGTGGCCAGACATCTTTGTTTGCTGCCCTGTTAATTTTGTCACAGTCCTGTTTTAAATAACTTTAAAGTTTGGGGTTCTTTTGCTCTTTGAAGTTATGTAAATCCACACAGAAAATTCAGACCAGCACCTTAGGGTAGCAGTGATTTTATTCTAATTAGGGCATGAGGTGTATATTCCATATTCATTTTTATCTTGAATGGATGAAAACATAGTGGTTACTCATCAGGGCTGGGGGTGAGTGGTAACCCACTACAGCCAGTTTGTATCAAGGTGAGTTTTCAAAGTAGACAGCAGTACAAGATAACAGTCAGCTTTTAAACTTCAGATTGAGTCACTGATGCCATTTTTAACTCATTTTTAGGGTGTGTCTGCTAGAGAATCAGAGAGCTGGGGTTTGGTTGGGAAATGCAGAGTCTATGGAGGAGCAGCAGGCAGTTGTCTGGGGATGTACTGTTTGATACTGGGAATGGGAGAGTAGATCTGTACCATATTTTACTGGCAGCATAAACATGATTTCTGAGAAAGCTGAAGCATGTTCACCAGTTCACTGTCTCCTTTATAGGAAGTGCTGAAAAAAGTGAAGGTGATCCCTACATCTGCAGTGAACAGGATGCTGGAGATGCTGGACAGAAGGACCTTCTGGTGCATATCACGGCAGAGATGCTGGGGTGTCCCAATTCCTGCTTTTTATCAGAAGAGCACAGGAGAATGCTTGATGAACAGGTACCTGCCCAGCCTTAGACACTGAGAGGTGACAGGAGGAGCACTGTCTGTTGTGCTGCAGTTAATGATAATTTTATAATGAGACTATAATCTAATTTATATGCTATTATAAACCTTCTTATTATTTCATGTATGCTTTTACTTATAATTGTTTATACAGAGATCTAATTTAGCTGTAAGTTAGAACAGTCAAAAACTTGTTGCTGGAAGTGACTTGTATATAAATAATAGGAATCCATTTACTTAGATGCTTAAATTACCTGAAAACTCCCCTTGAGATTAATTGCAGCATTCATCCCTCATTGCAATGAGCTGATAGTCATGACTGGTCTTCCATTTAAGCAGGCAGTGAAATGCAAGTTGTGGTTAGAATAGATGGGAACTGTAATTGTAGCACTGTACATTGAACAGTCCAGGTACTGTGTCAAAATAGCTTTTTGCAGTTAAGTGATGGTGAGATTTGAAGTGGAATAACCACATTGGTTGCAGAATTAATAAGTACATTTTGTTTCAAAACAAAATTAGAGTGGTTTTGAAGACCAGCCTCAAGTGTAACTGAGCCTTAGCCATGTGATTTGGTATGTTCAGACCTTCAGAGGCTAGCCTGGTTCTGCCATCTTTTGGTTAATAGGATTCAGATATTGCAAACACTTCATTTCAGGAATTCTAGACAGCAAAAGGCAGAGGAAATCCAAGCTATGCTTTAAAAAAAGGAAGCTCAATCAAATATGATCTCTTTCTGTCCTATAAGGAGGAACAGAGTTCTGCTTTTACTTCTTTGGGGAACAGAGGTTTTCAGTAGTGAATGCTCTCTAAGAGGTGATTTCATAAAATGACTATTGTGGAATTCCACATTCATTGAATTAGTTCCATATTTTTTTCTGCCCTGAGATATGCTGATGTCATTCAGTTTTGTACACCTTAACCTTACAACCTTCTGTGAAAATGCACAAGTTTTCACAGCTGGAGATGAACTTGAATACTGTTGCAGAACTTTTTTTTTATTCCAATTGAATAATTGTTCTGCAGGAGTCCAGCATGTTTTCCAGAGGCTGTTCTGAGCACACAAGCAGTAGAGAGTAGACAGTAGTAGGTGAGGCTCAGGGTGTGGAGGGAAGGGAATGGACTTTAGACAGGACTTAGCTTCACCTGGTGTGACTGGGTGTGTAGGTGCAGAGAGATGTACTTTGGCTCTCTCACTGTAGGCAATAACTGTGAGAAAAGACCACAATAGCCACAGTGTCGTTTATAGTGCCTGGATAATGCTGGCACACATCAGGAAATGAGTGGGTGCAGGGTCTGTGGGTGGAAAACCATTTCACCTGCACAAAAGTATGGGTGTGTCTCTGTAAAATACTGCTCTTTCTGATGAATACTTTTTGTATTCTGGTTGAAGAGTAGGCTTGAGTGTGTGTGCACTTAGTAATTGTTAATGATGTAGTTTAACAAGAAAAGAGGTGAAATGAAAACCAGTTCAGCAGCTGGCACTCAGATGTGAAGGGCACCATGAAGCAAGAGCTCTTTCTGAACACTTGGGAGCTGGGACAGAAAGCATTTGAAAGGAGGGATGTGTGAGAATTCTTTTAGGTTGTAGGAAAATCACCTTGAAAGGCCCTGACCTGTATTAAAGCCCCTGCCTTTTGTGAGTGCTAGAGCTGTGTGAGATTATTCCCAGAATTGTGCAAAATGTGGCATTTTGACATGGTAAACTCTGCCATAGCTTAACACCTCCACCTTTGTGTGTAGGTGTTGGCCCACCACTCAGACTTGTAGGAGAGTGAACAAAGGGACAGCATGGCATGTTTGGGTAGAATTGATCTAGGGAATAAAGAGGGACATTTGGGGAAAAAAAACAGATATATTCAATATGCTTGAAAAAAGATTTATTTCATTTGACTCACAGCTTCAGACACTCATTTATAGCTAGTACTCTTTACTTCTAACTTTACTTACTCTTGGTGGAATTCTCAAAGGAAAGTGTAAAGCAGTCATTAAATATTCTAAAAAGTTTGAGCTTAAATATTTGTAAAGTTAACTGTAGGAGATTTCTGTAACTGGAGTAGAAGTGCACAGAATATTGGCCTATAGAAGTGACAGGCAAATTTAGAAGACAGTCTGTCAATTCATAGGTCATTCTCCTGGACACCAGTTCTTACTGAAATAAGCAGCTAAGCCTGATTGTTTTGTTACATTTGCATTATCACTTTGAAATTCATATTACAATAGGTTGCTGACATATTTTTTATGAAGTTTCATACTTAGACAGTGTGACTAATTAATATAATTAAAACACCAGTAAATAACTTGCATTTCAAAACACAAGCTGTTTTTAACTTGAGTGCTGGGTGGACAACCTTTCAGTAGCAGCTGCTGTGGAGTTTTTGAGTGACTATCAAAAGTAACAGCATCTCCACTGGAAGTCAGTGTAGTCCACATGGAGTTGCTGTTACATATGAGAGCACCAGTGGTCGATCTCGAGTGATCCTGTTCATGTATCACCTGTAAAAAGACTTCTAAAAAGGAAAAAAAAAAGTCCCCGAAATAAACTGCTGTTTCCCTCTGAGCTGCCCCTGAGTTTGTCACATGAAAAGCTGCTGAAAGCCCTTCTTTCAAGGTGGAACTGCTTTCTCTAACTGTGTTTTTGCCACACCAGCAATCCAGTCTTTCTAACTTAAAAGCCAAGAGGTAGTTTGTAATGTTTGAGGCAGAATCTCCACAAGTCTCTCTGCTGCTGTGGCTCCCCCATAACCCTAGAAGATATTTGATTCAATGACATTGTCATCTATGGTTAGAAATTTAATATACCAATGATGTTTAAATTCTTTTATGCAGAGTATGCAGCATCATATTGTGACTAGGAGTGTGAAAATTATTATTAAAAACCCCTTACAGGAATGAGAGAAAAGAGAGAGCACTTTTTGTTACTGCCATTTTCAGTGAGAATACAGAGGTGAGAATCTGAGGGATTTTTCTGCACAAATGGAGAAAAAAGACTTTAAATAATTTAGAGTGCATGCACAAATAGATGCTTATGCTGTGTGACAGCTTTCAACATTTAATAGATTACAAGAGAAAACATTGTCCATCTAGGAAACTGTAACTCATGGAAAAAAAGAGAGAGCTCCAAAACTAAAATGTGAGAATTATATTTCCAGTTGTAGCTCAGCTCAGGTAATAAATGTGAGATACATTCTTTAATCTGGCCTCCTGCAATAGCTGCTTTACACATTCACTGTTCAGATATTGGCAATAAATAAAAGTGTTGCAAAGATTGTTCTAATGCCCGACAACTTTAGTCCACTTCCCTGTGACTTTGAATAACACTTAAATTAAATTCCAGAAAAAGAAAAACCCAGTGTGTTTTTGAAGGAGGTCTGTCCTGTGCTCTAATTTGTTTTTTTAAATAATAAGACATTTCAATGAATTGCAATTAATAGCAGCTTACCATCCCCTAAATACTTACAGCTGTAGTCTCGTCGCTCTCGTAAAGCAGAAGATCACTTTCCCTCTTTGCTGCTGTTGGAAAGGAGATGGAGAGAACATCAGGCTCTGTATTCTTCTGCTCCTGGCTGTATCTTAATGCTGCCTAATTTCTGTTAACAGATTAAATAAGTGTGCAGCATAATCAATATCAGGCTCCAGGGTGATTGGCTGGAGCCGTGGTAGCGTGAATTGCCGTAGGGGTGTCCCGGCGTAGCAGGGACACGTAATGCAAGTTCTTCCAGATAGCTCTGAATACAGGGCAAAGTTTTACAATGGCCTTTATGGCTCACTAGGGGAATTATCATGCTCACCTTGAAGGCTGCAGATTATAAAGTGATGAGTAGTTATTTGAGCAAGGTGGTTTTTCACTTGCACCTTACAGAAAAGTGCTTCGCAAAAATCCTGCTCCTTGCAATGCAGATACATGAAATAAAGGTATTTCTCTCTTGTAGTAAAATTAATCATCATTTTAGGATTAATTGTAAATTAATAAGTCCTGCAAGAAGAGCAGAGACAAGTACAGGGGCTGTATTTGTCTTGTATTTTTCAAACTGTAGGAGGAAAAAAAGATTTGTTGAAAAGGTACCCTGCAAATTTTTCATCTAAACTACCTCCTCTTAGAAAATGCTTGTTAATATTCCCTTATGTTCTGTAGGGAAACACTGTGTAATGAAAGAAACTTGCACTGCTAAAATATTGTATTTTTTTAAAACGTGATTTGAAACTATGACAGAATTTTGAGAATATTGGTCAATTAAAAGTTGACTTCACAGTCCTTGACTCCTTGTTTCTTGTGAGTGATTGGTAACACAAATCTGACCTGCTTTTACTTATCTGAAAACTTTTACCTGTAGCATAATTGTACCTGTTGGTTCTTGTGTAACAAAAATGCTTTAAAAGAATCTGCTCTTCATAAATTAATAGTGTAATCTTTGCATTGCATAGCAATATACTTGATAAAAGGTGAGCCCATAGTATGTTTTGTGGGAATGGTATATCTACAAGGGTACACAACTCTTGTGTGACATTGGCAATGCTTACTGTAAATGAAGGCAGACATTTTATTATGGTTTCCCAAGGGACAAGGGTTTATTTCCTTCTTGTCTCTGCCCTCCCCCACCTCTGATGGAAAGGAAAAATTGTTTAAGAGCATATTTCTATATGTTGTCCAAGATAACTGTTAGTTTTGGTCCATAGCTGGATTTGTCACCTTTTATAAATCCCTCCAAATATTCATATTGTGAAATATCTGTTGAATATTTTAAAAATGTCTAGGTTGAAAAATAATTCATCACTGGATTTCCCTCCACTGAAGTGTTTAAGTTTTCTGCTTTATAGGATGTGCTGGTAGCTTTTCTGTACTAATTGTGGAATGATTCCTGACCAGAGAACTTTTCTGGCTCTCACTGAATTAATTCTTGCATGAATCACTCAACATACACAAATAGTTTACATGATAATGAACATCTTTGAGGGTAAATTGTCCTCTTTTTAATTTACTCTTTAATTTACAAGCTACTCTTGTCTTGTGCTGGTGAGTTCCATGGGTAAGACTCAGCCAGTGAGAGGAAGGCATTGAAACTGGAGAGAGCTCTTGAAATCCTCACGTGAAGACAACTGGTTATCTACATCTGTCTTCAAAAATACACTGACAGTGTATTTGAGAAGAATCCAAGGTGGAAAATTCTATTGGCAAAGAGTGAAAAATAATACTGTGCACTGCTTTCTCTAAAATGTTCCCAGGTGCTGCAGTACCATCACTAAAGGTCAGGGTGTAAATCCAGGTTTGTCAGTGGAAGGTACTGATCCTGCAAAAGACAAATTCAGTGGAATAGTTTAGTCCAGGCTGAGGCAAAGTAGGTTTTTGTGTTTCCTGTAAGCTTTCTGAATCTGAAGATTTGGGGTAAAGGAGACAAGACATAAAGGTTGTCCATCAGCCAGGAATTGTACCAGGACTGGGGTTGTTGTTTGCTTTTGTCTTGGAGGAGTAACGTGCTCACAAGTGAAGTACAGCCAAAGAGGCCTCTGTGCAAATATTTCTGGAAAGAAGTTCCATTCAGAACTGGAGCTCCTCAGGGTTGTTTTAGCAAGGTAAAGGTTAGCAGATACATTACAAAGCCATAAACTGGGCCCTGCCACCATTAAAGTGAAGGTGAATGATGCCTGTGCTGGTGTGAAAGGGGCAGAGGGGTGGTGCCAGCTGGATGTCCATGTGTGTGTCACTGCTTAGTGACCTTTCCCTGCAGAGAACCTGCTGGGATGTTCTACAGGAATTTATTTTGAGAAGCAAATTGATTAATTGATGATTGATTGATACAAAATTGATGTTCTGCCATTGCAATTTGAGCAGTCAAGAGCAAAATTATTTTCTTCTTGCCGTTGCACCTCGTGTCACAAACTGAAGTAATTTGTTCTACAGCTTCTTGGAGAACATGTTTCCATGCTTAAACCCTGTGTGTAAGAGTCCATTAAGTGTTTTAGTGATGTAGTCAGCTTATTAGCAGTAAAATACTGTGCTGAAAGCCAAACACAAAACTGAGTGATGACTGAAGATCATCTGCCATCTGTGTTTTCAAGAGAATTATGCCAGATCGTTATTTTACTTTTTCCCTTTTGCAATACTGTGTCAAGAAATTAGTTAACTGATTAAATCTTCATTTCTTGAGTTACAAACAAATCTCTGGTGGCCTGGGTAACACAGCAGGTTTAGTTTAAGTTGGCAGGTCATAATGATCTATTGTACTCCTTAAATACAGCAGATGTCTTAAAAATCACCTCTTTAGCAAGTGCTCTTTGAGTCAGCAAGACAAAGTGTGTGGGGTTCCTCTGGTTTTTTAAGATACATTAATTTATGTCTAGACTTGGCATTAAGCAATATTCAAAATCAATTCCCCATAGCCTTACCTACTGGGGCCAAGGATTGAATGTGTCATAAATAATGCACAGAACTGCACACCTTGAGGTTGCCTTATCTGTTCAGGTCAGAAAAAATGCTTAGTTAACTTTTTTATTTTTCTTATTTCCGTAATATCTGTTTATTTCAGGACCTTTGTCCTGGCTGGTGCTATATGATATGAACTCATAGATTGCCTTCAGAGTGTACATTGAATGATTTATTATCACTCCTCTACTGGGTGGGTGCAGAATTTTCAGTTTCTTATGTTATTTGGATTAATATATTTATATTTATTACAATTTTTCAAATAGATTGCTAAAATGGGGAAATTCAGGCAGTTGGAAGCCTAATATATATATATATATATTTGTGTGTGTGTGTGCTACTTGAAAAGCTGTCATTTCCTCACTCCTTTCCACTTGTTCTCAAGGTCTCTGTATCCAGTAGGAAAACAAACCTGTTGTCAAAAAGAGCAGATATTTTTGAGGGGAAATAGTTGTGTGGTTTCTTTAAATTCTAGGTCAATAAATAGCAAATAAAATGGATTTTAGAAGTTTTCAAGCTGGTGGCATCTTTTCTGAGTGCTCCAGTTATGGAGTATTTGATTTGCAGAAGAAGGTATTTGGAATCCATGTGGAGTTTTGTGTGTTGTACAAATCCTCCCATATCAGAAGGCAAAAGTAGAAATCTTTAATGTAGGCAGGAAGCCTTGTCTGGATTAGAAGCTGGAAAATCACAGGTTCTAATAGCTTGGTCTGTGTATCAGCATCTCTCACTGCTTTGGGTCTGGGATACTTGTGGAAAGGTGTGATTAATGCTCCCTTCCTCACCCCCTTTTTCCCTCCTTCTAACCCAGTGAAACCATCACAGATGTCATCAAAATAGTGGAGCAGCAAGGGACAGATGCATGGTGGGCCCTCCCTATTGAGCAACTCCTGTCCAAAGAGGCTGTAACAAAGGTAAGCTTCTGCCTTCAGGTACAGCAGCTGCTCAGGACAGTTGAGTGATGGGAAATAACAGAAAAACTTTGTTTATTCCCATGATTCTCTTCAGTCTTGCCCCCTCATGAGAAGGGGTCTTGTGAAAGGAGTATTCAGAAAGCAAGACTGAGTGGGGCAGAGTACACACAATTGGAGTGGTGCTGTTAATTCAGGGCAGTTAATTCTCCTCCTCTTAGATCAGGAGGAAAGTGAAATCCTAATTAACCAAATAATGAGCCAAATGTGTATTAGGTCTTGGTCATTAAGAGGGTTAGAATTTTTATTTAGTTCTTCCTAATTGTTCTTTAACAATTGTGTACTCAAGCTAGCACAAAGTTGTAGTGTTACTGTGCCATCTGAGGTTTTCTTTGTAATTTTTCCTTGTCCTACCTTGGGTTTCCATCAGTAGTTATCTGAAAACTCTTGTCAAAAATTATCTACATTATTTTGTGTTCACTCACAAAGTTGGTAACAGAACCTGTACAAAACTGGTGCAGAAACCAAATTTGCTTTATTTCTAGCTTTGAAAAGCATTGATGATACAGAGTATCCTGTTTGCATTATTTAATAATTGTTCTCCTCCATAGGCTGGTGGTGATGTTTCAGATTATGTCAAGGGACAGGATGTCCTTGACATTTGGTTTGACAGTGGAACTTCCTGGGCCCATGTTTTGGAAGGTAAAGAACTCCTATGTTGTTTTTTCTTTTAAAATTCTTAGAGAACAAAATATAACTGTTCTGTGTGACAGTGTTGGTGTCAGCAAAACCAAGGCAGATTATGCCAGCAGCAGGCTGGCTGTGACTTGTAAAGCTGCTTTTGCTTGTAAAGATAAGGATTTAATGTTGGTAAACTCATTTTCAGTGTAATTAAAGTTCAAGTTTTTCTAATATTCTGCTCTAATGATTCTGCCATGCTAATCACATCATACTTGTTTTGAGTGGAGAAGTGTCATGGCACAGACAGCCAAGGTACTTTGCTGCTAACTGGTAACTCTTAAATTGTTTATAGTTAACAAATTTCAGTCTGTGCTATTTGAAGCAGATCAAGACTGAGATCAGCTGCTGAGTCTAAGTAAGTTTTCTAAACTAAAAGTGTAGGTGTGCTTTTTCACTTCTGATTACTTTCAGTAACTAAAGCAGTATATTGTGGCTTAAAATATTTATTATACTTGCTATATGCTATTTATGGCTCCTACTGTCAGTAGTTGCTGCTCAGCAGGTAGCAGATAGATATTTGTATAAAAAGATGTAAAATATACACTGTTTGCCTGGAGGATAGTGCAAAGTCAGGAGTCCTTTTTAAAGGAGTCCTTTCTGGTCCCATACATCAAGTCTGTTGGACTTTAAACCCTCTGTACACAATTGCATGATAACAATCTTGTTGAATTATAAAACACGTTAGTACCAGAGTTTTATTTCTTAGCAACGTGGTCAGGCAACAGTACCATCAGCAAACATTAATTTTCTAGAAGACTTTAACATATATTAAGGTTTATTCTCTTTAAAAATGTTTCTGGTTTGATTTTGAAAGATATAACAAAGTAGTGGCATTTTATGCAGTTACAAATTTGTGTTGTTAGAGGGCTGAACACCTCAGCCCTCTAATGCTATGTGAAGGAGATAACTTTTCCTAAAGGACAGCAGAATCAAGACTCTGGATTAGTTGTTAATTTGTGTAAAGCTCCCATATGGATTCTGTAGTGTCCAGTAAATGTTGGGGTTATCACAGTACAGACTTCTTCCATGGAAACATTACAGTTCCTCTTCTCTACCTAGTCCTCTCTTTTCATGAAATTTGCTGGGGCTTGGGGTGTGTAAGGCATCTTCTTCTGCTGTGTGACAACTGGAGTGGCCCCACTGCTGTAAAAGCTGGGGACTGGCTGACCAGCAGTGTAACCTCCTACCCCTGGTTAGTCTCAGAAATGACACCAAAATTGCATTGCCTTTTTTCTGTGTAATTGAGGCTTCCAGCCACTGCAGAAGTGAATTACAGTCTGTGATTCATATCAAATTGCTGTTTTAACTCACCTCTTATGAAACTTTGCAAGAGAAGCTGTTGAATTAAGAGTTTTGTCATCTATTTCCCAAATATGCTCCAGTTTTTACAGCTTTTTGCAGAACTTCTTCCAATATCAAGGATAATAGCAAGGCTTACAGACAGGCTAATGGGTGGGCTTGTTTTCTGATTTACTCTTGGAGAAAAATAGATGAAATTCATGGAGAAATCCAAGATTGCTTAAAGAGTGGGAAGAAGAACTAATTTTGTGGTAGGAGATGAATGACAGCAGAGGTTGGTGCTGCCTTCTGATGTCAGTGTTGGTGGCAGAGGTTCTTTCACAGCACGAGTTACTTTCAGGGCAACTGCAGGATATAAAAGATGGCTAAAACTGAGACTAATGTGTTTCACTCTACCCTGAGCTGAAGTTACTGAAAACTCTAAATCAATGATCTGTTAGTAACCAGCAGGAATAACAGATGTTACACATTTCCCTGTCAGTTCCAGTTTTTCCAGTGACAATAATTCCTTCTCTCCAACATCTCTGCGACTCAGACAACTTGGGCCTGAGTTTTCAGCTGTGGGCTTGACCCAGCTATGTCTGAGCTTCCTAAAGGAGATGCAGTTGTTACAAAATGAATCCCTTTAGCTGATGGCCACACAGATTGCTGTCAGCAAATACAGCAGGTGGGGAAGGGGGTGAAGAGGGGCAAGAAGAGACATTCTGCTGAATGAGGTTAAAGGAATTGCTCAGTGGCAGCCAAGCCCAATGGTGTAAATCATAGGTTGCATTACCTTTTGCCCTTGCACAGCCCTGTTCCTAATGTTTGCCCTGCTGAATCTCCTTCCAGGGACTGGGCCTATTTCTGATGGACATGGCTTAAAGTTACTCTTGCTCCATTAAATTATGGTTGGCTTCCTTTTTCCAGCCTGGGTGTGCCTAAGGTACCACTTGTAGCTAAATGACAGATTAACCAAACCATTCTACATCAGCAGTGTGGCAGGTAGGAAAGTATAACTTACACACCAAAATCAGAGATTTGGCTACTAGATTTATAGTCACAAACCCAGAATTGTGCAGCTACAAGTAGATTGTGTGTGAAAGAAACACCACTCACTGGCAGCACTGAGAGCAGATCCACAAGTGTAATGTTCTCTGAAATCCCACCAGCCCTAAAGTTTCCTGGGGATGCTGTTTGCTTTGTTAATGCTCTGTTTGCCTAACACTGTTTTCACTGAACAGTTTATTGTTGTGCCCTCTCATCCTGTTTGTTTCTTGCTACACATGCCTCAGATATTTTTTTTGGAAGAACTGGTTTAGGCAATGTTAAAATTTAAGTCCAAATGCTTCCCGTGGATAACTGCATTTTCCCAATGCTGCTGTGAGGTAGAAGAGTCTTAATCCACTGCTTCAAAAAAGAAAGTGTGGTAAAAGCAAACTTTCATTCAAAAGTTTGTGCTAATTTTAAATACTTAATGCTGTGGTGCCCAGCACTTTTTCTGTTGTTGTTCTTTTGCTTTGAAGTTCAACCTTTTGACAGAGCTCATTTCAGTAGCTCCTTCTGGAGCATCCATTTAAGAGAACTCTTTAATGTCCTCAAATTCTCCTACATTTTCCTCATGGGCAGAGTGCCATCTTCACTACAACCTTGAGATCATTCTTTTTAAAAATATTTCATATAAAATGCACACTGGACTTCATTGTGATGTGATTTGCCACTGGTTAAAAGTCACACAGCTCTTTACCCCCAGTTTAGTGGGTATTGCAGTGATGGTAGTTTTCAACATCATAATTTTCCCCCTATCTTATAGGCTAATGTTTAACTGAATGAATGTGATTATTTTACAACTTGCCTATCTAAGTGTTTAAACTTTTGTGCTGACTGAGAGGCTTGAATTTATCTTAGCTGGTTCATTCCTGGCATTAAAATACAATACATTTAATCTAAAAGTCAAAGTCTGTAAGATCAAAGATATGGAATCTTGAAATCCAAACCAGAAGGATCATAAATTGTAATTCTCTTTAATGACCTATGCACTATACCTCAGTTAAAATAAACAACAGAAAAGTCTCTTTGGGCTTGTTGGACATAATTCTCCATTTACAAGAAAAAGAAAGTGAGCACTGTTGTCACTAATTTATATATAACAATCACAACTTTAACAGGACTGAGGAAGGGGAGCTACTTATAAGGCAGGTTTTGTATGTGCAAACCCTGTGTTTGTATTTTGCAGATAAAATGTTCAGGCCTCTGTTAACTTTGCAAGCACCAGTAGCCAGCTTGCCAGATGTACCAGTTCCTGTCAGAAAAGCCCAAGCCAGCTTGCTGTTTGTAATCAGTTGTTTGATGAAATTCTTCTCTAACTATTGGCATTTCCATGAAAAATTCACTTCTCTAAAACCAGTGGTTTGTAAACTAGTTGTAAGTAACAAATGTGTTGTCACAGATTTTCTAATGTCTTCCTTACCACAAAATTTTTTTTAATCTTGTCCTCACAAGTATTTTTGCAGCCTCTTAATACAAAGCCTGCTCTCTACTTATTGTACTTCTAAACTCCAGACTCATTGCAGATTTCCTTGAATGAATAAGCAAATGTGTAAAAACTGTAATATCCACCCACACAATTTTCCTGTGCTACCTGGAGCTGTGTGGCCTTGACCTTTGTAATGTTGAACTTCCCTTTATTGCAGGATGGATCTAAATATCGAAACTTCCATTAAGTTAAACAAATAAATCAAGTGTGTCAGCAGCAGAAAGAAGCATTGTATCAGGGGTCCTAGGGAGACAAAAAAAAAGCAGATATTGAATAAAAATTGAATAGAGAAACTTCTTTCTGAATATTGAGAAAGCAGCACCATCAGCTTGTAGAACCAAAACTAAATTCCTGACAAATATGTGTATGGTTTTGCACCTTTGTAGGCTTTGACTTGCATGTTCTGCTGTGTTCCACATTGCTCTGTTCTCACTCTGGTGACCTGTCTGGGATTACTTAGGACAAGGAGGGACTTCTTGAGTCAACAAGTTTTGTACCTTTTTGTACAGTGACTGAATTCCAGCAGTAAAGCCATTTAAACTGCACTGTCCTCTCTCAACCCTGTGGCATAGCTGGGTTTGCTCTTCTGCCTTTCATGTGCAGTCAGCTAATACCCTGCCTGCCTTGTAGCCCAGTTTTCCTCTGAAGGACTCATTAGCTCCACTTGTTCTTCCCTAGCATTCCTCTTTTTTCTGTGTGTGTATTTACAGGAAATAATATTTCTATTCACAAGAATAAGCTAAACAAGCCAGGCTTTTCCAGATGTCTCTATTCCCAACAGGCTTTCTTGTTTTCCATGTTATCCTAACTCTTTCCCAAAGTTTTTGATCTTCCTGGAATACCAGAGACAAAAAGTGTAAATTCTGTCACAGGTGAGCTGTGGTCAATGCCAAAGTTTCCTGCTCTCCTCTGTAAATGCCTTTCATGGGCTGGTTGGGCATGTTACCTCTGTGCCTTGTAGTAATTCCAAATGGGGAAGTTCCAGATGGTGGCATGGATTTTTATTAATTCCAAAGTATGTGAACTTTTCTTGGGTATTCCAGTTTGTTTAGGAGTACTTGGAAAGTATTCTCAGAATTTCTGTGAAGCAATCTGAACATGATAGCATCTTTTCATAATTTATTATTTAGTTTGGGAGAGAGCAAGTTTATTTGTTAAATTCTGGAGTGTGGCAAGTTTTGGATTCTTTTAAAAAATGTGATGCTAATGAATCCCTTGTATCATGGTTAAGTAACCACACACCATTTAGAAAAGTAACTTACCTACTGAGTTTAAAAAGCAGAATAAATGTTACTAATCACTTTCAGAGATTTTGTGTGTTAATTGTTTTAAGATACAAGGTCTGATATTTCAAATGAAATGTTCTGCTTTTAAAGGTGCAGATCAAAGAGCAGATACATACCTTGAAGGGAAAGACCAGCTGGGAGGTTGGTTTCAGTCCTCTCTCTTAACCAGTGTGGCAGCAAGGAAAAAGGCACCATACAAGTAAGTGTGTGGATTGCAAACACATTTCTAGTCCATTTATTGGGCTTTTGGAAGTGTGCACAGTAGTAAATAAACAGGAGAAATCAAACCAGTACCAAGTATCTGATTCATGTTCTTACATTTTCAGTATAAAGTTTTTCTCATATTAGATTGTAATTAATTTACTGTTTAACTTTTTTTCTATCATAATTCTAATGTTTTCATTCTTAGTCATTTAGGAATGATCAGACCCAAGTCTGGCTTTTTGCTACTTCTCCCACTCCCACAATTAAAGAAATTTTTTGGGAAGTGCAGTGTGCAAATCTCCCAAGACCATTGATTTGTGAACTCAACATCATGCTGCAGGGAATTGGGAATAGCTGTGTGCTTGTGTTCTGTGGCACACCATTTATCTCCTGGAAGATGGAAAGGGGAATGTGGCTTAGCTGCAAGGAGGCTGTGCAATTTTGGGAAATGTATCAGCTTAAAAAGTAAATAACACTTTAGTCTTTTAATTAATCTTTAATTAATCTGAAATACTCATGCCCTGGATATCTAAACAATCTGTTGCTTGCACAACAAAATTAAATGAGGAAAATAAAGTTGTTTGCTCTCCTTGGATGGTAGTGCAGGATATATTCATGGCTGGATGAACTCAGGGGATGAAGCCTCAGGCTTACCAAAACAGGGAGTTTCTGTGTGCTTTGACTTAAGGATAGCCTCATTAGAAATCTATTCTTAGCATAGATTTTTTCCCTGTGGTTTGGTTTTCACTAAAATCTTTCCTGCAGGACTCTGGTGGTTCATGGCTTTACTCTTGGGGAGAAAGGGGAGAAGATGTCCAAATCTGTTGGCAACGTGGTTGACCCCGATGTCGTCATCAATGGAGGCGAAGTAGGTCAAGCTCCTGAGTCTGGCAGAGCTTTCCACCTTTCAGCTCTCACAGCCTTCACTGCCAGCTTCTGCAGCTGGCTTGTGGCACAGCTCTGTCAGGCTCCTCTTTGGCTCTACTCCAGTTCCATTTGGCTGGACTGAAAACCTTGAGTTGTATTGCTTCTGCTGTAGTGCAAGAAAACCCCCACCTTTGTTCTCTAAGAGAGAAGGAAATGATGCAGGGGGGGCAGAATGGTTCCTTTTTACAAGTGGTGATGGAGTAATGGAGAAGAGAAATAATAAAAACAAACAAAAAAACTAAAACAATGAACCTCTGCTGTCAAACTGACTGAAGCCTACCATGTGTGGCTGGCAGTGGAGCAGTCAGATGTAGCAGTTGCACCCCAGCAATCTGTCTGCTCTCAGGCTGTTACTCACTCTGGAAACTTCATTCCATGGTCAGGGAGGTTGTACTGCTGGTGATGCTCTGATTTTCCTTCCCTTCCCAGTACTGCTGTTGCTCTTTCTGAGGCTGCTGAGCAGATTTTGCAACTCACTAGACAAAAGAATCAATCCTTGCATGACTTGCTTATCTGATTAATTAAAACACATTGTTCCTATTCTTTCAAAAAGGAGAAAAGCTGTTTTCAGTGTTGAAAACAGCCTGAAGGGGAAGAAAAACCTATGTAGTTTCAGGTATTAGCATTGCTATTTTAATGATAAGCATTCAAAGGATATAAGGCTGCAGTTTCTCTCAGCTGACCTGGGTTTCAGCACTGCCTGTACACAGTGCTGCAGGTGTGGGTTGTAGCCCTGCTCAACAGTATCTCCTGCTGAAAGAGGGGGAAGGCTCCAACCACAGCAGCCTCTGGGCACACAGAGAGAGTTTTAGGTAGTCCTGGAGGAGCAGGGTGTTGGACTGGATGATCCCTGTGGATCCCTGCCAGCTGGAGATGTTGTGTGGCTCTGTGCTTTCCTGTGTGTCCTCAGGATCACACCAAGGATCCTCCGTACGGTGCCGACGTTCTCCGCTGGTGGGTGGCAGAGTCCAATGTTTTCACAGAGGTGCTGATTGGGCCTGTGGTGCTCAATGCTGCCAGAGATGACATCAACAAGGTAAGAGCCACCACTGTTCAGCCCAACAGCTCCTCTGGGTATTGCCTGCAAAGCTTTCCAGCCTTTAGATTAAGAAAGCTTTTCCAAGCTTTTTACAGCTGTGGGTCGAACAGTCAAGTGTGCTGAGAAAAAGACTCATTTCACAGCTTTGTGCTTTGGTAACAGCCAGTCTTTATCTTTCTGTTGTGTGCTCCAGGATGCCTTTGTAACTATTCAGTCATTTTGGAAAGTAGTCAGTTTTAGTAAATGCTGGAATTTGAGCATTCTGTGTTCCATCTCAAGTGAAGGCTGATAATGTGTCATTGCTCTGGGTTGTTCCAGCTCCGGAACACGCTACGCTTCATGCTGGGAAACGTGGAGGGCTTCAGTCCAGAGACAGATTCCATCCCCCCTGCAGACATGTACATAGTGGATCAATACATGCTGCACTTACTGCACGACTATGGCAGCAAGGTAGGGGCAGTTGTGTTTAGATGAACATGTGTGTAATGTTTTCCATTGATTATATTTTCTTTAGGTGTGTGAGTAAAGTGTGCGTGTCAAGCAGGCACATTACAACCACAAAGGATCTTTCAATGCAATGTGCACTCCTTTAAGCCCATCTCAATTTTTGAGGAAGACTTTAACATTCTTAACTTGGTTTGGACATCAACCAGATTTTCCTACTCGCTGCCCAAGGCCTCAAATTAGAAGTCTTTAAAAATAGTTAAAAATAGATAATAAAAAGACAAACCCAAAAACTAGAACTTTAGAAATTCACTGTTGTACAGAACTTTGTCATTTCTGTCACTCAGAACCAATCTGCTGAAACCATGGGCATAGTTTCTGGGGTTTCCTCTTTTCTTTCCACTCATTTCTTTGGCCTAGCTGTTAACTGACTTGACTTTTTTCCCATCCAACAACCTTTTAAAGTTTCTGCCAGACTTTGTGGCACTCGTTCCATTTCCTTAAGTTTAGTTTATCAGGGGCTGTCATTGCATGCTGTGTGATGCAAACCAATGCTCTGTTCTCACCTTGCTCTCCCAG
This sequence comes from Sitta europaea, assembly GCA_013400255.1. Taxonomy (NCBI): domain Eukaryota; kingdom Metazoa; phylum Chordata; class Aves; order Passeriformes; family Sittidae; genus Sitta; species Sitta europaea. Next base: position 121,636 of record VXBS01007581.1, read on the forward strand.
GTTACAGAAGCCTACAAACAATATGATTACAGTAAAGTTGTTCGACTGCTGCAAACATTCTGTTCCAGAAACTTGTCTAACTTCTATTTCAGTGTAATCAAGGACAGGTGAGTTCCTTCCTGCTGCCTTTAAAAGGGAAAAAAGAAAGGAATGGGTCTGAGCTGGAGGTAATAAGGTTCCAGGTGAAAGCTGAGTGAACACAGGTATCTCAGAGGACCTCTCAATGCTTTCAGCTGAGTGGTTGTCACTGTTGTGCTCTCTTCTGTCCACTGGTGGTACTGAACACTTTAAAAGGTCTTCAAACAAGCACATTTAAAACCAAATAAATATTTAAAGACAGAGTCTTGGATCTATATTTCTACCCAGAAAGGATGTGCATCTGAATTTGGGAAGACAGGAGAGGAAGGGCTTTGAGCAGTTAGCTGTGCAGCTAAGGCTGTGCCAGATCCCTGTGTAAATGTGCAAGGGCTGTTTCATGGGCTAGGAGGGGTGGGGGTTATACTGACCTTTAATTGCCAGAACGTGAGGAAAGGAGAAGTGAGAGGAAGAGAAAGAAGCCCTAATGCTGAGGCTTACAGATGCACCAGAGCAAAGGGCTGATTCTCTCTCCCCACATTAACATGTAAAGAATCTCAGAATCTCCTTTCCCCTGACTGTAGATGCAGATGGTCCTGGCTGTAGCCCACCATGCTTGCCTAGGGCAGGGCACTCCAGGAAAGCTTTCCTTAGAAAGGCTGCTGGGTCAGACTTCTGTACAGCCAGTGGCAGTCCCAAAAGGTGGCTTGTGAACACAGGAATGCTTTGCAGCTCTCCCTGCTGTCTTGCAGGCTCTACTGTGAGGAAGCCAAGGCTCCTCAGCGCCGTTCCTGCCAGACTGTGCTGGCAGAGGCTCTGGACATCGTCGTCCGCTCCTTTGCACCCATCCTGCCCCACCTGGCAGAGGAGGTTTTCCAGTACATCCCTTACAAGAAAGGTAAAAGCACATACCACTGCTAAGCAATTCCTTTAGTGCACTGTTTAATTGCACAGTTACAAGGAATGCAAGTACAGAAATCTGTCATTCTTTTTTATTCATTTCATAAACAAACTGAAATAATTGCACTGTTTTGCTGTCAAGACTCAGAGGGTGTGTTTCGTACTGGCTGGATTAATGCAAGCTCAGCATGGAAGAAGCCTGGCATTGAGGAAGCAATAGAAGGTGCATGTGCAATGAGAGACTCCTTCCTTGGGTCCATCTCTGGCAAGAATGCTTTGGAATATGAAGTCATCATTGTAATTGAGCCTGGGTTGCTGTTTGAATTAATGGAGGTAAAAAATGCAACTGAGAGTAGCATTGTCTGTGTGAAAACTTTCTTCTGCTTTGTACATAGTAGAGAATCACAGAACAGGTGAGGCTGCAAGGCACTGCTGGAGCCTGTACAGCACAGTCCCTTGCTCCAGCAGGCTTAGTTAGAACAGGTTGCCCAGGCCTCTGTCCAGTTGGTTTCTGGATATTTCTGAGGATGGAGACCCCACCACCTCTCTGGGCTCCCTGTGCCAGTATTTGACAGTAAAAAGGTGGCTTCATGTTTTCTTGGAGAAAGGATCACCTTGACCCTGCTGGCAGTGCTCTAACACAGCATCCTCAGGTGGGTGCTGCTGGCCCTGGCCCTTGGGAGAGCAGAATCCTGGCTCATGGGCAGCTGATTGGCCCTCAGGCCCCTTTCTCTTGGACATTGCAGTTCAAGTCTGTCCTCCTTCTCCTGGCAGGAGTAAATCAGACTCCTGATTCAAACCACCCACTCTGATTAGGAACCACAGCTCAGGTTTTATTTTACAGAATGGATGGGGTTGGGAAACAAACCCAAGTTGAGTCTGAAAGTTCTCTGTCCCCCAGGCACTGCAGGCTGAAGAAACTTCCAGTGTTTCCCAGCTGAATGAGATAATGATGGCTTCCCAGACAACCCTGCTGAGCGAGCTCCCCAAAGAAACCCCTTCAGATGCAAACATCATAAAAGGGACCTTTCTGATTAACTTGGAAGGTAAGAGAACCATTCCAGACAGGCTCCTGCACTACAACACAGGTCTGTTCACAGCTTGAGTCTTACCTGCAGCTCCAGCCTCTCTCTCAGCCATGACACTTCCTTTGGCAGGTGGAGACATCTGTGAACAATGCTCATACAAAGTGCTGGCCAGACCCATTGCCAAAGCCAAATGCCCTCGCTGCAGGAGATACACGGCAGAGTCCCCGAGCACTCCCTGCCCACGGTGCCTCCAGGTCCTGGCTGCTGCTGCTGCAAGGGGGAGCACCTGAAGACAAACTGCCTCTGCAAAAGCTGCTCCCAAGTGGCTGAAGCAGCAGGTCTGCATACTGGAACCTGTAGAAGCAGATGCTTAAGCCCCAGCCTGAGCAGGAGTATCATGTATTTTGGGGAACCTTAAGTGTGTGTATATATATATAAATATAAATATATATATATATATACACGTGTATATCACTTTTCAGCTTAATAAAAAGGGTGGTTAAAAATAACTGACTGATTTTCTTGTGCTTAGCAACTTGTGTTCTGTGGAAGTTCACTTCCATTTAAGAGAGAAGCCCCAGTGAACCAGCTCATGTTTAATTTTTATACTGTAATATACCATAACCCCAGAGAACCAGTCCTCTACAAAGCAAGAGAAAATGGTGACCATCATTCCTTAAAAGAAAGGAAAAGACACAATGAAACCTCAGATTTTATTTAATCAATTTACACAAATCCACAGCAAATTAAACACAAAATAGCACTATGTACAGAGTATTACTTACAATACATTACAGATTTGATTGGTGTAGTGTGTCAGCTCTGACATGATACTCAGTTACAGTAAATTCCTTTATACAGCTGTACCAGGTTTGAGGAATGTAATGCAGCTAAGGAACACTCTGCTTTCCTCAGGTTCCATGATGACCAAATCTCAAGCTCACTCATTTCTGCAGAAGTGTGAGGTGCTGTCAGGCAAGGTGCTCATGGCATCTCTATGATATTGCCTCTTCCATTTCTCCTTCACAGCTGTTTTAACCTCAGTTATGGAAGTCAGTAGAGAAGTACAATAGAACATAGACTAGAGAATTTTACTGCAATTCTGACTATTCTTTGTTCCATCTGTAGGAAATCAAACACTCAGTATCAAAGCAAGAATCCTTCACCAGCTGCCCTGGAGTGCAGTGATCAGGAACTGGGGCTGCAGAACAGATGGAGGAGGCTGTGTGGAGCAAGCCACCTGCATCACCTTTTTGGGGGGCAGTCAAACCCTTCAGTGACAGCAGCACATACTTCAGAAAGATAAGACTCAATTCTAAATTCTGTCTCCAGCAAGGCAGAATATTACAAATGTTTCTTACATATAATGCAGGAGGAGCAGGTTACAGCATGGAGCTGGTAATTTCAGCTGACAGACAGAAAGTTTACACCAATTTCCTTCTTCTCTCCTGGCTTCCTTCAGACAAGTAGTGAACTGGAGTCACCAATGCCAGATAACCCTGTTCACCACCATTCCAACAGTGAAGATACTCACTATAGGATTCCCTGTAGGTACCATCAATAAAATGGGGGTTTTAAGGCTAAAGTACTCAGTACTATCAATCTTCAGAGAGGTTGGATCAACTTTTTAAGCATTTTTGACTACAAGTTAACATGTGCAGAGAGTCATAGCATACTACATCTCCTACAGTGATAAGATGAGGAACAATCTTACAGTAAGACATTCCTTGACCTACTTAAACTCGGCAGAGCTCAATAATAATGGAGAGGGATGTAAACCAGTTGTAGCTGAAGCCCAGCACCTCAGAGACAGCACAGGGAGAGCTGGACTGAAAGTCCACACTCATGTCTGGAGAGCTGGGCTCTCCTTCCCAGGCTGTTCTCCCACTGCATAAGACCCCAGCATGTTTCATCCTACATCAAGTGCAGTTGTCATTGTCACATAATGCAGTTACAAGGCATGAGCCCAACACCAGCTCGAGCTTCAGAAAAAGCAGTATTGGCTTTACATGGTAACTTCAGAGACTGAAGGTCTTCTTGGGTCTAATTCTAAAGTTGCTTTTGGAAAACAAATCATACATGGAACATGGAAAGTGCAGCAGTTACTGCCAGCATGAACTACAGAATTTCACAAGATGTGACTGTGTTGAGAGACTAAAACTGCTGTCAAATATACCCAATTTAAACAACTGCATAAAGCACTCAAGTCAGAAATAAATAACAAAGCAGTTCAGATACTGACAAGTGTACTAGAAACTAAACATAGTCTTACTAGTGCAGAATTTAAAATATACTCCAATTCAAAACGACCTTCTGAAATTCTGGGATGGGAGCATTGTTCTTTTTGCTGTTTAACCAGAGCCCCATGGCATTTCCTCCCCATGAAGCTGAGGCTGTGTGTCAGAGCCTGCCCTGCTGCTGCTCAGGCTGGCATGGCCTCGACAGCCTCGAGGAGGTTGAGGGCCAGCCCGTACTGCCCGTGGTTCTCGGGCAGGTGCTCCAGCACCCTGCTCACCAGCCGGGCGGTCGTGGCGACCGGCACGTCCACACTCTGGATTTCCTTGGGGTCCTGTGTGAAACAACAATCTCAGCACCTCAGTCACTTCACAGGGAAAGCCTCCACAGCCTTTCTAAGACAGATTGCTAATGTTTATAAACATGATCAAGCTGATGCTTTGACCCATGAAACTGCTTTACCCTCCATGAAACAGAAAAAAAAAAAATAATCTTACTTCCAGGAGTAAGAAAGGGCCATTCAGATGTAATCTCTGCCTTGGTGAACAGAACTCTCAGAAACCCAACTGCTTCCCAAACTGGAGCTTAACTTACCATAGTTTTGAGCCAAGTGACGAGTGTTGGAGGAAGCCTGGTGAGGAGTTCCATGCCATCCTTGATCTGCCCGTGGAGCAGAGCGAAGGCCAGCCTCTGCCCGGCCAGCATGAGCAGCTGGGATGCCAGCACTTCTTTGTCAGCCACCTGCAGGAAGGCCTGAGAGCAGAGAAACCCCGGGACTAGAAACAGGCTCAGTGCCACACAGCTCACTTAGCTGCAGGCCTGAACAGCTGTAACAAGAGAAAGTTCTGGATACTAAAAGGACACATAGTCTTTAAGACTTGTAACTACGTGTTACTGTAACAAAGCACAGTATTAGTAGCTCCAGAGCAGCACCAGCCAGAGAATTACTCTGTACTTTACAGTCCAGCAAAATAAACCCCCCTCAAGGAAGGGAAAAGGTTGTTTTTGTCCTATTCTTTTTTCTTTCCTAAAAGCTATTAGAGGCAAAAGAAGCAAATTCCTAAAATTGTCAAATATAATAAAATTTAAAAGGCCACTCTAGTTATACCAGTAGTGTAACTCCCAGTCAAGTTTCTGCTAGTTGCAATACACAGATTCTTACTGTGAAAATGGAAAAATAAAGGTAATTATTAGTCCTGAAAAGATACTTTTATAGTCTGACTTGTCAGCCTGGGAATTTTTTGAGCTTGATAAATCTTGCCTAACCCTTCCCGGCATCTTAAGTGAAAAGTAATTTTAGCAGAACACATGACAGTGTTGTAAAATGTTAAAAGCTGTTCTTACCTCTTCACCAAGATGATCCATCCCATAACTGTAGAGTTCACAGACATAATGCCTTCTGACCAGATCCTCAGAGATCTGAAGATACTGAGCCAGGTCTGCAGCCAAAGTTGGCCAATTCTTCCCCTTTTCAAAAGGAAAATATTCTTCTTCTGAGACTTCTCTGTCCTTCTGTGATGAACACAGTGTTTGAACTGCTGCACTCACGACTTTGAGCAAGAACTTTGAAGCAAAAATCACAGGTTACTTCAGGATTATTTGTAACTCCAGAAGTTTAAGAACTCTGAGTACAAAACTTCTGCCTACCTGCTGTCGTAGGGATAACACGTTTGGATCCATATCCCCACTGGGCAGCAGCTGAATGGATGTCAGGTCTTTGAAAAATGCATTTTTGCCCTAAAATGGAGAACCAAAGACAGGCCTCATGGAAACAGGGCAATACAACAAATCCACTCTGATTCAATACTAAGCAGGCCACTTATTTGTTACATTTATTTTGTACTGCATCTTCTGTTTTGCTAACAGAGCAAATGGAGATCTTGAGCAAGTGAAGACAAAAAGAGAATGGGTCATAGTAATGGTTGTATGTCAAAGAATGGAGGCACAGGAATAGGATCTGATTGTACTCAAGACTTCATGTGCACTCTTAAATGACAAAAGGTAGTGCAATACATCCTAACAGATAAACAAAACAATACAAAACCAGTGGAATTTGACCAGTGGTCAAATGCTATATTCAGTCTCAAATGCTTGATGAGAGCTTGCAGACAAGAGCCTACATCAAAAGGAAAGTAACATTCTGCTTTTATGAAATTCCAGTAAATCATTTAGAAAAAAATCTGAACAGTGTTACTGTACTAAATTATTTTCTCCACAGCAGGAAGTCAACCACAGTCTCACCAGTACTTTAAAAATCCTCTTAGAATTGAAGTGTGGTTATGATAGGAGGAGGAAAGCTCAATTTCTGGATCCATCATGATTGCAATATACTGCATTTTAAATGCAGTGACCTTTTTAAAGTGGTTTATATAGGTTAAATGAAAAATTGTTTATTCTTTTTGAGATGCTGGGAATTCTGGAATAATCAGCAATAATGGATACAACAGTGACACTATCAACATTTCTGACCTTTAAATATTTATGTTTCCACTTCTTAAAGCAACCAGAAAAATCTGTCATCCAGTGTTCTGACCATGCAGTATTTTCAGGCCACCTAATAATTAAAGACCTAATCTTCATGCAACTGAGGTCACTACAAATCTTTTATTCATAAGGAAGCCCATCAAGTTTGAATCTCTGCCTGAATTCTGGTGACAATTTCACTAATGCACCACAGTGGACTAAAGGCTTTCATCAAATCATGCTTAAAGGAACTGCTTCAAGTGCAAAGGCCAGCAAAAATCCCAGGCACCAAGAGGGAGGGAGTGTGAAGGGAGGATGGAGGGAGGATGGAGACAAAAATCCCAAGCACCAAGAGGAAGGGAGTATATTTCAAAGCTCTACCTTGCTGTCAAACAGTGACAGAGGCTTCACCCCCTTGAGGGAGAGCCTCATGATGGCATAGAGGAGGGTGCAGAGCACAAACTGGTGCTCCACCAGTGGGTAGTGGATGAGCTTCTGCTCCAGGGCCAGCTCCACGATGGACACGGGGCCCTCCACGGCCCCCCAGGCATCCTCGGTGTCCAGCACTGGGGCTTGCATCTCCTCACTGCTCACATCTGCCTGAGAGACAGCAGAGCATCACACACTGAGCACCCCCACCCTGCACAGCCTCCAGCCACAAGGGCTCTGCAGTGCAACCAGCAAGAAATCTTCATGTGGTTCAGGGTATTGTTAACGTTTGCCTGAACAGAACAGAAATTAGTAAAACTGCAGGCTTCACAAAGAGATTTTAGCCCATTAGTTCCTTACTTGCAATGGGAAAAATAAAAATTTACCTCTAGCAAAGTTTGCAGGAGTTCTGAACAGCAGCCAAGAAAAGCTGTCATTGCTGTGTCACTCATCCCAACGTCCTGGTAACAAATAGTAAGATTTAAATTGATTCAGCTGGAATTGAAACAGGCTTTTATTAGCTCTTTATGTCAGAGAAGACAAACACAACATTTTTATTTGCTGATATAAAATACATAGTTCAGCTCAGTTTCTTAACCTGTTATATTTAAATGTAAACAAATACTTACTGAAGTACAACAAAGAATTAACAGGAAAATTCGGAATAAAGTAAATGTAGCCATTTACAATACTGCATCTCCAACAAAAACTGAATCAAGTAATGCCACCTGATATGATAATAAATCTCAGGAATACTGATATGATCAGTAAATCTCATTTTCTGATCATATCAGTTGTCTTCCAAAAAAGTTTTAATGAATGACTTTATGCATGAAATAGTAATTTGTCATCTTACAGTCTCAAGCCCACCCTCTGTAATATTTAAAGTTACACTACTGTTCTAATCTGCTTTTTCATATAAAAGTCAATTTATGCTTCTTAAAATTTGTAACATTTTCTCTAGGGCTACATTTTCAAATTTTTTTAAACCTTTTTTTTTAAAAAATCACAGACCAGTATGAAATTTAAGGCATTTCTAATTATTTCTTCCCACTCAGACAAAAGTCGTATTACTTGCCCGTCTGCACAATCTGTCCTTTGGAGCTTTCCCAACCTGTTTTTACAAAAAAAAAAAAAAAAGAGTAAAATGTATTACAGCTGATCTGGTATTTTAAAATATGCATTCCATCATCACTTCCAAAAGTTAGCTACATAATAAGCAAAATAAACAGTGGTGATTTGTATAGTTAAATCAAAGATATTCCAAATAGTTTTTAAAACAAAAAGAAATTGTTTATAAATATTGGTCTCACTTTTCAGTTAGTAACAAAAGCAGCCTCAAGACACTGCACTCACCTTGTCCATAAGATATGTGGCAGAAGAAAGCCTTTTTACTATGAATGTATTCCACATCATCAGGGCAATACCTACAACAACCACAGACTCATCAACTCCAGGGGAATAGAAAAGAGATCTTACAAGATGGTGAACAAAACAAGAAGGAACTGAGAGTCATCCTCACTGCTTCATACTTGGAGTTTAGAGTTCTCAGGAGGAGACTACACTGGGGATCAAATGCAGTCATAAGTGCAATTAATAATTAGTTAAAAATATTATATTATGCTGACTGGGTTAAGCACTTTTAAGTACACTGCAAGAGAGCACCTTATCTGCATTCATAAATAGTCAACAAAAAGAAAATGCTCATCACCTGCATTGAAACAGGGTATCAAGGAATGCATGAAAAGTAATTGACTGTAATTGATGTGCCACTACTTAAATACAAATAAAAATAATTTCAAAGCAATTTTATTTTAAAATGCTTTTTGTTAAGCACATCAACTTTCTCGAACTTATTTTCACAGTTGTGATGGAAACTCAATTTCACCATGGAAGAGAGAAGAGTGGATGTCAGCAGAAAGTTTTGGGGTGGTTTGGTGCTCTTATGACAAAATGGCCATCACTATTATGAACAGCATTCATTTATTTCAGTCAGTGAACATCCATTCTGTTTTACAATTTCAGTGAAGATAACTTTTACTAAGAGCTTTGTACTTACCATGCTGAATGTGAGCATTAATAACACATCTTAGATGATCTATAGACCTATTGAGAAAACATGCTTCCTTATGGAAAAAAATAAATAAAAATACAAGTTAATGCATTATTCAAAACTTGCTGTAAATGTAAATTCCTAAAGGGCACAGGTAGATAATCTGAAAGCTTCTACTTTGACAGTTATAAAACTTGTAAGTTATTCTGCTGTTGCAACCTGCTCTACCAGTACCTGCCATGCACACCTGTGTTTGTCAAAGTTTGTTTCAGTCATCATGAAACCAACTGTAGTTTCAGGGTTTTGTTAGTGTAAGTACTTTGCTGAAAGGCACCCCCACTGATCATTTTTCAAATAAAAAATCCATTAATGATAGAAAGAGCAATTTTTATTCATTTTTCCTATGATGCAGTTAAGTTTTTAACAATCTCAGAGGAACTTTCTATCCTACATCAAGTTATGTGGCACAGCTCTAAGGATCTGAACTTAGGACAACAATTTCCATCAGAAAAACTATAGGACAGGAGAGGAAAAAAAGAAATTTTTTCCTTTCTTATGACAACTCCCAGCAGTGGCAAGAGAATCTGAGAACATTCAAGAAATCCCTCTTTCCTCCCACAACAGAATGAGTTCTGGTCTAAAAAATTTAGTATTCTGTGATTTGTTTAAGCTTATTTAGAACAAAGAAAAATACACCTCTGTTTTGGACACTGTTTTGTATCTGCAAAACTGTTTTGGATCTGTACAAACAGCCAAAAACCTTTTTCAAACTGAACCCAGTTTCCACACTCCCAGCACTGAGAACCTGAGAGCTTTGCAAGGTCCAGCCCTGGCCTTGTGAGGTGCCACTCAGCCTCAGGACACACTCTCATCTTCTCCACTCAACCTCCACTTCCCACAGAAAAATTGTACCTAGTAACTGCTTTCAAAGCCAGTCTTATTAATTGATGCTTTGATGAACTACCAGGAACTTGAGAAGCTGCATCTATTGAGTTGCTCTTAACCATTGCTCCCTGCAAAAGACATTTTCTTACCTCTGGGTCCTTATTCCATTGCACTACACATTCCCAAGAGCAATGTGCATGGAGTACATCCACTTCAAGACTACATGGAAATTGCTGATATGCTACTTGCAGCAGCTCTAGAAAAACAAAATCTCAAGTTAGAAGACAGACCTCTTCCCATTAAATCTCTGCTACTTCACAACAGTCTCTGCAGACTTAGGTAATTTGAAAAAGTCACATTATTTTCTTACCTAGGATTCTTTCCAAGCCTGTAGCTGCTTCTGCTTCCTCAAGAAGGAGATTATTATGCATTTCTAGAGATTCTTCAGTACTGTCTGTATTGCTTTTGTACTGGGCCACATTCAGTATAATTGGACTGAAGCCTTGCCTAAAAACCCACTTTGCTACAGTGTCAGCAATACCTCCTAGGATGTTGAAAAGAAAAGTATGAGCTAGAGTCAATGTCCTGCAGATTATTTATGGTTCACAATCTAAGGACAAGAGACAATACAGGGGTTTTAACTACTACCTTTAACTACATACAGGTAACTGTACCATTAAAAAACTTCCAAATCAACTGATCAGAAGCTTACAATGCACTCTTCACAGTAACAGCTTTTAACAAATTTAAAGTACTGCTCTACATGATTTCCATTGGTTTTTAAATTAAGAATGGTATTCAGCAAAACAATTTCCAGTGCAGAGTACATCATTAAATAGGTAAGAATGGCTCAGAAGTCTATTGAAAAGAAAATCAACAATCTCTCCAAGAGAAAAAAACCCAAACATACCTTTTCCAGCTTCCAGCAGTTTCTTAACAGACAGTCTGCCCAAAGGCTCAGTCTGGAGTGATGAAACTCTTTTTGTCCTTTTGGTCACCTTGCTGTGCAGTAGTGTTTGAAGTATCAGGCAATCCTCTAGCTGTTTCAGCAGAAGTTTCCAATATTCAGTATCAAGGGAAAGTGCTTCCCAGGATTCTGTGTCTGAACCTACAATTATTTGGGAAAACTAACAGAAGATATGAACTGGTTTAGGTCTGTTCATTTAAAAGCATCACAATTTTGTTCATAAAAAATGCATAGCATTAAAATTCAAAGCTATACCCCAAGAGCTACTGAATTTTAAAGAATAATTTACTTCAAAGTGTGCATTAACTGTTATGCAAAGATCAATTAATATCCCACATTGCTCACAAGTTACACAGATCCTTAACTAAAAGCCTAAAGGAAATAAAAGAACCTGAAGGACCATCTTACAGTCCCTTTTTAAGTTCATATTTAGCTGAAAAGTGGGTTAGAATCCCTTAAAAATATTTAATTTTAAATCCTCCACTATATACACTTTCCCCAAATACATGATCAATCCACCTACATTTCCATTTCCTATCATATTAAAAAATATATATCATGTACCCAGAAATACTGGATCACACCACATGGCAGTTCTGTGCATTATTTTATTAATTCTCATGTCTGCCAGCAAATGCTCTGCCAGAAAGCCCAAGAATCCAGATTGGTAGGGAAAAAAAAGAGGGGGGGAAGGTACATGGATTTATGGAAGGGAAATTTTGAAGGAAATAAATGTTACTTTTTTTTTTAAAAAGCAGACCAGAAGAAAAAGGGACAAAGAGGGCATGCAGGTAAAGGATATGTTGCAACTTATCAACATCTCTATTTTGCAACACTGACAATTTTGATAAACAGAAGTGCAACAGTTAAGGTGAATGTGCAAATACACTAAAGCACTTCCTGGTGCTCTAGTTAAAACTGATAAGGCAGACAGGATCAGGGACTGGAGCAGCTCTCCTATGAAGGCAGGCTGAGAGAGCTGGGATTGCTCAGCCAGGAGGAGAAGAGGCTCCAGGGTGCCCTTACTGCAGCCTGCCAGTGCAGCAAAGGGGGCTGCAGGAGAGGGACTCTTGCAAGGGCAGGCAGTGATAGCACAAGGGAGAACAGCTTTAGAGACAAATAACGAGGTTTAGAGTGGCTATTAGGAAGGAATTATCCATTGTGAGGGTGGCAGGCACAGGTTGCCCCAGGAAGCTGTGGATGCCCCTTCCCTGGAAGTGCTCAAGGCCAGGATAATGATGCTCTTGAGCAACCTGGAGTAGTGGGAGCTCACAGCAGCAGGGGCTGTCAGACCATCTCTACAGTGCCTTCCAAGCCAAGCCATGCTCTGGTTCTATGGACAAGCCTGAACACCACCTACATCCCACCTCATCTGCTCAGACACACCTGCCTGGTGCTATTTGGAAATGGAATCATGTTTTCCATGTTGAACTGCAATGCTGTATGCAGATTCACAGCCTTAATCACAACTTGGTAAAGATATTTATTGCCAAGAAAACCAAGCATCCATCATGTTAAGAAGGGATTGTAACATAGGAATTATAAAAATTCAACAGTATACTTAAAAAAATGTACCTCAACTATGTTAAAACTGGTTTACCATCCAAAGTTCAGTGGACTTCTCAAATTTATGTGGAAAATGTGTAGGCTTTAAGTTTGTCAACATCATCTGCTATTGAGAAACTCAGTGTACAGTTTCCATGTTTAAATACATTTAGAAAATAATCCTGACACAGCATTATATCATCTCAGCACAATGTTCTTCAAATCTGAGTGCAAATTTTCAGGCTTGCAGGATGCCACACTTGTGCCCAGGCTGGAGCGAGCACAAACGCTGAGGCTGTTGCTGTGCCCAGGACACAGAAGTGATGGAGCAGCTGGGAGGTGGAGGTGAGTTACCTTTTTCTGGGTCACGCTGTCGATGATGTGTGCCGTGACAGAGTGCCCCACGAGGGCGGACAGCAGGGCAGCCGCGCTGTTTTCCGACTGGATGCAGGCCGAGCGCATCTGCTGCCACCAGGGGGACACGGACTGCGTGTCCCACGACTCGTCTATGGCCACTGGGGAGGAGGAGAGAGAGACACTCAGCTGGGATCAGGGGCCACCCACCCCACTCCAGCACTCGCGAGCACACCCTGACCATGAAGAGCAACTTCTGATCACTCGGCATGATCGTTTTCCAGACACTTAGCACATCGGTTCGGGATTGTAACTCAGGTTTAAAACAGGGCGAGAATTACTCATCCTCGAAACTCATTGGCAGCAAACAGGCAACAGATCTGAATCACGAGGTAGCAAACCTGCTGGATGCCTGAAAGATCTAAGGGATGTTACACTTCATAATGCAGACAGATTCATTTGTGATTTCGAGATGCAATAGATCTGAATCACGAGGTAGCAAACCTGCTGGATGCCTGAAAGATCTAAGGGATGTTACACTTCATAATGCAGACAGATTCATTTGTGATTTCGAGATGCAATAGATCTGAATCACGAGGTAGCAAACCTGCTGGATGCCTGAAAGATCTAAGGGATGTTACACTTCATAATGCAGACAGATTCATTTGTGATTTCGAGATGCCACACATATTGAATGGACTCGAGCTGTCTCCCTTCAGGCTCCCTTGTGTTCAGCAGCAGTAGCTGATTCATGCTTCCTGTTTCAAGCTGATAGCACTGCTCTGTGCTGAAGTAGACAATAAGGGAACCTGGCACAGATTTATCCACAGCAGCTGTATGTCAGGTAGGAGAAGCAGCATTGATTCATATGTACAACCTACCCCAAATTATGGCAAACTGACTTGATAAAGTACTCAAGTTACAAATGCTGCCAGAGTAACAGTAAAGAAAAGGATGTCTGAGAGTCAGTTAGCACAAATTAAAGAGATGGGACTATACATTCAAAAACTGTGAAGAAAGCAAGCTGGACAGTCATGTTCTGGTACCAAAAAGGAGTTGTGTCAACTAACTGCAGAGTGAGAGTGAAAACATGGCATGATTACTCAGTCCATGAACATGCAGCATTAAGTTTTGCTGCATAATTTGTGAGAGGGGAAAACCCAAAGTGATAATAGACTCTAGTCAGAGTAGCAAATTTCTAATAATATCAAGTTGCCTTAGAGTATTTTAAATGCTCATCTCACCTTTCATTTTGCTCAGAAGTGACAGCATAGTGTGAAGGCAACTGACAGAATCTGGTTTGTCTAGAATATCTTTTTCCTTGGAAAGCCATAAATTGAGAAGGAGTGACTGTGAAAAAAAGAATATGGAATTGAAGCAGTAAAATGAAAGTCTATTATTGCAACTCACCTAATGCAAACAGTTTCTCAAACAGGTTTTGTGTCACAGAGTAAAAATGTCATATCCATGAACCATTATATTAACATAGCAAGTTAAAAAGTACAGCACAATGCACTCTGTGATAGACACTAAAATTAAATACAGTCAGTACATTTAATTAGGAAGATATTCTAGGAAACACTCCCTTTTGAAGGCTCAACTTGGCAAATATTAGGAGTTATTAATACTATAGTTGAAGATTTTACAACACATGTAGTCCTTAATGAATATTCTAGACATTCTCACTAGAATACCCATATTTTCTACCAGAATCTTTTTTTTTTTTTTTTGATATCTCTTAACTGGGAAATGCAAATATGAGCAACTAATGAACTGAATATGGAGGTATTTGAACAGAGCCTGAATACAGCAATAATCCAAAGGGAAACATGCTGTAATTGTCCTTTCAATGTTTTGTTTTCAAAATACTAAATCAAAACTTTGAAGTACATAATAAACATCTTACCAACAAGGTCTGTGGGCTAAAACCTGCTGATTCCAGTGCATGGCACATTTCCTCTATGGAACTCTCCCCACACAAACATTTCCAGAAGAAAAAGCTGCCTGAAGCAAGAATTAGTTGACGTTATGAATGGTATCTAAAACCACAATCCCTCTCCTTACACTTAGACAAAAGGCAACCTGTTCATCAGGTCCCAGTGAGTGCAATACAAAAGAACAAGTCACATTCAGGATCACCTGGTGTTCACCTGCCTGCCAGATTAAACCACAGCAGTCTTTTCTGATGCCAAACAAGGGGCACAGAGGGTTGAGACAAGGACAGATCTGACCAGAGCATGTTAAAACAAATTTGTCACAAGCATTCATTACACTGCTTAAATAGTCGGGTGGTCACAACGCTGATGGATTTGCTGCCAGAGCCGTGCAAAGTGACAGGTAAATTGCTGTAAACACTCTGTGCTGTGTTCCGTCGCCCCTGGGGGTTGGTTCGGTCATCGCTGCAGTGTGATGCCGGCTCATGGCACGATAGGCTCGAGCTCTGTCGCGACAGCGCGCTGCTCGGGGCTCTAAGCGGAGCCGCGGGCGCCGCGCAGCGGGGACGAGGCGCCATTACAGCACAGAGCTGCACCGGACGGCAAAGTGCCCTGTGGCTACTGTGAGCCCAGCGACCAGAACCGGGGCTGAGCCAGAGAACACACCTCACACAGACACCGACAACTCTCCCCAGCAAGAAATACTGGAAGAGAAAGTCAGCTCACTCAGGAGGAGGTGGATGAGGCAGGCTACTCCAAAGCAGGGCCAGCATGAGAGCAGTACAATGGGGTGGTCACTACTCAGGAAGGAAGAAGAGGAACAGTTTGTAAACAAGGCACTAAATAAAAAATCCCTGTGCCTGAGGGAGCTGTGAGATAGCCGTGAAGATTTCTGCCAAAATCCCGGTGAGTATGCTGTCAATCAGCTGTTCTTATGCTGGGATAACAGGGCCAGAAGCCTGAAATGAGAGGGTAAGGAAGCCAAAGAGCTGGGATCCCTTTCTAGGGAAGAGAGCACTGACAACAGAATTGGAAAAGGGGCACAAATCCTCAGCCTCTAGAGGCAACTCCTCCCAGGTGTGAAGGGAAGGAATCCCTTTGAGGAATACATTACATGTCACCCAGGCAAGTGGACTGATCCAGGCTGCACAGAACAGGATGAAGCCAGCCTTTGGAAAGACTGAAAGATGCAATGAAATGTAGCTTTTAAAGGCTACATGGAATGCAGGGGTGCTGGGCATTCAAACATTGGGATACAGGGCAGCTAAAGTCACTTGGCTGGTCAGCACTATGGGATCTGTCATTCAAACTACCCCTGCCCAATCAAAACTGTAAAACAGAAAGGGATAAAATATGCTGGGGAACAGAGTTTATGCTATTCCTGTCTCAGGCAAAAGCAAACCCATTGTGGATCTGCTTTTGCTAAGGGACCTGGATGCACATGGGGAAGTCTGATGTGTACCTTAAGGGGATTTGATTCTGGGTGAGAACAGCCAACGATTTGGATTGTATGCTAACTGCTATATAATATTGTATGGCATCACTACTACGGATGCTGTATGCCACATCAATGGTATTTCAATAAAACTTACCCAGATTAATGACAATTTAATTTTGATGAATCTGGCAAAGTGCAGCGATGCCATAACATGACAAGCTCAGTGATGGAACCAGAACTGGTTTCAGCATGCAGCAATCCAACACCACACACCACCTCTCCTGCCCTGGAGGACAACTGACAGATGGAGCCCACAGCCATGGACTAAATGATATCAATTTTAAAGGGACCTTGCTGAAAATGTCAACTCCACAAATTAGGGGCCTTGTTGCCCCACCTAATGGCCTCTGGTCAGCTTGCCCATGTCTGAGGCTGAAGTCAGTCCTGCCATTAACTCAACTCTTAGGATGCTGTGACCATGAAAGAAGCAGCAGGGTACAGCTGCTCTGTGAGACATCCAATTACCACTGCCCAGTGTAGTGGTGTTAATAAACAGATGAACACTGGTTCCATGGCTTCAGGGTAATTGTATCTACAGATGCAGTTAACTTGTGTTAATATTCATTCCTGTAGAAAGACTTGTCCTCCAGCTAAAGGTTAAGAGTCTAAATGGAGCAGTTACATTCCACTTCAAGGCAGGACAGGTTGCTAAGGCCTTCTAATTAAGGCTAAAATATTTATACCATCTTAGATTAAAATCAGACTGAGCAATGTGACAGAGCTCAACTGCTCTTACCTAGAGCCACATATTCTCCATCTTCCATATTTTTTACAGTAATCACATCCTTTTCATATTCCAGATATTCTAAGAACGTTTTCACAGACAACACGTCATCCTTCTCATCAGTCAACTGAGTGGCAGTTTGAGTATTTTCTTTCTTGTAGTTCTCCACTAAAGTTTCAAGCCTATGAAAATCTTTTTCTTCAAGACGAAGCAGTTTTGCCAAGTCCTTAAAAGAAAAAGAAAAAAAAAAAGTCTTCTCACAAGACTTATACAAGCAGATGGTTTTCAAAACATAGTAAAAATTTTAAAAAGTCAGAAGAGCCAAAATATTCCATTTAGAACATTAAAAATGTCTTTAAGAAGGGCCAAAATCATCTCCAAATCAGTTATTCACATTTCTCAAATGAAGAGCTTGTCTAGCTTCCTTTTTAAGGACCAGAACAGATGCATTTCCCATTTTTAGATTCTGCCCATAGCATAACAATCATCCATCAAGTAAACAAGCCTATAAAATACCAGTATGGTTTGGTAAATATATAAGCAGCTTTACAAATTATAGCAAAAGCAAGCCAAATCATGCTGCTATGCAAGCATCAAAAATTTTAACTTTTACAGGTCCCAAAATATCCCTCCAAAACCAAAGTTAAGAACATGCTATATACTTTGAATAAAGGACTGAAAACAGGTTTATTTTCATTTTTTTGGTGTTTTTATTTTCACTTGTATCTCAACTTTATGTATCTCCTAAAGAATATTAGAGTAGATGAATTACCAGACACTTGTGAGGTGGGAAGGAAGGTATTATAAACAATTACTTAATTAAATGCTGCAGGCCACAAAAATGGGTAATTTGCTTACCTACTTACTTTATCTGAGGCTTTGAAAATGTTAAATCATCACTTGAATTTAAAAAGACAACTGAATTTTGAATTTACTCACATTATCTGAAGGTGAAGTCTCTTTCTGTATGCTCTGGGAATTTAGTTTGCTAACCAGTTCATAAAGATGTAACAGCTTTAACTTGTTTGCACAGAACTGCAGCAGTCCCTCATCCACACACTCCAGCTCTGAGGAGAAATAAAACTGCATTTGAACTTGAATATGTAGCCTGGAATAGTGAAACATACACAGAACTGGAGGATTTCTGAAACTCACTGTAATTTTTGATGCACTGCTCTTTGCAATGATTACATTCAATTCAGAGCAATGAAAAATAAGAGTTATTTTTACAAGAGGTATTAAAGAAAGCTATCAGGCTTGTTTTAAAACTAGAGGTTGACAACGTGGAACTGAACAGACAAATCTATTGTCTTCTGGTTTAAGGCCAAATCAGAGACTGTCAAAAATTACAGTTCCTATTTTCTTCCATCAAGAATAACAAACTATAATATTTTATTCATTCTGACAACACTTTAAGCATATTCCACTCATCTGAAGAAGGCTTGATAGTTATATTACATGAATTAAATTTCACCTCAGCAAGACACTGCTTTCTGTATTTTTGCAATTTTAGTCTCAGAAATTTCATGTATCTATTGACATTCAAATTCCAGTAACAATTAAAGCAAACAATATAGGAAAAAAACTAACACCAACACATCCAAAAAAACCCTTTTATTCCAACTTATCAGTCTTTAGAGAAAGCTTTTTTGAGAGATCCTAAAACAACCCTTCTACACAAAAGATTCCTCTGAATACATAACTTTCACCTGGAGCTGCTTCTAAACATGATTTTCACTTACAAACCCTTAAATACTGTTGATACATTGCTATTAAAATCCTACCAAAAAAAGAGAAAAACACAGAGCTCATCACAGAACCACTTGAATTCAGAACCACAGCACTCACAGAGCCCAGGATCTGCTGCATATTATCTGTTACCTACTAGACAGAAGAGGAGGAATATAATGCTACTCTTGTGAAATTAGAAGACTGGAACATCAGTCAAGTTTATGGTATATTGTTACTGTGGGGAAATAACATTATGTTTGACAAGAGATTGATGATGAAAAATGCACACACCCCTCCAGACCTTAGGAAATAAACTACTCTGCCAACCTCTCTTCAGAATTAAAAGTCATGTTTCTGATTTCCTTTGGATGTTTTAGGAGTTCTAACAGAAGTGGATAATGCTATTGATTTAGAATGAGGTAGAGAATTCAGGGAGAGAGCTGCATGTGTGAAGGTCTCAATCTCCTCTATGTTCTTCAAGAAAACCATAAAAAGGAACTACCACTGATAGAAATAAAGGAGAGATTTCTTTGATTTTCAGCAACAAGATTTTGAATTGGCAATGGCATTTCCTGACAGAAGGTCTGAAATCTCTACCAAAACATGAAGTATTTGGCAAATTTCCACAAAGTTTACAGAATAAAAAGATGCTAGATGTGGCCACAGCTCAGATTCTCAGTGATAAAGATTTTGTGCTTCATGTACATTAAAATTCACAGATTATGCCACATCCTCACTTCCTTCTTTGGAAAGAGAATAAATTAAAACATCTACAGGCAAAAGCCTATGAACTTTCTTTCTAAAGGAAGCTTTTACAGAACACAAGTACCCAGAGAATCTGTTGTTCAATTAGTTTCATTGGGTTTTTTTAAAAATACAATCACAAGTTACTAGGCACACAGCAAGCTTAGCCAAGCATACTCCTAGCAAGCTATTTGTAGTCTGCATTAAATAAAGACATGGAAAACCAACATTTTGTAATATCTAGCACTGAAATCAAGCAGACCCAACCTGGTCTCCCTGTGGAACAGAATATTTCTACAATAGTCTTACAGCACTGGAGACAAATTGTAAATGCCTCTCTATATTTGCAAAATAAATATCCACCTACCCTGTTTTTTTAAATTATCCATTAATGTCTGAGTGATGTTTGTGAGAGATGAAAGTGGCACACGTTCACATGTCAATATACTTTCCAAAGCCTGTTAAGCAGATAGTCAAGAGAATTAAACATTCACTTAATTTCATTGTAAAAACATGCAACAATAGCACAACTGTGACCACAATTTTTCACCTGTATTTCACCTTCACATACACTTGTGGCATAATTTGTTCCTACAGAAAAGCCTTCTCTCTTTTTTTATCATTTTTTAATTATTCATAGACAACGCCTTGGGGAAGTCACAAGTCAAAGTTAATTGTAGTCAATATGTTGTAAAAAAACTACCCAGAAAAAAACATACAGAGACCCTAAACAGCTCAATTATTTGCTTCAAGGAGTTCAAGGAAAATAATTTACTTATTTTGAAAGATTCAGCACTCTGATAATGCTGTACTTTTTTTCTAATATTAAAGTATACTCTAAATGTTCACCTGTTTTTTTGTAGCAGGATATTTGATATCAAGTATTAATTCCTTTGCTTCAGCTTCAATTAAATCTGCAAAGACAACCACAATTTCAATTCATACTTCTCAAATGCCTTCTGAAGAGCAAATCAACCTGTACCACAGCTCAGGTGGGTATGGCTTCATGACAAAGATGAAGACACTGCTGCAGAAGCTGCCAAAATAAACTTGAGGAAAATGAAACAAAATAACAGAAACCCCAGCTACTTAAAGATCACACATACAGCTGTCAGAATGCACCACAATCACACTTTTGGTTCCTCCTTACAACACAGATAATCCAAGAACTCTTTGATAACACAATCTTAAGAAATTAAACAAGAGAACCTACCTGGATCTGAGGTTTTAGCTTTGAGTAAAGCATTTAATTTCTTCACTAGATGCATATCCTTTGCTCGTTCACTCTTTTTATCACTGAAGGAAAAGAATTTTTAATTGTATGAGTGAAGAGAACTAAAAGTAATAAAAAAATAAAACTGTACTTTTAAAATTATTTATGCTACTTTAAGGTAACATCCCAATAATGAAAAACCAATGAGACTATAATAGAGCACTATTCAGCTTGGAAAGGAACACCAGAATTGCTGTTTCCAACTGCTTCCAAAAACAATAATTAAATTAATTTACATACATAGAGCATAAAAAGTCCTTACCTCAGTGATAAATGAAAAGGTACATGGACAGTTTTTACACTTCCAGAGACTGGATCAACAAGGCAGATCTGGTAAGTCTGGGGCTGCCATCCCTGACTGGTCACATTGTTTAGACCCATTATTTTATAACCAGGATACAACAACCTGAAATTTTAAAAAATGGCCAAAATTAGCAACCTTCCCTGTCCACAAACAATATAAAGAGGGAACAAGTTTTATGAAGGTAAGGTTTAATAACTGCTTTTATCAGAAAAGACTGTAGAGTGATGAAATGTGACAAAGTCCCCACCTCTAGAACAACAAGCTGCATTCAGTGGAAACACTGGGCAGCACAGGAAGTGCTTGCAGCACCACTGGCACTTCTACCCCTGGCACAGCCATATATCACTTTTTTGCAGCAGCACAGCCACCATGCCTACCTGCCACTTGTTTCTCACCTGCAGTATTTGCCCACATTGAAGGCTCCAACCCGAGGTCCTTGCTGCGTGCTCCACACTTCCAGAATGCCTCTTCTTGGAGCATAGATCACAAGGAACTGAGCTACCCTGCTTGGACCCTGTGCATTTCCAAAAGGAGAAGAATCCATCTTCTCAGTTTCCCTCTCCTGGAGGTCCTCTACAGTCTGTATCCAACCAACTTCTGCATCACGGTATCCTTTGTAAGAGGAGACAGGAGGTCATCAGTATGCAGAAATTAATACAGGATTAGCACATCAAGCTGTAATCTTGAGCTTTGTTTCAAATTGTACAACTCCTGACTCCTGTAAAGGACTCTGGTCCATTGACTTGGAACAGGGCCCACCAGAGAGTGGCCAAATGCAGCCTTTGGCAAAGCTCTGGGGAGGAACAAACTCTCTGACAAAGATATAGAAAAACCCCAAAACTCTTCAGGACATTACACCAGTGCAAGAAATTGAGGAGTCCCTTGTGCAGCCATCATGATGAAATGAGAATCTAACAAGCTGTATGTTTTCTCACTGATTTTTCAAAGTTATCTTCTCAGCAGAATTAAAGAGGGTACAAGAGCTTATCAAGAAAAAGAACCTTGGAGAATAGAACCAAAGCTCTTAAAAAAAAAAAAAAAATACAAACCAAACAGACCAAATTTTAAGTGTAGGTAGTAAAAGTATTCCAGGGATTTACAACAATACCCTTATGGACTTTATATTACACCTGACTTTGGTTTGTATTGAAGCAACACACTAAAATCCTTGGAATTCTAAGTCTGGAAGCCCATGTTGTGAAGAGTATTATTTGCTACACTAATATCACTACCACACCTTTCCACATGCGAACTGCCAGTCCTCTTGTAACATCCAGCAAAATAACCCTTCCAAATTCATCTGTTACTGCTGCCAAAGTGTTACAGGGAGAAAGACAAATCCTTTCACCGTGGCGCCGCGAGTCAGGAATTCCAAACCTAAAAAAATAATAATGAAGCAAAGCCACTAGACATATCCTTTGCTTCAGAAAGAGTTAAGAGTTTCTTCTAAGGATTAAGATTTCTTTTTTTTTTAAGGTAACAGAAGGTATGGGTAAAATTAAGAGTAAATCATGAAAACTGTTCTTGTTCTGTCTTGTTCTACCAAGTTATATCATAGCTCTGCCTAAGTCCTACTGAAAAAGCAAAGTTCAGAAAGCAGGATAAGTGACTGCCTTGTCATGCACTGTCAGGCAATGACTGTACAGTAACAATGAACTCACACACTGGAAGGGAAAGATGAATAATTATTTATTATTATAAAGAGTAGAGCAGGGAAGAGAGTTAGAAGAGTAAAAGTGAGAACACTTGTGGGTTGAGATAAACTGAAATGAAACAAAGCTTAAAACAAATGACCTGCAAACTACCATTACTGCTTTAAGTCACAAGTTCATCAATTACACACCTTTCAAAACAATGTAAAAAATTAAAAATACAAGACATCCAAAGCAGCTGATAGTGAAAAATAAAACAACTTACCTCACTGCCAATGGGGTTGCAGGTTCCACTTTTGGTTTCTGTTTTTGGACAGGTTCTTCTTCATGTTTACTCTTCCAACCAAGCCAGCCACTTGCAACAGAAGAACATAACAAGAATTATGCTAATAGTCCTAAAAATATTCAAAATATTATGCAGCTACTACTAAAAAACTAAAAATTTTATTACCTGGCAGCATTAAATAATGCTGAAGTCAGTTTGCTTGCAACTGCTAAGGCAACATGAGACAACAGTGGCTGTGAGCTACCCTGAAATACAGGAATAAAGTGTTTAGAAAGTCAAGAAACAGTCAGCTGTGAACCACCCTGAAATGAAGGAATAAAGCCTTTAGAAAGCCAAGAAATAGTTCTTACACTGAACTCAACTGCAGAATAGTTTTTCAGGCCTCCTAGGGACTTTCAGCTCAGAAAGCATAGCTTTAAGACTGTAAAGTTTTAATTCACTGCCCCCAGAAAAGCCATTCTGACAGCCCTTTATCATTTCAAAATCCTCCTGCAAGTCACTGGTAGCTCAGTGTGTCTGTCTGCAACAGAAGTTAAAAGAACCCTGGGTATGATCTATCACAGAGAGCTGCTGGGGTCTGGCTTTGGCATCCCTGCAAACATCAATGTAAGGAGTTTTTTCATAAACCTACTGGAAAGCAAGTACCAAAACCAAAATTCCAATTCTAGCATTTTCAATTGACTTTTGATCCTAGTAAGGACAGCATACACATTTATACAGGGTCTGAATGTAGACACAGTTATACTGCCATCCTTTTCTAGCCACACAACAGAAGATGATGTAAATATGCTGCAGTTAAGCATAAACTGCAGTTTTCTCCTACAAGAAATCACCACAATGTATTCAGGTCATGTATGCACAAAGACCTCCAAAAATCCTTAAGATGCATGTTTACACAATACCAACATAATTTTACAAAAATATTAGTTGGCAATAAATTAATGTATTTGAAAAAATTACTTATCACATTCAATTTAAAACAGAAAATAAAATTTCTTATTAGCAGGAACCCATGCTAGACATTACTATCACATCCACTCCAAATCATTCCAGTTCCAGAAGATCAAGAAGGGGAAATGACAACATAAAAATGAACATAAGACTACTTCAGAAATAATCATACAGAAAAAAAAGAAAGAAAGATTAATTATTCAAAGTTCCAGCAAGTCAGCTTTGTAGTACATACCTCCAAGGCAAAAAAGAACCCAGTGAAAGGATTGGCTCCCACAGTAACATACTGGGACATGGCAGGTGGACTGTTTTTTATAGCTGCATTATATCCTCCTATATTGGAGGCAGTCTTCATTTGATCAAAAGGACACAGTGTCATGATGCCTAACAAAAACATTAAAGTGAATGTCTTTCTTACACATTCAGAACAGAGGCATGCAATTTTTCTAAAAGCATCAAGGTATTCCTGCCTTCTTGACTGACCAGCCAGCATTCAGGGGGAAGGGAAGAGGAACAGCTTTAACCACAAAAATGCCTAACAACATGGCAGAAATAACCTCACAGACTTGGGTTAATTATAAAGCACATCTGCCTGGTTCAGAAGAAAAAAAAATTCAGCAGAGTTCAGCCGAAAAAATACATGTACCAAACTCACTTCACCTGCCTTGATAGCAACTTTCTGACCTCTAAGCTGCTTTTGTAGAAAGGGTGGAAGAGAAACTAAGCTTACTGTCCCTCAGATAAACCTCTTTGGTAAGAACCAAGGCTTCTGCACATTCCTGAAGGGCAAAAGTGTTGGGAGAGCCTGAGTCAATTTGTCCTTTTTGGAAAGGAACCATCTCAAATTTAATTTTCCTTACGTGCTACACTCAGGAAAGACCCACACCAGTCTCAACCTGCCTGCCAGACAGTTCTTTCACCTGACAGAAATGGAAACAACTGCATCTGATCTGGTCTCTCTCAGCTGTTTCTTACCAAGCAACAAAGAACAAGACAAGTTACAGCTGTAAGAGGGAACACTCAATCAGACTAGACAAGAAAGTAAAATATATTTTGACAGTGGTTAATGAGATCACTCACTATGACAGCCTTCTCTCACTATGTATTTCTATCCAACCAGTATCACTAAGTGCTCTCAACCAGAATTTAACTTCACAAAAAGATTCATTTTGGTTTTTTAAATACTAGAAATTAAACAGAAATGCTTACCAATACTAGCATGGTCAACAATCCTATCCACATCTTGCAAACCCCATTTCTTATAAGCTAATGGTGGAGGCTGTACATTTTCATTGCCAGATGCTGCAGCTGACAAAAGTCAAAAAAACACAAAAAATTGCTACTGAGTCAAAGACAAAGGAAATGCATTAACAGAGAGGGCAAAAACCCACCTGATGCAATCTGAAGCCACAAAATAACCTCGTTTTAAGTTAACAAGCACTGAAACATCTGCAGAAATGGCCTTTTGAAATACTTACCATCATCAAATTAAAACATTTTTTAAAATTAACTGAATAGAATCACACATGATATTCCATCATACATAAATTTTGTACTTGAAGATAGTGTATTCACTAGCTATTATGGTAAAATATTCTGCATAATTTTAAAAAGCTACTACAATTGATTTCTGAGGTTTGAGCATGTCTAAGTGGAAACTTCTCCACCCAAGTACTTGCAAAGTCAGCACACTCACTTAGATATCTAACAGTGGGAGGTAAGAACAGTGGTGAGACTAAACCAGTGAGTGACACTTTCAAAATATCTATTATCCCAAATATGGATGATCAAGAAGGAAGATACAGCACTGCAGCTGCAGATACTGCAATGAGCTCTGAGTCCTTCTCAACACCATCCTTGTGCCATCTATCACACAGTACTGTCCCATAATTCTCCTCTATCCCCTGGAAACTGAGCTTGTTTCCAAATTACAGTA
The DNA here is from genome assembly GCA_013400255.1 of Sitta europaea. Lineage (NCBI taxonomy): Eukaryota > Metazoa > Chordata > Aves > Passeriformes > Sittidae > Sitta > Sitta europaea. Next base: position 147,603 of record VXBS01007581.1, read on the forward strand.
TGAACAGGCACTGTACTCAGGGAACAGGATCAAAGTCTGCACAAACAAGGTATGAGAAGCTCTTAGACATGAACACAAAGAGCAGTGACCACCACTGCCATCATCACAGCATCATCACTTCCCATAATGTCCTTACAGGGGAGAAGAACATTCTGCTGACAGTGGCAAGCTAAGAAGCACCTCAGCAGTATGCAGTGGCTAAATGCCATGGGCAGCTGTCCACCACACAGCTGCTCCCTCACTGACTCCTAGTGGGATTGGGAAGAGAGTTAGAGGAGTAAAAGTGAGAACACTTGTGGGTTGATATAAAGACAGCATGTAAACAAAGCAAAATAATGAACTTCCTTCACTACTTCACATCAGCAGGAAGGTATTTAGCTACTTCCAGGAATGCAGGGCTTTATCACATGTAACAGCTCCTAGAGAAGTCAAATGCCAATTCTGAAGATGCCCCCTTCTTCCTCCTTTCCTCTTCCCAGCTTTTATTTCCAGGAGTTTCATCATATGGCACAGGCTATCTGTCCCAGCTGTGTCACTCCCAATTTCTGGGAACCCCCAGCCTGCTCACTGTCACAGCAGTGTGAAAAACAAAAAAGCCTTGACACTGAGTGAGCACTGTTCCACAGCAGCTAAAACATCAGCATGCTATCAGTGCTGTTTTCATCACAAATCCAAAACACAGCCCCATACCAGCTACTTGAAAAAAAATTAACTCCATCCCAGCCAAAACCAGTGTACAGTATTATGGGGAGCATGTAGCAGACAGTCAATACTAACTGGACAACTTGGGCTCTGAGAATATTCTCTGTAAAGGAAGAAACATCCCTGAATGCAGTAGGGATCAATGTATCAACGAACAAGCAAGGAAGATCTAAATTCCACCTTGATTTTATATTTAATCTAAGTAAATCCCCCCAAAATAAAGATCTGTTAACAGATGGAAAGCTGAACATTTCCTCTCACACGAACCTCTTGCTACCTGATTGCGACACGCCCGAAGGGACTGGAAGAGGCTGAAGCCATCAATTGTCACAATTGCTGCTGGGTACAAGATACTTAGTTCCTCATTCTGGGGAAAAAAATAAAAGGAGGAGACAAAAAAATAGATCACTGCTACTGTTAGAACCGCTTATTTTCTGGCTTTTTATATTATTAACTACACAAAGATGAGGATGACATCCAGAGAGTTAATGCAGACTAAGGTAAAACTACAGAAATTCAGTATTAAACTGTCCTAAAAATTATTTTAGCCACATAGTTTTATATTTTTATCTTCTTTTAATAACTTCTTTGTTTGCTTAATACATCTTATGACTTAGGAAGAAAATACATAAGTTACAACAGCTTTTCAAGTCGACAGAGAAAGAGGTTCATCTAGAATGCAAATACCATGGGTTTAGGAAGCCAGATTCTGAAACTGGATTAATGTCTGCCTGAATTACCACTTGGGCACATAACTGCTAATCTGGCAATACAAATTCAAGACTTAAATTCCTTAATGCTTCTGTATTTCAAAACATATCCCAAAAATGTCATACTAAATCACATGAGTGTTTGTACAAAGAAAACTTGGAAATTTCTGTGTTTGTTCATTTTTCACATAAAGCTTGCCAATTCAGACAAAAGCAAGGAAAGTTGCCTTTTTTTACTAAATAGTCTGAGTTCTGCAGAGCCTTCTCTGCAGGAAATACTCATAATGGCATGCAGGCTCCTAGCTCTATAAATATTCTTTAAATTTCCAGCTATCTATCTTCTCTGTGAAATAATTAAGTTCTTATGAATGACTATGAATAGCTCTTGGCACCTGTTGAGTTATATTTCTCCCTTCATCAATACATTATTATGTTTTTTGTACATAAATGAATAAACAGAAAATGAATGAAGTATTCCTTTGCAAACAGAGAAAAATATAACAAATCTACAGATTTAATACTCCAAAAGACATTCTGAATCCTCAAACTATACAGGCATGAATACACCTAGAACAAGAAATCAAGGGTCTCTTGTTCTAAGGAATCATCCATCCCATCAAAAACTGGTAAAGGACACAGAGGATTCACAGAGAAGACTCCCTTCCATACCCCATAACACTGGCACTTCGCTTTTGAAATAATCTGACAAAACCTGTTCTGTGACACCAGGGTGCCTGGGAATTTCATAGGTTCTGCACTTTAGCTGTAGCACAGGATCTTCATTCAAAAGCTGTGCAAGAAGCAGGACTCCACTCTAGAAAAGAAAGGATAAGCAGCATGAACATTTCTGTCCCTTTTCTCAGGGAAGGCAAAAAGCACACTCTGCAGGGACCAAAGTCTCAAAGAGCCAGCTGCTGGTGCCAAGAGCTGCCCTGCTGAGGACTCACCTCGGTGTAAAAGCGAACGTAGCCCGAGGTGAAGCCAACCACGATGCACGTCCAGTCAGGGCGGCCTGTGGAGCTCCTGGTGCACACAGAGACACTCCAGTTAAACACAAACCCCCCTCTAAGCCAGAGACACAGAAAAGTGCCCTGTAAGGACATTAGTGATGCATAGATATCCTTACCTCTTCTGACTTGCCAGTGGAATGCACAATACACTGTTCACACATTCGCTAGAAACAGAAACACAGAATTAGTGCTTTTCCCTGGTTGTGAATTTTTTCTCCATGTAAGAGATCTTGCTGTGTCAGGACTTTGAAAGTTTTAGTAATTTATTAATGCAGCACACCATATATCAAATTCACAGTAAGAATCAAAAAAAAGTCCCTTCATTTTAAAGACATTTTCAATTACAAGTTCGAGTACCCAAATAGACTTTTTGTACCTTCTTAATGCTGTCTTTCATAAATCACAGACTGATTATACTGTCAGTACTGTTCAGCAGATTCAAGTTAAATTTCATGTGCCTAAAGGTAAATTATTTCTTCTGATCTATAACAATATGCCATGAACAACTGCTTTTTTCAAAAAAAAAAAAAAAGCCAACTGAACCATACATATCAAAATAAATGTTTGAAATATGCAATTAGGTAGATTTTATATCCACTGCCTTTCAGTGCCTTATAATTTAAGAGCATTTGAGCATGGTCTTCCCAGTTAATGCAACAACTGAGCATGCCCAATGACAAGTAAAGTGTGCAGAAGGCAAGCAGATGAGCAGACCTCAATATCTCCAATCAGAAGTTATTTAATGTTACCATGATACAAAGTTTTACACTGTCTGAGGAAACAGGCAGTGCAAAGGTTTTATGAGACAGCACAGAAATCAAGATGACATCCCAAACAGCACTTAAAGCATAAATGCCAGCAGTATTGTATTATTTACATTTCAGGACACCTCCATTTCCCAAAGAGTGACTAAATAAGCAAGGTAAATAATTAGAGAAGGAAAACTTTCTATGTGCAAGGTTGAGATGAACTGCAATTTCATTACATCCTCAGAGCAACATTAAGTATCTCAGTGACATCTCATCTTCCAATAGCAAAGCTTAGCCACCACAGAACAATCTCAGTTGAAGGCAATTTTGGGGAAAGAAAAAACAAACCAAAACCCAACCAAAAACAGTCATCTTTTGACAATCTGACAGTAATTAACATATCAACACCTCCACAGAATAATAAATCAAAGTGTATTGAATATAAGTGCCACTATCTAAACAGAGCTCCCTGTTTCATAGGATAGCATCCCTCAGGGCTGTAACAGTAGTAAGAAACAAACCCTCAAACAGAATTTCTCTTTTTTCTTAATTTTTTTTTTAACAAAATATATCAGGGTAGTTTCAAATGCACAGCAACAGCAGTTTTATAAAAGGATTATGATTTTTACAGATTGGAGAGAAGCTGATGAAGTCAACACCTCCTGCAGCAACCAGAAGGTTGAAGGCAATAGGGAGCATGTTCAAAGGCAGACAGCAACTCAAGGCTGCAAATGCAACAGCAAAGGGAAAAATCGTACTCCATATGGGAGATTCAAAAAAGCAGCTGTCTGATATTTGAAGACAGATGAAGCAAAAATATTGTATAAATACCAAATGTATGACCACAGCAAATTTTCCAAGTCCCTAAGTGACTTAGAGCCCAAAATCATATTTTGTTCAGAGAGATGACTTTATGTTTGTTTGCATGAGGTTTGAAAATGAAGAGAAGTATTTCTAGAACGACTTCCTACATTTCCAACTGCAACACTCCTTAAGAAAATCTCACCTCTACTACAAAGATTTTTCAAGAGTACTTATTATTTTGCCTTCTAGAACAAGAACTTATAAAAAGCATGTCTAAATTACACACAAGCACACTGAATGCAGAGAACTATTCTTTTAATTTGCAAGAACTTTTCCTGTGACACCACACAATGCACAGGAGTGAGCTTTGCAGATACTGTTTCTCATCACCCACCTTACTCTGTTTCCAACACTAATATACATAAAACCAGGAATGCACTCAGATGGAAGTAAAAAGAGTACAAGGGAAAAGCAGGTTACTAATTGCTAAACATGAAAATAACATCTTAATCACAGCTGCATTTCAACACCTACCCTTCTTCAACATTCAGAAAGCCACTCCAGCCAACAGCATACTGCATTTCCTCCTTTCCCTTGTCACTGTGCTTCCATTTAGCTGCCATGAAGAATAAAAACAGCATCTATAAAACTACAATAGTTTGCATCTCATAAATGTAGTTCTACTCCTAATTTTTCTCTTTGGTACAATACACCCTACCAGACTTAGATTAAATGCCAATTACAAACCTTGAAGATCATAAAAATATATTCTTAGTGACTTTTCTAAAGGAGTCATATGTTTTCTTAGAAATTTAATTGGAACAAGACACTAAAATTTTGAAATACACATTTTGAAAATCACATTAATACTCCTTTCCCAGAGTGATACTGGCTCAGGTAATTTTTTAAGGGAAAAGAAAACTAAGGTCAAGCATTTCTTAATGACTAAAACCAACATAAAACTTTTAATGTTCTTACTGAGAAAAATTAATGTCAGTATCACTGAGCATTTTAAAACAACTGGGTAGTTAGAACACATATATATTTTATGTTAAAATAGTTTCCACAGGTCAAAACACAGCTGAGAAGACAAAGCAACATCTAGAAAATGCATGACTTGTACTATAAAACACTTCAAAATTCTTGAAGGTATGACTTGGGGGATAAAGAGAAGGGAGTGGGCTGAACAAATCCTGTTTTGGTTACTCTAAAGTGTCCTGGCATGAACACCCAGGGCAATGGATACTCACGCACTAAAAAGACTGCTCTCTGTTCATTAGCTATCACCATCAGGTCATTGGTTGGGGACAGGGACAACACACAGTCCTGAAGCCAGTAATTTTGCTGGTTCTTGGAATTAGATTCCTCTTCTTCCTACAGGTAAAGCTTTAGTCAATGCATGCAACAATTTTTAGACACAGCAAAACTTGCAAGACTGATGAGAACAATCTGGCTTGTCCTCCACAGCAGCTGAATGGGCTTTTTATTACTGACCACATCACTTGAGCTCCAGCTTGCAGGAAAAGCCCCAAGAAATGCATCAGCCTTGCACTAATTCTGTGTGTTTACAAAACAGCAAACAAAGAAGTACTCATCACTAGCTCTACTCAAAACCATCTTTTATAGAGATACTAGGAGAGTAAGATTTAAAATTTTAAAATTCATTGATTAGCAAGTGGAGAGAATATCTTAATTATTCACATTACAATCCATACTCAAAATGAAGAATTTATCCAAGCTCATACATTGACCAGCATCAAGCAAATCCACACACATATGAAGAAGGTAACAAAGCCAGTATTCACATGGCAACAAGCATCAGGTGCCTTTCCACAAAGTAACTGCACAATGAAACAATTCCAAACTAAATGGCACCAAGTTTTAAGAGTATAAAGATGGGTAAGTAAAAACTTAGATACTATCCTCGAGTATAAGAGCAAAAAAATTACATCTTTTTTCCCTGGGGCAACAAGCTGAATATTTTTATTGTGGCACAAACAAAGTAGCTCCTGCTAATCATAGTTCACAGTCAGGAAGAACCAGCCTTGGAGTGAACTGATGCTAAGTCTCAGAGTTGACACTCCTGGTGTTTTAAATCCATCCTCTTACCCAATCACAGCAACACACTTTCCCTTGTCCACAGACTCCATCTCCACTTCCATATCCAACCCTACCTCCTCTTAGCTCTCCAAATATTACTTCATCCTCTAATATCTCAAAGCAATTATGCACAAATAAAAATCCCAACAACTTCAGTGTGATAATTTTCTGATTCATTCTATTTATTCTGTTACAGGAAAGTTGCATCCGCTTGAAAATCTGCCCATTTATTCCCAGCAGAAAAATAAACAACAAACTGTAGGAAGAACTTACATATCATGCTCTTAATCAGCTATTCATTGGATTAATTTCCTTGCATAAGCTTTTTCCATAAAAATGGTCACTGTGCACATAGAAATAATGCTGTGTATCCATGATAAAGTCTACATTAGCACTCTACAAATTGTTAACTACCATTGTCCACACACTCTTCTAATTTGTGTAAGAAAACATTTTCATGTGATTTTTGTTTGTTGATGGATGCCAAATTCTTTAGCAACAATTTTCCCCTATTTACTGGCCTTTTTCAGTACTGTACAAAAAGGCAATAAAGTTATCTGAGATAGCCATGACAATTTTAACTCCTCATGACAGAGATAAATGTGTCATGTGCAAGAACGCATAAGCAAAAGCCAAAGAAAAGCCTTCTTAAATTTTTAATTTTTAATGTCACAATTCTCAGACTGAGGAGAAAGAAACAGAAATTAAAGGCTTGTTGGAAAATTAGAAGGAATTACAACAGTATTTCAGACAGAAAAATTAAAATTATCTGTAAGCATGAGCAAAGAACTTGAAATACAAAGACATAAGATATGACCATCTCATATTAGCTTCAAAAATAAGCTAAGGGTTAAAATGAGAAAAACACCAAACTTTTCAAAGACGAAAAATTTGTGAAAGACAAAATTATTCAAATCTGCATTTAAGAAAAGACATCATTTCTACAAAACAAGTAATCAGATCCATAAAAAGATACCTTATAAAAAACAGAACTTTTTTCTTTATTTTCAATGCCTTTTCAGAAATTGCTATGCTCCATGAAATAGATACTTGTCCAGGGTACAAGTAATTCCAAGAAACAATGAATTTTTCACCAACTACAGAGCAAATCAAGAGTTAAATGCTTTAACAAGGGAATTCATTGTTATATTTTACTAATAATTCTCCCCTCTGTGCTACACTCAGGCACTCATTTTGCTGTGTTCAGTCACACAGACTCCTGTATTTATAGGCTCCTACACAGAACAACCTCTTTGCCATGTATGTCAGCAAACCCTTTCTGAAGTTTGGCCTGGAATCACTGGTAATTTCAGAGGAAAACATGCAAGTAGAGGATGCAAGGGGATGTGAACCACCTGGCATTTTAAAGAAATGAGTGAAAAATTCAACTATTTCAATTTAGAAATGCCTGCTGGTTCTCTCCAACCACAACAAAAGGAGAAAACCAAGTATTTGTTCCACTCATGAGGGAAGTTATAAGCATTACAGCACATCTAACAAAGATACTGCCTGAGAAACACACTCATTTCATGACAATTATAGTGGAGCTGAGCACCCATCCTATTTAAAAGGTTTTACACCCCGTCATTCCTGACAGTGTCAGTGATTCATCCCTGGGAGTCATCGTGCTCATTTCAATTTGTCTGTCACCTCAGCTGAAAAATCTGTTTCTCTGCTGAAAAGTCACAAGGATACTGTCCAACAGCTTGGGCATCCTTCCTACACACTGAGAAAAAGACAGCAGATAAGGGATTTGTTAGCAAGGTGAGGTCCAGATTCCTCAGAGCTCTCAGAGGGAATTCATCAAGTAAATTCTGTTGAGATGATTCATTCAGGTGCAAAGGATTTCTGCAAGCAGCCTCACTGACATGTCAACAAGTCAGCTGGCAGCTGGAAGGCTCAGCCTTACAAACAATTAACAGACCAGGCCTGCTACTCTCAGTTGAAGGAATGTTTTTCCCCCTTTAAAGAACAACTGCTGTTCCATCCCACACAGGTAGTTTAAAACCCTCCTGTAACACCATCCCCACATCACAACAAAAAAGGAGCACTGTGATCCTTAGGAATATGTCTATGCCAGTAATTAATGATTTAGGATTTTCTGATTTATATTAATTCATGATAATTCTAACTTCATTGCCATGCCCTACTGTTTCTGACTAGCTACAGGACAAAAAGGTTGCCCCCAGGTGCAGCAGCACAGGAAGATGTGTGAGTACTTGGGTGAGAAAAGTGCTACAGAATACAAGAAAATGAGCAATTATCACAATAGGTAACATCCAAGTTATATTTGGAAAAAAATACAGGAGCAAGGGACAAACAAGCAGCCACATTTAAAACACAGGTGAAGACCTTTCTTGCCCAGGTGACAGCTATATAAGGTGAAAAACCCAAACACCACACACACAAACTAGTGGAAAAATCTTCTATAACAGGGAAGTTAGCTATATATATACACACACACACAGATGAACTTACAGGTTCTTGTAATTCTGCTTCATCCCAGGCTCCCCAGCCACCATCTTCCCAGCTTGTTGATTTGCCTGCTTTAAGTGAAAAAAGACTTGTCACAGGAATACAGCATAGGCAACAAAATAATCATTTTCCTTTCCCCACTAATGCATTACAACTTTTTCATGGCAGATACTAAAGGAGTCCTACTGAAAGAAGCCTGAAGTATCTTATTTTTCTGTATTTTATTTACTTCCATTTCTCACAATACAGGAGAGTATTAACAGAAGATACAACCTACATACAAAAGGGAACAATGGTACATGGAAATTCATCTCTGACCACAAAACATCTGAGCCCAGAATAATGCAGATTCCACTAGCAAAGCAAAAGCTGAAGGTTTGCCTCTGAGGAAAAAATGAGCACAAGGACCTTGGTCATTCATGTCTTTGCAAGACAACAAAAAGAAAAATTAATGAGATACTGCTCAGTTTCAAATATGTCATTCAGAAACCTCAGAGTAACCACAAGCTCACAAAATACCTCAAACACTTAAAAAAACAGAGATTCATATAGACAGGCCTACTTCTTTAGTTGCAAGAGTAAATGTGGAAGTTCTTTTTTTCACCTAAAAATACAGAACTTGATATAAATTGAAAAGCCACAGGCACTTAGTAGTAGCAGATGTACAATTTTCAGACAGTACCACCACTGGGACCCTCAATAAATCAATTAACATCATTGTAGTTCAGTAGAAAAGCCAAGGACTGACTTCCATCCAAGAATGCACTAGAGTGAAATCTGAAATAGTACCATCAATAGACTTCAAAAGTTTTCCAAGGATTTCTTTCAAGTTTTTCCTTTAAGTGCTGTCATGGCAAATTTGACCTTAAGAAGAAGTTTAAACATAATGTCTCAATGAGTTTAAATCCAGCTTTAAGCAAGCAAGATTCTGCCATTTTGGATGGTCAAACAGTACAGAAAAGAACAATTCATATCAAGAACAATTTTATTTGGTCTAAAAGCTCTTAGTCCAGTTACCACCAAGCAAGGACAGGCTGAACAACCAAACAGAAATCTGTAACCTCCCTGTTTAGTTATATTTTAGATCTTCTGTATGGCTAATGAAGACAAAAAAGTACTTTCATTTAAGACATGAACTCTTCCCCAATGCTGTTCAAGAAGGTGTTTTAGGAGAATGTAGAAGACAAAATGCCTGTTTCATTTTACCTCTGTAAAATTGAAAGGGCTCTACCATCTACAAAATGGGCAAATCAAGCAGTTTTACTGCATCATCATCATCAATGCAGCTGTAACTGCACAGTTGTTTCAGACATCACTATATAAGCTACAAGCTTGCAAGGGTCACAGTCTCATCTTGTATTTGAGGTTGAAAATCTTTGCAGTGTACAAACATATAAAGAAAAATTATGGCAAATACTGTTGAATATAGTAACCACAAGAAAACAGTAGCTAACTTCAATGTTTAGAATAGGATAGCTAATAAAACTCTGCTTCTGTTTGCATTTTATTATCTCAAAAGATTTTAAAAAAAAATCTCCTTCCTATAAAATTCATGGAGGAAAGAACTCTGTCCATGTGCCATGGTCCAGAGAGAAAAAGAACCATATCTAAGAAACACATTTGGAGCCAATGCTTTCCCTGCAGCACAGAGCAGACCAACCTTCCTGAGAAACCTCAGCCACTCCGACTCTGAGACTGAACACCCACAACATAAAACTGCAGCTGTGAGGATTCTGTCTGCCTCTGAATAGCCACAATTTCATGGTAGTTGTCATCATGCTGGGATGAGACTAGATAAATAAAAAAAAAGGCAGGAAAATGATGTAATGGTGAGTCACCGTTCCGCTGACGAAAATGCAGTGATTTTTTGGAACTGTGGCCTGCTCTGCAAAGCCAGCACCTTCTCCAGCTTACAAGTGTTTACAAGCCTGCTCCTTCACATCCATCCTCCACATTGGATAGATCATGCCAGGATGTGCTATCATATGTATTTATCAATGCATCCATCTTGCCTTTCGTCCACACACTGCTTCTTTTTTTAAGATGAAATCAGAATTCTTTTCTTATTTGCATCATTCTTATCATTTAGATGTTTCACCTGTGCAATGAACAGTGGAGCGAGGCATTAAACAGTTCACAACAACCCCTGGAACAATGGACAGAGGAGATTCTGTCACAAAGTAACTCAAAGCACCAGTTGTTCACCTGTGCCAAAGAATTATTAAGCATTCCATGGAGGCTGTCAGCTTGCACAGCCTTTCCCACCCACCAGCACTTGACAAGGTTGGTCAAGTGAGAGTCCAAGTCCACAGGGCCCAAGTTCAAGATTTTAAGAAATCCCCCACCAGTTCTTTTCCTAACATTACAGATCAGAACTAGCAACTGTGGAAGGTAACATATCATCTAGTAACTGATATGTAAGCAAGCCCTAAACAGCTGCAACACCACCATTTTTTCCAGTCCCTCCTCAGGAAAAAAAGAATTTAATAAATAAATCAAACTTTCCTGCACAAATCTCTATTTCCATTCAACTCTATCTCTGACTAGTAGCAGATGGCTTATAAACAGTTCTCCTTACTTGGATAAAGCAGCAGCAATATTCCAGATTTTGCTTTACTATGGAGATTGCAAAAAATAAAAGTTCATCTACTGGATTTACACAAACCACTTAAATCTTTACTTTGAAGCACATAGCATAAGCACATTGTAAACTTTAGAGCTGGTTTAACTGCTGCACATGTGCAACACAGGTGTTAATGCATAAGAAAATTCATTTAAGCACATTTATCATGAAACATAATACCCACAAGAACAATTTCTACCTATAAAAATGTTTTGTTTAAAAGACAAGAACAGAAGAGAGAAAAAAAATAGCAACACATCTATACCACTGAGGTCTAACTGGTATTTAACAGGTCAAATAAAATATGAAAGATGTTTTCACTCACTTCCCAAATTACACAGGAGACATCTGAGCACTGAGAACTGCCAGTGTCCTTCTTTCCAGAGCAGAACCATGACCTGGGGCAGTTGAAGCCTTTCCTTCCTGCCCTCCTATTTCCATCCCAAATCTGTGCAGGAGGTTATTGAAGGATGTGCTTGGACACATGCAATGAAGTCCCATCCATGCTTTATGAATATAAAACACTACTAGCTAATAGTGCAAGAAATGATTGCCTAAGTGTGAGAGTTGCAGATTTTCTTCCATGCATGTTTACTGCAATTCTGATACCACTGGATTGCATAATTATGAAAGACAGAGAAGCAGTTTCTTTTCTCTTCAGGCCAAGGAATTTTAGAAATAGCTTAGAATCTTCTTGCTATGAGGAATCATAGGGCATTTTTTCCCAAAGCTCCTCCAGCGTGGGGACTGACAAATACATAAAGCTATTCTGGCAACATTACTAGGAAGCCTCTTTTGGGACTAGTTTTATATGTGTTCTCTCTTCTCACTTCAGGAATCCTTAAATGGGGAAAAAAAACCCCAAAAGTTCAACTAAGCTAGTCTCCTAATCACAAAAATAACCACTTGAGCATTTTTTCTTCCTTAAGGAGATCACAATTGCTTTCGACAAAGTAAAAAATGACTGAATTAGAAACAGTCTAGGTAATACATAGATTTTTTTAAAGTAATAGTGCAAAGTTCCATGGCTTACAGTTATAACTTAACCCCAAAACCAAAATGTGAAATACCAGAGGGAAAAAAACCAAAGCCCATAGGAAACAAATGAAACAGATTACATATAAAACATAGTATTCCACAGTTTTTCTCAGATGCAAGCGATGCCTTAAGTTAGAGAAAGAAAGAATGAAGGTTATGATGTAACAGAGGTGTTAAAGCAGCAAAAAGCTCAGTTGAGAAGACAATTTGGATGAAGTACTCTAACAGCACTGTCACATAAGCTGAGAGCATGTCATTTACTCTTCCCTGTATCTGAGATGTATTAACTGCTGCAGATGTAGCCCAATTCAGGCAGAGCACGTATTTCAATGACACTTTACAGGAAAACTGAAAGAAAGGAATACTAAATGTAAATGCTACACTCTGGAAAAGGAGGATCTGATTAAAGGGGCAATGAAAAAGAGCTTGTCAGAAGAGTATTCAATAGGAACATAATTGATTCAATAAGATTGATACAGAAGCAGTTAACAACAACCCTAATGCTAAATGCAATCCAAAATTTAATTTTGTAACGTATTTTTACTATGTAACCTTGTTGGCAACTCTGAAATAAAAAGCCTGGCCTTCTGAATATCTGAACTAAATCAGCTGATCAAGATAAAGCAAAGTGTACAAGCCCAAAGATGCTGTGTAGAAGAACTGGGCTGAAGAGCACTTTTCAGGCTGCTGGCAATGTAACAAGGCAGGAGTTTGGAAAGGAGTCTTTTTGACAGGCTTAAGCCATCACTTCTACTGCAAAAAGAAGCAGCAAAGTGAAACCTCATAGCTCTGAGGAAGCCCTCAGGTCAGGGGATCAATCTTTTTCTTCCCCTGAAAAAAGAATAAACTCACTATCATAAACAGAGATATCACTGCTTGGGAACTCTCAAGGTCAAGTTTGGGGTTTTTGGCTTTTTTTCCTTATTAATTTCATTTAGGTAACGGGAGATAAACACACCTGGGAACTAAAAATCTCTGCATATCAAGTACTGATTTTTTGGTTTCACCTTAACACCCCACAGTTTATCCAGCAGCAGTCCTACCTGGCTATGCACTGAAAAGCTGTCATCAAGCCTATAAAATGTTTTAGAACACTTCAAGCTGTGAGTGTACTAGAAGAAAAGAGGCACACATTGCTCTAAATAAATTCCAGTTAAATTCTTCAATTTATAAAGATTACAGGAAATGTTATCAGTCTTGCTCTACTTTCTGCTCTGTTCAGGTATACATCCATTAATTAATCTCAGAATGCTAAAATTCTATCATGCCTGCAAACCTTTATCACATATTACATATTACACATATTACAGATACCCCATCTCTGGAAGTGTTCAAAGACAGGCTTTTTCCTTCAGATGTATGCCTTTATTTTAGACAGGTTTAGAAGAGAGTTAACTGTTACAGCTGTTTCCTGAGCCAGCTGACAGCAGCCCAAAACCTCTTCAACACAGCAAGATGTCAAATTAAATGTGATGCAAACATTTCCTATTCCCAGTATTTGCACAGTTTTCAGAGCCACTTAGACACCACTAGGCTCAGGCTGCACAGAGGATCTGTGCCTCATTAGCAGCATTACTTTTCCCAGGACTCTTTAAATTCTCATGCTTAAGTCCTCCTCATTAAAATATGAAAAAAAGCACTAAAATATTGCTTTTCCAGAAGAACAAATATATAGCAACTCTACATGAAGCACCTTGAACCAGCTCACTCTGTAACACCAGGTTTATTTACTTAAAATATGTGAGCCAAGATCCAACCCAACACCTGTTATTCTATTCCAATATGGACAACAAAAAGTAGCTATATTTTGCTTCGTGGCAGATCAATGGTCACCTCCAGCAGTCTGTGAACATTTCTTGAATTATTCCAGCAAGGCATCAGTGGCAATTTTAACAGATGACTGCATAACATGAGCACTAAGCACACAAACCCTTCCTTCCAGTGTTTACTGAGTGAGCAGGAAACAGGCACCTGCAGGAGTGACTTCACCCAAGGCTCAGAGGAGCAGGAGAGCTTTCTCCTCCTCCCCAGTTTACCAGACAAGTGTATCCTTTTTGCACAAAGACAACCTGTTGGGCTACAGGAAAAACTGAAGTGAATTTGTAGTTGATAGGATGCTTTCCTTTATCTTGTTCTACTGTTGAATTGTTTAAATGCTTACCTGTACAAAGAAAAGGGAAAAAAATCAAGACCCCTTGTAATAAAAATCCAGATTTTTTCTATTTACCTACACTTGTTATTTAATAAATGCAACACTTTGCTAAGCCTCTTCAAGTTAAATTTGAAATTAACAACCTAGGTTAACTTTTATATAAACAAAATATACTATTTTAAGTACAAGGTGACAAGTTACAGGTTTTTTACTCAAATTAAAGACATCTAACTTCAAAACTGGACTGAAGTCACAGTTTCACATTGTGATTTACAAATGTATACTGCCTGCATTTTCTGAAGCAAGCAAATTCTCTTCATTTAAAATGTTACTGCAAAAATGCTTTTACAATAACAACCCTAAATTTTATTGTATCAAATACACTCTCAGAAAATATGTGGGTTAGTTCTGTTAGAATTAAAATATAACCAAAGTTAAAACAGCACTAAAAATTTTGCTCTATACTAAGAAACAAAAAAAGACAAGGCTTACAGACTCCACTAAAACCCTAAAGCCCACACATTGAAGATGCCAGTGGCACCTTTACAAAAACATTTGTTATCAAAAACCTGACAGGAATTCTTGAAAATTCTACTAAACACCTGAAGCATTAAGTTATGACTAAAATAATTTATTAACTCAAATATGCTTTGTTAAATGAAAATATTTAATACATATTTATTTCCCTATGGTAGCCATAATTTTTAACTACAGCCTTTAAATACTAGCAAGAGTTTTCACACAAATGAAGCACAGCTTTAAAAAAAAAGAAAGTAAATGAAAGGTTCTCATCCTCAGGTAAAAATAAAAAATACTTAAGAGTTCTGACATTTGTTTGCTGCTATTTATATAACTGTTTCCATAAAAATGAACACAGTTGAAGTTTAGAACTAAAGCTTGATTTGAGAGCAAATTAACATTTTCTCTGTTGAACTTATTAGTAAAAAAACCCTAGACTTTATATTTTTCCTTACAGAGTAAAAATATAAAACCAGATTAAAATCCAGGTTTTTAAACATGCAACTCTATTAAACTAGTTTTAAAACAGCAAATTCTGTCAACAGAAGAATTTTGAGCAAAGCATTCCCTGATAAAAAGTGTAATTTACTCACTTCTAATTTAAGACACCTCCACAAGTCGTAGCAGCACTTTTCCCTTTTCAAACACAAATTTCTGCTTCAAAATCACTAAGTTACAATCTCATGTCTAAACCACTTTGGGAACTCTCACTTGCTGACATTTATGCTTATTTATCCTGAACCACGAAAACAGCTGTGATAGGGAAAAACGACAGGCACAAATCCAAAAGATTTCAATGAATCTAAATGAGCATTATTTTGAAAAACACTCGCTTCTGCCTCGATGACTGAATAAGCAAATACAAAAATAGTTCACAAGACAGCCCACTCATTAAAATGGAACAGCAGCACATTTTGGAACATGCATCTTCTTTGCTTCTAAACTATTTTGGTAGTTTTACAACACAATAAATATTTTCTCTTTATGGCTGTCATTTGATAAATCCACCCCAATAAAACATCCAAGTTATTTTACACAAATGCCTCTCATGTACCATCCAATAAGAGAAAATTTTAGTTTCTTTCAACACCTACTTTTAGAAACACAAACACATCCCAATCCTTTGCTTTTATCTTTAGAATTCAAGAGATACTAACAGAAGCCTTCTGCTTCCAGAATCCCTCCTTTAGAAACAGATAATACCAAACAAAAGCCATGTGGAATTTGTTATGCATTTTTCAAAAACTATTAGAGTTACAGAACAAGCAGCAGCAGAACACTGTTTTCTACCAAAAGTTTTGCAGGCAGAAGTTTTAGGGCAAAATTAACTAGCTGAACACATAATGTACTTTTTAAAGTTTTTAACGATTGTTGTGTCATCTTTTTAACAGGACCTCTAGCTACAGGACAAGGACCAATGGTTTCAAACGGGGAACAGATTTACATTGCATATTAAGAAGAATTTTTTTTATATAACAAAGAAGATGAGGCACTAGGACAGGTTGCACAGAGAAGCTGTGGATACCCCATCTCTGGAAGTGTTCAAAGACAGGCTGGATGGGGCTTTGAGAAGCCTGCTCTGGTGAAAAGCATCCCTGCTCGTGGCAGGGTGTAGGACTAGATTAACTTTAAAGGTCATTTCAAACACAAACCACCCTAAGACCTCCCCTCTAATTCCCCCACGGGCATCTTAAGCTTTTAAAATAAGCACCTCGATGTTTTGTCTTAGAAATCTATCCACAGCTGTGAAGATTTTTACAAGCATCCTCATTAAACTCTTCAAACACTTTCCCTCCCTACTGTTGCCAGAAACCAAAAAACATCAGCCAGACAGAGCCTGTACATAATGGAGGGTTGATACCTATACACACACCGTGTACCGTGAACAAAGTATGCAGTAATAGATACACCAAACAGTGTTTAGATCCTCTGTGGTTCCTATCCTGGGCATGGATCTGTTGAGAATGCAGCTTCTGTGTCGGGCAGCTCAGGCTGCACTGTGCACTGCCTCACACAGCAGAAACCCTGTCCACAACTTCACACTCTAATTGCTTTAAGATTTGCTCGCTTTTAATTTAAGCTGCCAAGCTAAATCTTTAGCACACTTCCAACACGTCCCGCATTCCGAGACAACCCTGCACGCACCACTTGTGTTGTCTTTATGAGAGCGTCCTCGGCCAGCTGCACTCCCAACAAGGAACTCACAAACTTTTCAAGCGTCAGTGGCCAAAGAACTTCACCTCCACACTACGGGGTGAGGAGGGACACCTACGAACAGCTGGGCACCCGAAGCTGCTGGACGCCGGGGACTCCGCAGGGGAAGATGCGGCGGAGACACCCACCCTGCCACAGGAGCGACCCCGGGCACTCGGCTACCCCCGGGCAGGGGGCGGCGGCGCCGAGCGAGCGCAGGGCCC
>VXBS01007581.1:165191-179084 GCA_013400255.1 Sitta europaea
CGGCGGAGGCGCTGAGGGCGGGGGCGCTGCGGGCACCGCCCGCCCGGCCAGCCCGGCCCCGGTAATGCCGCTTTCGCGGGGGAAATTCCTCCCAGTGTCCAACCCAGGCCTCTCCTGCGGCAGCTTGAGGCCGTTGACTCTTGTCCTGTCGATAGCTGCCTGGGAAAAGACGCCCTCACCCCGCTTCCCACAAGCTGCTCTCAGGTAGCTGGAGAGACTGTGAGGTGACCCCTAAGCTGGATTTCACTGTCCGGGCCTAATGAAGAACCAGCACGGCCCGAACCCCCCCATGTTACTTTGATGAATAGAAAACACTTATGGTTACTAGTACAGTGTTTCTTTCAGTCTTGATCGCTTTTGCAAATACAAAGCTTTTATTTAGATTTAATGTCAACCTATTTCTATTCCTCCTCTTGTCATTGCAGCCTCTGAGTGACAGCGGCAATTATGATGAGTATGCAAGAAATTAAATTCACAACATGGTTTGTCATTCTTTAGTGAAGCTTTCATCACATTATGAAACTTTTCCTCATTAGAGAACAGTGAACAGTGTAAGACTGTCATATTCCTGCCTAGTTTAATGTACATGAAGAAGTCAAGAACTACCAACATAGCAATGAAAGCATAAAATAAGGCAGTGAATATTCAGCAAAAAACCTGATATTTCAACACAGTCTTGAGTACAGATAAACTCATATTAACACTTTGGCTACAGAATAAACCTTCATGTGTTTGTTATAAGTTCAATAGTTCCTCATTTTTTATGATTCATTACACACATATGGATGGCCACAGAGAACAAAACTACTTGGAAAAATATCTGCCATGTTTTTAAGCAAAGTTCCTAAAGACATTCAGATAATCACTTAATAGCCAAAATTAACAGTACATTTTCAGTAAGAACAATAACTTGCATTGCCATACATCCTGCTGAACACAGGCCTTAACGCAGTTTACAAAACGACCTAATTAGGCTACAAACAGATTTCCACTTTACGAAATGCAGATAATGATTTGTTTGGGGTCAACACAAGCAATGACAAGAGGGAAAGGCTTCAAAATGAGAGATTAGATATTAGGAACAATTTTTTCACTGTGAGGTTGCTGATGCACCAGCATACATTGCCCAGAGCAGCAGTGGGTGCCCCATCCCTCCAAGTGATCGAGGACAAGTTTCTGAGCCAGGCTCTGAGCAACAGAGACTACTGCAAACTCTCCCTCTCTCCCAATGGCAGGGGTTCAGAACTAGAGGATCTCCAAGGTCTCCTGCACACCCCAAACCATTCTATGCATCCTTGATTCAATGTTACTCCTTGCTCCAGCTGTCCCCGTGGCACAGCCTCCCGAGTGCGCAGCCCAGGGAACCCAGCCCTGTGTGACATCAGCCCCGGGGCCGGGGGCTCCGCGGGCAGCGCGGCCGTTGTGGGCACTGCGGCTGTGGCTGCGCTGCTGCCCGGAGCCCTCCGAGCTCGCTGCTGCCACTGCCACTGCCTCTGGCAGCCATGAATCGGCTCGGCCTCCTCGTCCTGCTGACCGTGGCCGGGCTGGCCCACGGCACATGGGACAACTGCGGGTAGGTGTGCCCAGCCCCGGCAGGGAGCCACGGCAACACTCGGGGCCTTGCCTGCAGGGCACCCGCCTGTCCCCCACGGCCTGGCCACAGCTCCCCACCCGCCACGGGGAAGGCTCAGCTCCTTGCCAGCAGCCGGGGGCTGGCACGGACACACGCACACCCCATGGGCTTGCCTGGCCTGCTGGGCATGCCAGCCCTTGTGGGGAGGGCAGAGGGCTGAGCTGCAGCCTGAGCCACAGCAGGCCGTGCAGCTGCATGGAAATCACTTTCTGCTTGCAGATGGACTTGTGGCCTCCGACCCATGGGGTCTGACTCCATATCTCATGACTACGGCCTGACACGCATCGTGGGTGGCACAGGTGCTGCAGAAGCCTCCTGGCCCTGGATTGTCAGCATCCAGCACCCCTGGGCACCACAACAGGGGCACTGGTGTGGAGGGTCTCTCATCGGCACACAGTGGGTCCTCACAGCAGCACACTGCTTCGACAAAATCAAGTAAAGGAGCTGCAGGGAATGGGGACATCACCAAAACACCAGCAGGTTGCCCTGTTGGTAGCACCATCTGCTACTCCCCTTTCCTCTCAGGCAGCCCAGCTGCCACACTGCTCAGGAGAAGAACCTGGGCTTGTGCCAAGGCTTCCTAGCAGCCTCCAGCTTGACATTCCTCCAGCCTGTGTGAGGGCACTCACACCTGCCAGAGCACTGTCTTCTCTCTGCCTTGCCAAGCAGAGGTTTGGCAACTGCTGGGCTACTGTGGCACATGGCTCTGCTCTCTCTAAGCCCTCTCTCCATCTGCCTTCCAGGAACATCAGCATCCTTAACGTGGTGATTGGGGCCACCCAGTTAACTCAGCCAGGCCCTGGGGCACAAGTGCGCAAGATTAAGAAGCTACTTCCTCACGAAAACTATGAGAGAAGTGATATAAGTAATGACATTGCCTTGATGGAACTGAATGAGCCTGTTGAGTGCAGCCCCTACATCCAGCTGGCCTGCGTGGCTGACCCCACCCTAAGAGTCTCAGAGATGCAAAAGTGCTGGATTGCTGGCTGGGGTTCAACCACAGAAGGAGGTGAGTTCCCAAGACAGACACTTGAGCCCGCAGAGCCAGTTCAGCACACTGGGGAGAGGGCTTGGGCTTCCACACAGCAGAGACCAAAGCCAGGCTACAGGACATACACCTCTGCAGAGATGGGCTGGGCCCACTCCCCAAAGGCAGGCAGCAGGGACACAGCACCCCGGTGCCTCTGCAGAGGGAAAGACACAAAAGGAAGGGGATCCCCTCCAGACAGGGGAGGAGGAAAACTGGCAAGGAGCTGCTGGGGCCTCATTGCTTTCTCTGCTCACAGATGAAGACTTAAGTGATCGCCTCCAGGAGGCCAAGGTCCAGCTCATCAATGTCCAACTCTGCAACAGCAGTGGCTGGTATGGAGGTAAAATCCACAGTCACAACTTGTGTGCTGGTTACCCAGAGGGCACGATCGACACCTGCCAGGTAGGAGCATGCCAGGAGCCAGTCAGCCCCCAGCAGCACCAGCAGCCCAGGCAGCACCACCCCAACACAGCCCAGGGCTGCCCTGCCCGGCCACTCAGTCACCCTCACAGCCCTGGCTCCCACCCGGCTGCTCTGGGGGCTTCCTGCACACTGCCCATCCACACCTGCCTGCCCAGGGCTACCCTTGTGCCAGCAAGCCCAGCAAACCCAGCAAGCCCAGCTAGTGCTCTTGGCAGCCCAGAGGGCCAGGTGCCAAATGTCCATCCTCTGCACAGCCAGGAGCCTTGTGCAGAGAGGACAGATAGCTCTAATTTACAGGGCCCCAAGCCATTCACAGCTGAGACTCTGGAGGCTGCAGCCCCTGAGCAGAGCCTTCCTCTGCCTGGAATACAGCTCTGGCAGGGGCTGTGAGAGAGGAGGAGACAGCCCCAGTGCTGGCAGGGGCCACTAACATCACCTTAATCCTGTCTTCTCTGCTGCAGGGTGACAGTGGTGGTCCTCTCATGTGCCAGGACAACAACGCTGACTCCTGGTGGGTTGTAGGAATAACCAGCTGGGGAAAAGGCTGCGCCAGAAAAAAGCTGCCCGGAGTCTACACCTCATCTCAGTACTTCTATGACTGGATCCTGGCCCAGATGGGGCTGAACCCATTTGGAAATGCTTCCTGAACAGTAGGATGGGCAGCATCCTAGACACCTTGCACTTTACAGCATCTGTTTCCTGCTGGGGCAGTATCTGCTGATCCAAAGGCAGCCTCAGTGTCAAAACTCTACTCTGCCCAAACTCCTCTCCTCTGGGCAGGCAGACACTGGAGATTACTTAGTTGAAGTAAAGTTGCCTGGGGTTTAAGGGAGCCATCTTTTCAGAGCAGTTCCAACTCCTGGGCAAAGGAAAAACTGCCATGATTGGCAACTGCAGAATGAGCCTGAGGACAGACCTGCCAAGCACAAAGGGACACAGTATATCCAAGGAACCCCAGAGTGCCTGATCAGAGAGGAGAATGCTCTGAGCCACCACGGGCTGGAGGAACCTGGTACATCAAGCCTAGGATGAGAACAGGAATAAAGCAGACACCTTTGGGGTGGTGTTCAACTGCACATGGGCTGCTGCTTAGGGCCTGGTGTGAGCCTGGGCTGGGGGAACAGACCTGGGAAACTCCCAAGCATGACAAGGGAAACTCCTGGCTCCTGACTGGAGTGGCACTGCCCTAAGGCAGAGCCAGATTTCACGGGTAGTAAAGGGGACTTGATGAGCCACGTGGTCACACTTCACAGATAATCGAAGCAAGAGCTGGGCTCATTCTGGGGAGAGGAACCTGGCAGGAACAGTAGGAAGGCACCCCAAGAAAGCCATGGAAGGCCAAGGTGAGTGAGCCAACACCACCTGCAACACCAAGACTGTTCACAAATGCTTCAGCAGTGGTGCCTTAAGGTCCCAGCTGGTTGGGCTGCCAAAGTGCTGAGGAAACTCCCCTCTGTGACCATTCTGGAGGCACAGGTGGCTCCAATGAGACGATGGGTGCCCCATTTCATCCCCTACCCACACCACTGTCACCCAGTCAGAACAGGTATCCGTACCCATTCAGCCTCACGATTGCCCCAGCAGACTCACAGATGTCAGTTCCACAAAGAGCCCCCGGCTCCTGCTGCAGCACTCAGGCTCCATTCAAATCCCTGGCCCGTGCCACAGCTCCCTGTGCCCTCTGTTATGCAAAGCAGGAGCAGTTCATGGCCTCTGGTCCTGGGGCTCCTGCCAGCCAGAGCTCAATCTGCAGCTGGCACTGCAGCTGCACACCCAGCTCCATGCCCCAAAGGGATTCCTCAGCAGCTCCCAGCCCTGGGGACTGCACGGCCTCATCCTGCAAGAAGAGAGGTCTAAAGAAAGCAGCAGAGGACCTTCCTACAAGGGCAGGTCCTGACAGGACAAGGGGCAATGGCTTTACAGTGACAGGGATAGTTTTAGATGGGATTATAAGAAGGAATTCTTGACTGTGAGAGTACTGAGGCAAAGGCATGAGTTAACCAGAGCAGCTGTGGGTGCCCCAATACTCAAAGTGTTCAAGGACAGATTCTGAGCCAGGCTATGGACAACTGGGTCTAGAGCAAGCTATTCCTCTGTGCCCAAGGCAAGGGGGTCAGAGATAGAGGATCTCCAACGTCCCTTCCAACCCAAACAATTTTACGCCTCACTGATTCGATGTTGCCATTCCCCCAGCTGTCCCCGTGCCACAGCCTCCCGAGTGCGCAGCCCAGGGAACCCAGCCCTGTGTGACATCAGCCCCGGGGCCGGGGGCTCCACGGGCAGCGCGGCCGTTGTGGGCACTGCGGCTGTGGCTGCGCTGCTGCCCGGAGCCCTCCGAGCTCGCTGCTGCCACTGCCACTGCCTCTGGCAGCCATGAATCGGCTCGGCCTCCTCGTCCTGCTGACCGTGGCCGGGCTGGCCCACGGCACATGGGACAACTGCGGGTAGGTGTGCCCAGCCCCGGCAGGGAGCCACGGCAACACTCGGGGCCTTGCCTGCAGGGCACCCGCCTGTCCCCCACGGCCTGGCCACAGCTCCCCACCCGCCACGGGGAAGGCTCAGCTCCTTGCCAGCAGCCGGGGGCTGGCACGGACACACGCACACCCCATGGGCTTGCCTGGCCTGCTGGGCATGCCAGCCCTTGTGGGGAGGGCAGAGGGCTGAGCTGCAGCCTGAGCCACAGCAGGCCGTGCAGCTGCATGGAAATCACTTTCTCCTTGCAGGGGTATATGTGGGCTCCGACCCATGGTGTATGAATATGAGTTCATGGATGAGGATGATGGCAACACAACACGTGTTGTGGGTGGCACAGATGCCAAGCCCGGGGCCTGGCCCTGGATTGTCAGCCTTAAGCATCCTGCAATACCAGGCACAAGACACCTGTGTGGAGGCTCCCTCATCACCTCAGAGTGGGTCCTCACAGCAGCACACTGCTTTGACCCCATCAGGTAAAGAGATGCCAGAAATGAGGACATCCTCACAACAGCAGCAGCAGCACCATCTGCTACTCCACTCCCCTTTCCTCTCAGGCAGCCCAGCTGCCACACTGCTCAGGAGAAGAACCTGGGCTTGTGCCAAGGCTTCCTAGCAGCCTCCAGCTTGACATTCCCCCAGCCTGTGTGAGGGCACTCACACCTGCCAGAGCACTCTATTCTCTCTTGCCAAGCAGAGGTCTGGCAACTGCTGGGCAGCTGTGGCACACAGCTCTGCTCCCTCTCAGCCCTCTCTCCATCTGCCTTCCAGCAACATCAGCTTGGTGTATGTGGTGATTGGGGCCACCCAGTTGACTAAGCCAGGACCTGGAGCACAACTGCGCCGGATTAAGAAGTTAGTGCGTCATAAACACTATAATAGAAGTGATAAAAGTAATGACATTGCCTTGCTGGAACTGAGCAAGCCTGTTAAGTGCAACCCCTACACCCAGCTGGCCTGTGTGGCTGACCCCATCATAAAATTGTCAGAACTGGAGAACTGCTGGGTGGCTGGCTGGGGTTCCACTGCTGCAAGAGGTGAGTTCTCAAAAGTGACTCCTGAGACATCTCAGCACACTGGGGAGAGGGCTTGGTCTTTCCCACAGCAGAGACCAAAGCCAGTCTGCAGAACATCCACCTCTGCAGAGATGGACCTGGCCTGCTTCCCAAAGGCAACAGGGACACAGCCTCCCTGTGCCTATGCAGAGGCAAAGTTAAACCATGTGGAAATGGATTGCCCACAAGCAGTGGAGCAGAATTGGCAAGGAGCTACAGAGGGGTCATTTCTTTCTCTGCTCACAGCTCAAAACTCTAGTGATCGCCTCCAGGAAGCCAAGGTCCAGCTCATTGATGTCCAGCTCTGCAACAGCAGTGGCTGGTACGGAGGCAAAATCCACAGTCACAACTTGTGTGCTGGTTACCCACAGGGCCTCATTGACACCTGCCAGGTAGGAGCATGCCAGGAGCCAGTCAGCCCCCAGCAGCACCAGCAGCCCAGGCAGCACCACCCCAACACAGCCCAGGGCTGCCTTCCCCAGCCACTCGGTTGCCCTCACAGCCCTGGCTCCCACCCGACTGCTCTGGGGGCTTCCTGCACACTGCCCATCCACACCTGCCTGCCCAGGGCCACCCTTGTGCCAGCAAGCCCAGCTAGTGCTCTTGGCAGCCCAGAGGGCCAGGTGCCAATCCTCTGCACAGCCACGAGCCTTGTGCAGAGAGGACAGAGAGAGCCTTATCCTACAGGACCACAATCCATTCACAGCCAAGCTTCTGGAGGCTCCAACACCTGCTTACAGCTCTGGCAGGGGCTTTAGGAAAGGACACAGCCCCAGCTCTGGCAGGGGCCACCAACACACCTTAATCCTTTCTGCTCTGCTGCAGGGTGACAGTGGTGGTCCTCTCATGTGCCAAGAGAAAGACAGTGACTGCTTCTGGATTGTGGGAGTGACCAGCTGGGGAAGAGGCTGTGCCAGAGCAAAGCGGCCGGGAATCTATACTTCCACTCAGTACTTCTATGACTGGATTGGGCTTCACATCGGCCTGGAGACAACCAAAAATGCTTCTTGAGCACCAGAGTGGGCAGCATCAAGGGCGTGCTGCAGTCCACTGCAACCGTTTCCTGCTGGGTAACGCTGATCCAAAGGCAGCCTCAGTGTCAAAACTCTGCTCTGTCCTGCCCACGCTCCTCTCCTCTGTGCACGCAGGCACTGGAGTTGGTTTAGTTGGTGAAATAAAGTTACCTAAGGTCACAGGGAACCATCTTTTCAGTGAAATTCCAACTCCAGGGCAAGGCAGGAAGTGCCAGACTCAGCATCTCCAAAATGAGCCTGAGGGCATAAAGGGACACAGTGGCTCCAAATAACTTCAAAGTGCCTGATTAGATAATCATACCCGATCAGTAAAGGGGAATTGATGGGCCACGTGGTCACACTTCACAGATAATCGAAGCAAGAGCTGGGCTCATTCTGGGGAGAGGAACCTGGCAGGAACAGTAGGAAGGCACCCCAGGAAAGCCATGGAAGGCCAAGGTGAGTGAGCCAACACCACCTGCTACACCAAGGCTGCTCACAGGCAGGGCCAACCTGGGAGAAAGGGGGAAAAGTATCCCTGGGCTTGGCCTTGTATTTGGGAGGATTTGTGCTGTCTTGGCAAAATTCTGTTGCCCATAAGAATTTCTGTCAGTGCTGCACAACCTCAGCCACAGGCGTCCTCTGAACGATGACAATGATATTTCCCATCACATCAAAAAACACAAGGGATGTGAAACCCCTTTTAGTATGCCAAGAAACGACTTCAACCCGTTTTGTGTGTGCACAGGGACCATATCACCCATTGTGTGGCACGAGGGACACAGGGCTCTTCTCCCTGTGCCTGTGCCTGTCTCCAAAAGCCGTCGAGCAGAGACTCCATGCCCCACCTGACAGGGGCCTCCACAGCTCCTCTGTGGCTGCCTTACACTGATCATGCTGTGCATGCCTTCTCCATCCTCTACCTGTGATTTCACCAAATTTGCGCCAAATGCCACAACAACCGAGAGGCTCAAATCCACCCTAACAATTTACATGGAACCTGCACATAGAATTGTAAACTCCTCCTGTAAAGATACCAGGTGTGCTCACCAGTACCTGCTCTGAAGGACAGACAGTACTGCCCTTGGGTCCCATCTGGGCTGCCAAAGTGCTGAGGAAACTCCCCTCTGTGACCATTCTGGAGGCACAGGTGGCTCCAATGAGCTGATGGGTGCCCCATTTCATCCCCTACCCACACCACTGTCACCCAGTCAGAACAGGTATCCGTACCCATTCAGCCTCACGATTGCCCCAGCAGACTCACAGATGTCAGTTCCACAAAGAGCCCCCGGCTCCTGCTGCAGCACTCAGGCTCCATTCAAATCCCTGGCCCGTGCCACAGCTCCCTGTGCCCTCTGTTATGCAAAGCAGGAGCAGTTCATGGCCTCTGGTCCTGGGGCTCCTGCCAGCCAGAGCTCAATCTGCAGCTGGCACTGCAGCTGCACACCCAGCTCCATGCCCCAAAGGGATTCCTCAGCAGCTCCCAGCCCTGGGGACTGCACGGCCTCATCCTGCAAGAAGAGAGGTCTAAAGAAAGCAGCAGAGGACCTTCCTACAAGGGCAGGTCCTGACAGGACAAGGGGCAATGGCTTTACAGTGACAGGGATAGTTTTAGATGGGATTATAAGAAGGAATTCTTGACTGTGAGGGTTCTGAGGCAAAGGCATGATTTCATTAAACTGCTCTCAAGCCAAGCTCCGGCCACTGGAAAACCATGTCTAGTGCATAAACCTCCCTATCCCCCTCTGGGATCCCTAGTGCTCTTCCTCCCTGTCCATGACAGGGGGTCAGAGCTAGAGGATCTCCAAAGTCACTTCCAAGCCAAACCACTCTATTGCACCTTGATTTGCTCCTCCCCCAGTGGGTCCCATGCCACAGGTTCCCACAGTGCCAAGAACATGGAACCCAGCCCTCCGTGACATCACCTGAGGGGCCAAAGACACCATGGGCACTGCGGCTGTGGCTGCGCTGCTGCCCGGAGCCCTCCGAGCTCGCTGCTGCCACTGCCACTGCCTCTGGCAGCCATGAATCGGCTCGGCCTCCTCGTCCTGCTGACCGTGGCCGGGCTGGCCCACGGCACATGGGACAACTGCGGGTAGGTGTGCCCAGCCCCGGCAGGGAGCCACGGCAACA
This sequence comes from Sitta europaea, assembly GCA_013400255.1. NCBI lineage: Eukaryota > Metazoa > Chordata > Aves > Passeriformes > Sittidae > Sitta > Sitta europaea. The sequence goes on from VXBS01007581.1 coordinate 174,951, forward strand.
CTCGGGGCCTTGCCTGCAGGGCACCCGCCTGTCCCCCACGGCCTGGCCACAGCTCCCCACCCGCCACGGGGAAGGCTCAGCTCCTTGCCAGCAGCCGGGGGCTGGCACGGACACACGCACACCCCATGGGCTTGCCTGGCCTGCTGGGCATGCCAGCCCTTGTGGGGAGGGCAGAGGGCTGAGCTGCAGCCTGAGCCACAGCAGGCCGTGCAGCTGCATGGAAATCACTTTCTGCTTGCAGGGGGAGCTGCGGCCTCCGACCCATGGGGCCTAACTCCATATCTCATGACTATGGCCTGACACGCATCGTGGGTGGCACAGGTGCCAAGCCGCGGACCTGGCCATGGATTGTCAGCATCCAGCATCCCAGGATACGAGGCACAAAGCATTTCTGTGGAGGTTCCCTCATCAGGGCAGAGTGGGTCCTCACAGCAGCACACTGCTTCGACCTCATTTTGTAAGGAGCAGCAGGGAATGGGGACATCCCCACAACAACAGCAGGTTGCCTGTTGGCAGCACCATCTGCTACACCCCTTTCCTCTCAGGCAGCCCAGCTGCCACACTGCTCAGGAGAAGAACCTGGGCTTGTGCCAAGGCTTCCTAGCAGCCTCCAGCTTGACATTCCCCCAGCCTGTGTGAGGGCACTCACACCTGCCAGAGCACTCTATTCTCTCTGCCTTGCCAAGCAGAGGTTTGGTAACTGGGCTGCTGTGGCACATGGCTCTGCTCTCTCTAAGCCCTCTCTCCATCTGCCTTCCAGGAACATCAGCTTGGTGTATGTGGTGATTGGGGCCACCCAGTTGAGTCAGCCAGGCCCTGGGGCACAAGTGCGCCGGATTAAGAAGTTAGTGTGTCATGAACACTATAAGAGACATGACATGAGCAATGACATTGCCCTGCTGGAACTGAGCAAGCCTGTTGAGTGCAGCCCCTACATCCAGTTGGCCTGTGTGGCCGACCCTATCCTAGGAGTGCCAGTGTCAAAGGAGCATAACTGCTGGGTTGCTGGCTGGGGTGCCACCACTGCAAAAGGTGAGTTCCCAAGAGGGATTCCTGCCCACAAGAGAGGGCTTGGGTTTCCACACAGCAGAGACCAAAGCCAGGCTGCAGGACATACACCTCTGCAGAGATGGGCTGGGCCCACTCCCCAAAGGCAGGCAGCAGGGACACAGCACCCCGGTGCCTCTGCAGAGGGAGAGCCATGTCCTAGGAACAGGGATTCCCCCCAGCCAAGGGAGTAGAAATGGGAAGTAGCTGCTGGGGTCTCATTTCTTTCTGTGCTCACAGATAAAAACCCGAGTGATCGCCTCCAGGAAGCCAAGGTGCACATTATCGATGTCCAGCTCTGCAACAGCAGTGGCTGGTATGGAGGCAAAATCCACAGTCACAACTTGTGTGCTGGTTACCCACAGGGCCTCATTGACACCTGCCAGGTAGGAGCATGCCAGGAGCCAGTCAGCCCCCAGCAGCACCAGCAGCCCAGGCAGCACCACCCCAACACAGCCCAGGGCTGCCCTGCCCGGCCACTCAGTCGCCCTCACAGCCCTGGCTCCCACCCGACTGCTCTGGGGGCTTCCTGCACACTGCCCATCCACACCTGCCTGCCCAGGGCTACCCTTGTGCCAGCAAGCCCAGCAAGCCCAGCAAGCCCAGCTAGTGCTCTTGGCAGCCCAGAGGGCCAGGTGCCAATTGTCCATCCTCTGCACAGCCAGGAGCCTTGTGCAGAGAGGACAGATAGCTCTAATTTACAGGGCCCCAAGCCATTCACAGCTGAGACTCTGGAGGCTGCAGCCCCTGAGCAGAGCCTTCCTCTGCCTGGAATACAGCTCTGGCAGGGGCTGTGAGAGAGGAGGAGACAGCCCCAGTGCTGGCAGGGGCCACCAACACCACCTTAATCCTCTCTGCTCTGCTGCAGGGTGACAGTGGTGGTCCTCTCATGTGCCAGGACAACAATGCTGACTCCTGGTGGGTGGTTGGAGTGACCAGCTGGGGAAAAAGCTGTGGCAGAGCAAAGCGACCTGGAATCTACACGTCCACTCAGCACTTCTACAACTGGATCCTGGTTCACATGGGCACAAAGAATATTTAGAGCGTTTTTTGAGCACCATGGTTTGCAGAATCAATGGTAGACTGCAGTGCACCACAACCATTTCCTGCTGGGGCAATGCCTACTGATCCAAAGGCAGCCTCAGCATCAAAACCCTGCTCTTTCCTGCTCACGCTTGTCTCCTGTGTGCACACAGGCACTGGAGCTGACTTAGGTGTTGAAGTAAAGTAACCTATCATTACAGGCAACCATCTGTTTGATTGAATTCCTACTCCTGGGCAAGGCAAGGAGTGCCATTCTCAGCACCTGCAGAATGAGCCTGAGGGCACAAAGGGACACAGTGGCTCCAAAGATCTGATCAGAGAGGAGAATGCTCTGAGCCACCACGGGCTGGAGGAACCTGGTACATCAAGCCTAGGATGAGAACAGGAATAAAGCAGACACCTTTGGGGTGGTGTTCAACTGCACATGGGCTGCTGCTTAGGGCCTGGTGTGAGCCTGGGCTGGGGGAACAGACCTGGGAAACTCCCAAGCATGACAAGGGAAACTCCTGGCTCCTGTCTGGAGTGGCAGTGCCCTAAGGCAGAGTCAGATTTCACGGGTAGTAAAGGGGACTTGATGAGCCACGTGGTCACACTTCACAGATAATCGAAGCAAGAGCTGGGCTCATTCTGGGGAGAGGAACCTGGCAGGAACAGTAGGAAGGCACCCCAGGAAAGCCATGGAAGGCCAAGGTGAGTGAGCCAACACCACCTGCTACACCAAGGCTGCTCACAGGCAGGGCCAACCTGGGAGAAAGGGGGAAAAGTATCCCTGGGCTTGGCCCCGTCTTTGGGAGGAGACAAGGGCAGAGAAAGGGAGCAGTTGAGGAAGATGAGAGGGCTGGATCAGCCTGGCAAATGGAGAGAAGGGGCAATCAAAGAGCCAGCTGCACAGACACAAACTGCAACTTGCTGTGCTCCTTTGCCTGAGTGCTGCACATAATCACCACAGGATGGAAAAGAACCTTCTTATCTTGACTTTTCCCCCAACAGACTGCATGTAATTGTTAATAAATCTCCCAAAAAGTCTGCCGAGAGCAGCACAGAGAAACAGCAGAGAATACACATCCCAAATAACTCTTATTGCCTCTCATGTTATCTTTCCATAAATTATTAGCACAGAGCATATCCACACAGCAATTCTGATTTGTGTCCCTGATATGAAGAAGATTTATCCCAGGATTGCCAATATATATGGATAAGCAAACATGCCTAGGTGCCAGGGAGCTGTTATTGAACCAGGCAGCATGGTGACCAGTGACTGTTGTACTCAGTACAAAGTCTTTCAAACAAGAATGTGGTTTTTTTTAATTTTCACTTCCTATTGCCACCTTAAGTTGGGCAACAAATATTGTCTCATTTTGAGACAATTAAAAAGAGAAACATCTGGCTTATCTCCTTTAGACCTCCAAGAATCTCTTTCCACCAGTAAGGAATGAATAGTAATAAATGAAAGTGGGAAAAAAAACAACTCCAAACACCAATGTTTTATTAACAAACCAAATTCCAGCAGGCAGGAAATTTTTTTTTTTAAATAAATAACTTGTACATATCAAAGTTTTAGACCTCACTACCCCACCAGGACAAAAGGAGACACAGAATTCTGGAATATAACCATTTTTGATACATGATACATGATGGCATAAACTTCTTCCCCTTTGGAAGGCAGGAGGTTCATGGAGTAGATGAAGGTCCAGCAACAGTTAAAGGTCTCGTGGCTCATCTGACACAGACCTCCTGCACATGGAAAAGAACAGCAGAACAATCATGGCAGGCAAAAGAGCTGGGCTGGAGCCACTTGGTGTGTTCTCTCCACAGCTTGATGCAGTTCACCATGGTTTAAGTCAGAGCGGGGAAGCTCTGCTCCTTCCAGTGAGATCTCTGGTCTCAGACTAGCACTTGCTTAATTTCCCTCAAGACAGCCCAAAAATCACTGCTGCCCATGGCAGTGGGGTCAGAGCTAGAGGATCTCCAAGGTCCCAACCCAAACCATTCCATGCCTCACTGATGCGATGTTGTCCTTCCCCCCGAGTGCGCAGCCCAGGG
>VXBS01007582.1:0-10011 GCA_013400255.1 Sitta europaea
TCCCTTCCCTGAACTTCCCTTCTTCTTTATTTTTAGGTGATTTTAATGTGTGTGGGAGGATCACACTGTGAAATTAAGTAATCCTTTTTAACAGAGGAAGATTCTTGAAATATGTAAGTTTGGGAGGCACCACTGGTGGTGCATCTAATCTAACCTCCCTGCTCAAGCAGGGTCCCCTACAGCACAGGACTTAGGGATGTGTCTAAACTGCTTTTGAGCATCTCCAGGGAACGAAAATCCACAACCTCTCTGGGCAACCTGTTCCAGTGCTCTGTCACTCTCACAGTATAGCTCTTGCAAGCTCAGGTCAAACTCGCCTGTGTTTCAGTTTGTGCCCTTGGCTATACAGGGAAGCGCCTGGTATCCCTTTAGATACTTTTGTACGCTGATGAGGTCCTTTTTCAGTCTCTTCTCCAGGCTGAAGAGGCCCAGCTGTCTTAGCCTTTCCTTCTAAGAGAGGTACTCCTTTCTCCTGATTGTCTTCACAGTCCTCTGCGGATGCACTTGTAAAGACTTAAAGAGCACAATGAACTGTTTCAAAATAGTGTCAAAGAAAAAATTCCAATAAGATAAGCACAGATGACAAGCAGGAAGGTGTTAATTCCAAGATTAAATGGAGGTTTGTTTAACAATAACTTTTACTGTTAAACAAAATCCATTCTATTGACTTTGGCACATGGTCTCCTTTGTACCTCAGTTTGGGCAGAGTCATCTTAATAACTGGATCCTAGCACTGTTCCAGGAGCTCCATGTCTTGCTTGTCCTGTGGAGCCCAGAACTGGACACAGCACTCCAGGTGAGGCCTCACCAGGGCTGAATTCAGGGGCAGAATCACCTTCCATGACCTGCTAGCAATGCTCTTCCCAATGCCCCCAGGATACCATTTTCATTCTTGGCTACATGGACACACTGCTGGCTCAGGAGTGTGAATTTTGTTGATTTTATAGGCTAAAGAAGTAGATATTTTCCTGCTGAGATTATCTAGTCTGTCTTTTGGTGCAAAGTTGGAAATACACATCAGGATCTATAGCCACTCATCATTTGGACTTCATATTAAGGTGCCAAAGGTGCCAATTAGTGTGGCCTGCAAGCAGATAATTTGGGATTTTATCTGCTCTGATTGAAAAGAGAAAATAATAATTTAAAAATCTAAGTGTGAAAGTTTTCAGGTCCTATCAGCAATCCTTTTTAACAACTTTTGTTTCTGATTATGGGATAGGTATTTTTCATTATAAGAGGTATTAAGTGTTTATGGTGAACCTGGAAGTGCTGGGCATCTCCATTAGCAGAAGAGGTGGCCTGTGTTTATCCTTCTGTATGACCTTCTATATCTTGGTTCCTAAGTTAGGTGCAGAAATTTGGGTAGTCTGAGACTGGATTATTTACTTTAGGGGAAATATCTTGTGTAAATCCACAAAGCACGTTCTAGGACATAAATAGCTCAGCCTGGCTTTTGCTAATACAGACTGCATGTACTGTTCATCTAAACAGCATCATAGGAGATAGAAGTGTTCAGAGGTAGAAAAGGTAGAAATCTACATCAGTCAGCAATCTACCAAAGGGTAGACTGCTTATTATTCCCTTATTTGTCTTTTTGTTTTTAACAAAATAGGTTAATAATAATATTATTTTCCTTTCCTCCTTATCCTGCAAATTTCTCCTTTTCACTCTGTTTCATTTCCTTCCACCTGCCATGCACTTCTCTGTTTATACACTACACCTCTTCTTCTATTTACCTGTTTTACACAAAGAAATCTGAATGCTGACTTGGCGTCAAGTTTTATTTTCACTCTTTCCAGTAGCACTCAGTGGATGTCATCCTTGGTGCCCCAGGATTTAATTAGGCTTTCAATGGGGTGCACCTTTACTGAAAGCATTCTGTGACAGTCCGACCTTCTGATGCTTTAGGACTGTGTTGGTGTCCTATTATTAGAATTATGTGGTGATGTAATAAAAGGATGGGTCAATTGGGTTGCCAAAAATAAAGGAACTTTAATGAATTAAGCTACAAAGAGAGAAGGTGAACAGGGTGTGGGGTCAACTCTGAAGGACCCCTCAGCCAAAGTGAAACAGTAACCTATAAAGGTTAAATTAAGGGTGGAATCTGAGGGAAGGGTTCCAATGGGATGTGAGGATTAGGAATATATAAAATTTTGCAGGGGTAACACAACCAGTAGGAGTTACAAATATTGTGAACTTTACAGAAACATTAACATATTAACTCCCCTAGATTTTGCTCACCATAACCAGTGATTGTTCATTATAACTGGGGTACTTGCTTCCAAGGCTGTAAGCAAAAGCCCTTGGTTTGCTCAACCCTGACAGCATTCTGCGTAGCAGGAAGGGGAAAGAGCCCATTATAATATCCTTTCACAAAGAAAGGTCTGACTAAATTAATATTTCAAGCAGGCCTTTGGCAGTTTCTGCAGAATTTCCAGTCCCATGGGACACGGCAGTTCATCTAAAGTTTTATGAGTCTGATGTTCTCTTTTCCTCACAGAAATGTCCAGGCAGTGATGCTAATGTTTGCAAAAATTGTTAAATTGGATGGTAGTTCTAGATAGCAGTTGAAGCTTGCTCTGAAGCCTTGAAGACAGGTAGCACTGTAGAAAGAGCAAACCATGTTCTCATTTGGGGACGGCACAGGATATGATCCTTGTGTTATAAAAGAAGAACATTTGGGAATAAAGGCAATATCAAAACTCTGCTAAAAATGAGTGTGAATGGCATAAAGGTGTAGGATTTTGAAAAAAACACAAGAATTGTTCACTGTCATACTTAAACTGCTATTGGAGGTTCCAGACATATGAAAGAGATGTGATTTTTCTTTTAGATATCTGGGATATCTCAGCTGAGAGACAGACAGGTGACAAGACACACTGCATTCATGCTCAATAGCAGACTATATTAAGTATAGTTCTTCTATTACGGGTCAGAAGGGCTGCATGGTCAAACCCCACTGGCTGAACCAGTTGCCACCCAGGCAACCAGCCAATAGCTGCTCTTGTCCCTCTGGCCTTGGCCTGCTCTGCAGCTGTCCACACTTTGCAAATTATATAATCGAGGTACTTATATAATTAGTTATATTTTCAGTTATAAGTCTAAGATTAATTATAACTGTGTGGAACTCAGGCCAGCTGTTGGCCACCACATCTAAGGATTAGCATATTGTCAAGAGCTGGTACTATTCAGTATAGACAGAGTATTAAAATATTAGAAGCTGTTTATATAAAGGCAAAAACTCTTGGTGAATGAGTTTACACTTGGGTAGCTGATTGTCTAAATAGAAAACTAACATTTCTGCAGCACCTAGAGATTTAATGTTCCTTGGAAAGAGCAGATTGTCACCTTCTGCCCCCTGACAGCAAATGAAGGAAGTTTAATACTTAGGTGTAAAGTGCCTCAGATGAACTTTCATGTTTTCTGCTGAAAAAGCACGTGGTGCAGCAGTAGGGTAGGACCCTGAGGCCAGGGATTCTCAGTCACAATGGTCATGGTCTATTCTTCACAAGCCAAGAAAGGAAGAGCTGGATGACTGCCATTCATGGGTCATGCAGACAGCTGGGACCAGTGTTCCCCATGTCCCCTCTGTGCTTTTTTCTGCTGTACCAAGGGCAGAGCTTCAGCATCTGTGATCACAGCTCACAGAGCTGCTCCAAGAAGACCCTTGGCAGACTAATACAATTTTTGATAAATGAACATGTCTCTTGTCCTTTCCCAACGTTTTTAGGTGCTGAGTCAAGAAAGTAATAGTGCCTTAGGAAATGAAATGAGATCCAGCTTACAATTTCAATCTTGTACAGTCTTACACATGTGAATCATCCAATGTTCATGGAAGTAGTTGCATAATTTTGAAATTATGAGTTTTTCAAAGTAATTTTGGGTTTTTAAGTGCATGGGAGAATGTCTGTTTCTCTTTTTTCCCTGCTTTTTTTTTTTTTCCTAGTGAAAAGCATTTTCTTCTTGAATATTGTGAACTATAAGAGTAAGTGACAATATTTTTCAAGATTCTAATAAAATAAGTGACAATATTTTTCAGGATTCTAATAAAATTTGTTTTATGGACATGAAAGTCAAGTGGGATATTTAGAAAGTGAAAAGGTGTTTTCTTCATCTTTAAGGACTTACATACTTTCTTGGCATGCTGGTTTTGGCAGGAGTAGAGTTAAACTTCTCACAGTGGCTGGCGTGGGGCTGTGTTTTGGATCTGTGCTGAACAAAGAGTTGAGAATGTGTGCTGTCGCTCAACAGGGCTCACACAGAGCCAAGGCCTTTTCTGCCATCTGGCAGGGGAGATGGTAATGCCTGTGGGGTTGGGAGGAGACACAGCCAGGACTGGTGGACCCAGCTGACAAGGGGATATTCCAGACCATGTGACATCATACTCGGTATATAAGGTGGGGAAGAAGAAGGGAAAGGGGACGTTGGAGAGATGGAGTTTGTCTTCTGAAATCACTGTTACGTGTGATGGGGCCCTGCTGTCCTGGAGATGGCTGAACACCTTACCATGGGAAGCAGTAAATTAATTCCTTGTTTTGCATGGTTTATGTGTGTGAGTTTTGCTTTCCTTGTTAAACTGTATGCATCTCAAAATAGGAGTTTTCCAGCTTTTACCCTCCTGATTCTCCCCCTGATTCTATTTTTGTGGGAATGAGTGAGCAGTTGCTTGGAGGTTGGTGGCTGTGGTTAACCCATGGCACTTGGATACAAAATTTTGTTAAATTTTGTAATAGAGAAAAATAAGTTTAGTTTTGAACAATTCTTGAACAAGGGATGCAATTTTTTTCCATTTAGTTTCGGTTCGCAGAAGGAGTAAAGGCATAGAGAAGAAAAATACCCTACAAAATGTGACAGCTGAGAGACTTCAGATGTAAGAACACCAGATAGGCATTACAGGCTCTGGTGAAGAAAGAATATTATTAAAACACAAGAAATCCGATTTTGGAACTACATTGGAATGGGATGGAATTGATATAGCTGTCATAATCCAGCACATTTCTTTTTTTTCCTTCCGTTCACGTACTAAACTCCATTTACTTTGAGTCACACATTTTTCTCACTTTTGCCTTTCTGAATTTCTGTCTCTGTCCTATACCCTGGAAAATGTAAAATTGAAAATGAAGTACACAGACATTTGTACACTGAAGTAAATAAACTATTTTGGCTCCAGACAGATTGCAGAATTCTAATTCTAAGATGTGTTTATAGTACTACAGGCAGTGGCCTAAGGGTAAGACTCCTTCTCTCAACCTAAGTAATTGGTAGTGGAAGAGGTCTGTATTACTGGAAGTTGTGGACTGTGATCCTCATTTAACCTTTGGGCCACCAAGTTCCTCTGGCTTCTGCTGGAATGTGTGGCAGGAGAGAACCACCATGTGCACTTTTTCTTGAATTATCCCAATAGCAAATCACTATTGGTCTGAGAGGATGTGAGCACTGACTTGGAATGGTCAATTGTCATGTCCTTACTCTTAGTGCAGAGATATATGTTCAATAATATAAAGAAAGTGAATACCAGAAAGGACCAAATAGACCTTTTGGTAAGTGAGAAACAGCATCATGACCAGAATACAGAGGCTGAGAGATTTGCAGTGTTCAGGAGAGAGAGAAATAAATTAAAAAAGGAAAGTGTTATACACTGATCACATCCTATCTTTTGAAAGCAGGGGTGGTATGAACAGATTTTAATGCTCTGAAATAGCTGATGGAGACCTGCAGAGCTCATACTGTCTCTGGATATTTTGGAAGAACTGAGAACTGATAGGACTTTTTCCATTCTTACTCTGTGGTTTCTGACACTGATATTTTACTTAGAGAGGTAAATGTAACTCTGTTTTTACTTCCCAGGTAAAAATCAGAAGTAAAGAGCTGTGAACAATGATAATTTAATCTTAAATTAAATCGGAAGACAGACACTGAGCTAAAGATTTTTAATTTCAAAGAAAAACTGAGGAAACGTAGAACATTTAGAGCTAGAAATGCAAAGGTTTTGTGGATTTTTTATGGAATCTATGAAGATAAATGTTCTAATTTTACATAAGAGACCACCACAGAAAGGATATTAAAATAAGCAGATTTCCTAAAAGAAATGTATTAATGGATTAGGCAGTAAGAAACACATGTGAGTAAGTATGGCAGTGGAGTGAGAATTTCATAATCCATCTCTGTTTAAATCATGTGCTGTCAGCTACCCAGACACCTAGGGAAGAAAAATCTGCCCAATTTTTTTAAAATATCGACCAATGAGTCATAGTTTATTTTTATGCATGATCATCTGCTGTTCAAAGTCTTTCATATTAATTTCACCTTTCTTTTATCTTTTTCTCTGTTGGCCTTAATATTCAGTTTTTTTACCACACTATTTCAGATTGATTTTTTTTTTGTTAGACATACAATTTTTGTTGTATTCCTTTTGTTTCTCCTGTGTGGCACTTCACTGAGAAAGAAAGGGTCTCTCTATAAGAGCTTCAGAAATAGGTATTACAAAGACAAACTGTGAAATGCATCAATGCTGAAACCATATTGCATTTGGACATTTGGCATACTGGTATAGAGATAACTTTAACTAAGGTAATAACATAACTGACACAATTACAAAATGCCTCATATCGTTTACATGATTTTGGAGACCCAACCCAATTTGAAAGGAAAAAGTATTTTGTTGTCTTAACAATGCCAAATATTGGGCATAATTTCTTGTGCTTCAATCTTAACATGAAATAGTGAAGAAGATATGGATTAAGCTATGCATATTACTAAACTATAGATATCACCCCTTTATGCCAAGAAAAGGAGGATAAAAATACAGTGATAGCTATATTTTGGATGTGCCCTGGTTCTGGCCAGGATAGAGTTAACTTTTATCAGTAGCATGGCTAAATTGACTTGTTTGGGAGGTTATTCTGTTTCACTGCACATCTTTGTCAGGGGTGGGGGGAAGGAACTCTCACAGGCATCTGAGGGAGGGTGAGCCTTTGCTCTTGAGCAAATGGGGAGGAAGGAGGAAAGCCGATGTTCATTGTTGCCCTGGGTCTACAGTGACCATTTTTCCATGTAAACCACACTCTCTTTTGTAGCTTTTGTTACTAACATTGTGGCTGTTACTATTCACTTTCTTACTCATTGATGTTTCCACTAAATTGTTCTTATCTCAACCCATGATCTTCACATTTTGTGCATCCAGTTCTCAACTCCATCCTAATTCAGTGAGAAGGGGAAAGGAAGGGAAAGCACGACAGAGGCATCTGGTATGAGAGAGTCTTGGTGGAGGCACTGGATTGGGGATTGCCATTCCTAAATCATGCCAGGATGTCATTAGCACAGCTTTTATAAAGGGCATTTCCTTCCATAATAACAGATACAATTAGCAGTAAACTAAAGGGAAAATTGAGCTCTGAGACACCAGAACTATATTAATGTTTGTGAAAGGCCTTATTTGATATATAGGTAAAGCCTGTATGTCTGTAGAGCCTGTATATTTAAACACCAGTGTTCAAAGCAAAACTGTTCTGTGTTCCTCTGAGGAGGACTCAAGGGCAGAGCTGGGACTGCATTTGATTGACACTATAAAGTATCCATTACAATGGTGCAGAAAGCTACAGGGCATGGACAGAGGTTGTAACTGATACAGCAGATGTCCGATATGAAAGATAACTAAATCAGATCAATTTTGTTATGCCTCAAATGCAGCTACTGGCATCATATGAAGTGACTAATCAGAATGACAAAGATGTAATTAGAGATAAATTGATTGTGGCAAATCTTTCTGCAGACAAATAATATGAGAAAAGTAAAAAATTAAGCCTCCCCTTATAAGCTTCTCTTCATCTTCTAAGGAACCAATGGAAAAAACTCCTCAGAATAACAGTTCATGTGGATGTTTCTTGGGTCAAAAGACTCTTCAAAAAAGCAAAAGCAGGAGGCAAAAGTGGTCATGACTGATGAAGGTTTTGGACTGAGCCTCAGTCTTTGCAAACTAAGAGACTAACTTATGCAAGGAGGCTGGCATGACATGTGGAGTGTTTGAAAGGACAAGACAGACAGCTCCACTCTAGGTTTGGCAGGTTTGGAAGCGTAGGGAGTTTCAGATCTTCAGAACTGCCAACAAAACCTTTAGCCTTGAACTGCTACTGCGATGAGAGGTTGCAGGAACACTGGGGCTGATTTTGAAAGGATCTGTATTTTTGATTGTGCTGTAAGAAGCGTACAGTGCTGTGAACTGTTGCTGCCTGCAGAGGTTGCTAATACGTCTGCAGTGCAAGCCCAGAACAATGCAGTGGGCATACCAGCCATACTCTGACACTCACCCTCAGTCCGACATTCGGGGCATTAAACAACAGCAGCAATAATTCACAGCTGAAAATACACACAGTGTTATGGGTTTTTTTAATTGAAGCAGTGTACATTTCTGTTGGTGGAAGATCATGCAGCACTCAATATCAATGATCAGCAAGTCTCAACTTTATTTCGTTAGTCACGTCTTTTATACACTCAGTAATGAAGCTCATACATAGTGCAAAAGAAAGCTCATTATTGGTTACTCATATCAACACCAGCTCCTCCTAAGTTTTCATTCTTGTGGTTAGAGCAAGCATTCTGTTCATTCTTTACCCATCACAATCTCTTACTGTTGTTTTAACCACCTTTCACAAGGGCTCAGTGACCTTGTCAGCCTCAGGATTAAGCTAACTGAGTCTTAAATTTAGCTAGCTCTACAGGCTGCTGTAAATCACTGTCCCTTGTTCTCTAAACACTCTTCCACAATTCCCCTGTTTTCTTTTTGGGTAACTAACTGAGCATTGTTAACTCTACGTGTGATACATCCTAAAACTATTCGACCCTCTATTATCAATAAAAGAATAATGCTCAACCACCTTATGTCTTCTCTAATCAAATTACTAAGTTATGGAGATATACTTCTAAATATGTTTGTTAACTATGTGTCCTTTTCTTGTAAGTGAATTGTAAAGAAGTAGTTTTTTAAGTCTATTACTAACAAGTGTTAATTATGGGGTAACATACCAAGATTGGGTAATTTAGGTTGTAAAGTACCTATCGTTTCCATTTGTAGATTAACTGTACAGAGGTCATGTAGCAATTGATATTTTCTGAACTTCTTTTTGATGACAAAGATGGGTGCATTCTATGGACTAGTTGNCTATCCCTCCTGTGGAACCAAAACCTTGATCCATTCGCTTATCATGACTCACAGGTGACATGGTTTTTGTGAGTTGTGGTAAGGGTACAAGCTGAGCAATTTGAGTACCCTTATTAATCCTAATAGGGGGTGCCAAGGTGTATGCCATAATATAAATTGTCTCAGTATGCTTGGCATCAATAACACCAGCAAAACAATTAGTCCCATCATGATCGTCTAAAAACCAAGGCACTCACAGTAGCGTTATTTATTATAAGTGGACCGTTGACATCTGTGGGTAGTTTATGAGGTGCTGATGTTAGCAGGTCAATGTCCTCTATGATTGCAAGGTCCAGTCTGAGGCTGTCTGCAGTGGTGGGTTGGAGGGTGCCGGTATTGCTTGAGCTGGAAGGGCTGTGGCCGTTACTTGTGTCTGAGTGCAGCGTCCTCTCCCACTGCTCTGTCTGTTTCCCGGCTGGTGACGACAGGCATTTTTGGCATGGGTGTTTGAGCGACACTGGTGACACCATACGGAGTCCACGGTACATTCCTTTTGAATATGTCCAATGTTGCCACAGTGATAACATCTGATCCTGGGAGTTCCTTGGCCACCAAACTTAGTAGCTGCCGCTTGTAAGGGTGCAAGAGTTGCCAACACCTGAGTCTGAGAAGCAGCAGCTTGTTCTTTTAAGGCACTTCCTAATTCCTTAACTGCCTGCACTAACATAGCCTGAGGACTAACTGGCACTGTAGACATACATTCTAACAATTCTTCAATACTCCATGAATACAAGCTGGCATAGTGTTCAAAATGCTATGTGTAGCTGCATTAAAATTTTGCAATGCACACTGTTGAGTAGTGCACCTCTCATATA
>VXBS01007584.1:0-160970 GCA_013400255.1 Sitta europaea
CTGGTGAATGACAACATTTAGAACTGTAGAGAAGGCTTCTTATGTAGGATCTGTGTGTGTTTTCCCAAGAGCATAGAAGACCAAGTGATGATAATACATTGTTAAAAATAACTTAATTCAATGTTTCCTTCTGTTTTAACTATGGGTGTTTTTCAGGGGTTTGATGCTGGACTAGGTGGATCATCTTCCTGTGGTGTGGCTATTCCTAAATTTTAAAAAATGCTGTATATTTTTGATTTTTAAAAAATCTTAATAACTTTTTACAAAATATTCTCCTTGATCAATTGATGTGACAGGCATTTTTACGAGCACAGTTTATTTACCTGTCCAGTAAAAGAGCTCCTAATTCTTTCCTTTTGTAGTAGTTTTCATTTGCTAGTTATCTACCCAGCAGTCCCTTGGAATTAGATGAAAACATGGTGAAGTTTTGCATGAACTGGATGATGTATTTGATATAGTTCCAGTACACTCTGGTTAATGTGTCCCAGTAGAAAGTGCTGAATTTCTGCTCTACAGCACACACATCATGTGAAGAGAAAAATAGATTCCTTCAGACTTGCTCCCAAAGTGAAAGCATACTCCAGCTTAGAGAGATCTGAAAGGAGATAGTCTTCACAATGCACAAGCCCAGCTTTACTCTGCTGGAGTAACTAAAATATGTTCCTTCCCACCCTGCTGCTCCATTTTGATAGAGTTTCTGATACAAATGGCTTCACTTCCTTTAAGTGTGCTGCAGTTACACAAAAATTGCTCTCTCTCACAGTGAGTGTTGATGGGCCAGTGCTGCTTGTCTTGTTGGTCACTCTGCCCCAACATAAGCATTGTGATCCTGAATTTCCCTCCCATGTTTCATTGCTGACCTTGCAGCCTGTTATGGAAATCATTATANCTAGTCAGCAGTTTGTATGTTTTCTGTATTTTTCAAGTGTTGGTAATGAAAACTGTTGATTGGGCTGACAAGGTGTTGTAACCTTCATTCCTTCTGGAGAGCACATTGCTTTATAAACAGCCTGTAGTTCTGTGTAGCATTTGTGGTTAACTCTAGCTTCTGGGAAGAATGGTCCTGGAAGAGAAAGGCTGTGTTGCAGGTGGTGTGAGTGAAGCCTCCAGGTGTGTGTCTAATCTTGGTAACTCTGATCTACAGACCTTTGCACTCAGCACCTGCCTTTGTCATCTGAATGTCTCTAAAGCTGCCCAGCAGTGTCCCTGGTGTTGTCCTGCTGGGATTTTGGTAGGAGGTCAGCTGTGTTTCTTGTAGTTGTGAATGAGTGTCAAGGAGCAGCTCTGAGAAATTACTGGGTTTGCTGCTCTCCTGTCTGCCCACCTGTGTGTGCCTAAGGTAGAGCTGACCTGTGTGATGAATGTCACTGGCACCCATTGGTTTTACACTGGTTTGAAAGGGGGTTTAGAACATTTGATCTCTTCAAGACAGAACTTAGGTGTTGTCTTTTGAGCTCTCCTGGTGTGATGATATTGCTTCCAGTTAGATGAGACAGGAGGTCCCATGTGCACAATTTATTGTGTGATTCCTTTTGCTGTTGCATGGTGGTTTTAGCATCATGCTGTGTCCAGTCCTGTTGGAGCAGTCAGTGTGGTTTTCCTTAGGAAGTCCAGAGGCAGCTTTGTGTTTTGGTGTGTTGTGCTTTGCACAGGCCCTTTTGAAGGAACAAGTTGTTCCTTCACAGGTAGGAACTGCAGTTGCTCTGGTAAGTAATTCATTGTAAAATTTGGTTCCCTGATAATCACAATTCCTTATTTCTGTTAGAGTTTTGAAATTCACTGGAGTTCCAATGCTGTTCACGAGTGCTTGGACCAAAATAAACCCAGTGATTTTTCTTTTTTGTCTTTAAGATGATGATGATGACTACCTGCCCTCTGAGGAGAGACGTAGGAGCACTTCATCTAATGAAACTGGCAGTACTGGGAAAAGGAGTAGAAGGGGGTTCGCTTTTGGTAAGTTGAAAATTAAAGATCAATTTATTTCCCTGTTTTGTTCTATGATGCAGTTTTGGGTAATTGTGTGCTGCAGGAGTGAGACATGATAGTGTGAGCCTTCATTTAAGAGCCATGTATAGAAGGATTGCAGCAGTATAATCACCATGATAGGGTACCTCTGGTGGTTTAGTTTTTTGTTGTGACAATGTAAATAGATGCACAGGAAGTTGGGATCTTCTGGCTGTGATCTTTCATGATCCCTTATGCTGGGTTTTCCACAGAAATGCATCCATGCACTTCAGTTTGCTCTGGATTAAAGGTGCTTCACCTGAGATTTTTTGCAATCCTGTGTCTCTCCTGTATCCTGTATTTTGGTTTGATTCAGTTTGATTTTTGGACATGTTAATTTGTCTGCTTTCATCATGTCCTATAGTGTCAGGAATATTTCTTTTGTCAGAGTATTTCAGTTTGTATTAGAAATTGTGGAGATTTTAGGAAATACTAAAATTTTCCTGGATCTGCTTGGAAGATGTTTTTTGCATGTGAGCTGTCAGTTTTAGGAAAAGTCACTTAAGTTTTGAGAGCTGTTCTTAAAAGATCAGTAGTACCTGTAGGTCATTGAACATATATCATTATTTTTGGTTTGGTCAGGGGAACTTAGGGACAGCATTAGTAGAAGAGAATATCGAGGAGTTTGTTCTGTAAAAGCTTTTGTTTGTTACATTCTCTCAGTAGAAAAATCACCTAAGCATTTAAGGCCAGAAGTTTTAGAAGTGAAGAAACATTGAGTTTGTGTTCAGATGGAGAGGAAAGGGAATAAAAAGTAGGATGGCTGAAGTTTTAATTGAGCTTGCAATATATAATCACCAGTTTTAGACTGTCTCAGGCTTACCTGCTTAGTGTTGCTATGAGTTTACTTAGTTTATCTTCTCTCTCTGCTTTTTTTAAGAAATTTTCATTTTGGACTCGACAGTGTGTTAGATCTAGATCACTGGATGATTAGAGTGATTTCCATCTCACAGATTATCTAGATGTCTTTACTTCTGAGCTTCCTAAATTGTATTGAGGATATTGTCTCTTATGTTCACTTTGAGGGTTACCTACCAAAAGTGGCATGTCTCTATGGTATTGCAAGATGTTCTTAAAACACACAATGAATGTGAGAAGCTTTGGGGAAAGACCCTTCACTTGCTCTGATGAAGAAAGAGCAGCTTTTGGTAGTTGCAATGCTGCTGTTTGAGCATTTCAGAGGACTTTGCACCTTTTGTATTTAAGTCCCATATTAGATAATAGCATAGGAGAAAGGAGGTGGTTAATCTTTCATCCTTCTACTGAGCAGCAAATTGAACCTACCAGCAGGAATCCAGGGCTTTTCCTCAGTCTTGTTCTCATACCTTCACTCCCAGGAGAACACATGCTGAATCCATTTGTTTCCAAAATCCAGGACTTCATGCACCTTCCCCTAATGGTGGAATAGTAATGTCCTCAGGAACTGACCAAACTTACTGGAGATGTAGACAGGGAAAGGCAGAATTTTCAGGACTGTTCTCCAGGATGCACTGGAGAATGAGGGTATGAGTTAAACAAAGATTTCCATCCTGATGAGTGTTTTCAAAAAGGGTTTAAAAAGTGCTTATTTTATTTGTAGTAAATGCCCACTACCCTCAAGAGTATCATGAGTAGCTGCAGAACATGAAAGGTACATGCACTCAGAAAACAGAAGGGATGCTTGGGTGAGAAATCTGTCTCATCTTATTCCAGTATTTTACATAACCCTGATGAGATCAAGATATTTGAGTTGGAGGTCCTTCCTGTATGTCTTGATTGACCAGGTATCTGAAGTGGCCTGAGAATAATGAGTTGTGCTCTTAGTTTTTTGGAAGCAGGATAACAAAGTGGAAAGGAAAATAATTTTTACCAGTCTCTGGTAAAATGTTTGATATAAATTGATAATCTCTGGGAAGTGAATTTAGATTTCAAAAGAATTCTCAACCATTTGAGGTTAAAAATATCATTGCTGAAAGGAACATACATTGCCAGCAAAAATCTTTTCCCATGTTTTTTTGCTTTCTTAATTTTATAAAAAGCTCAGAAGCTTCACGTTGTAAATTGCAGTTGAATTAAACAATTTTAATGGGAAAAAAGTCCCCTTGTCTCACTATGGCAGTGATGGGAGTTATGTATGGGTTTCCCCCATTTTAGCACACTGTTGAGCACAGGTTTTGCCAGCCTGCAGCATGCTTGGACTTGGTCTGTGTTTTCCATGCTGAGTTGTGTGTTTCCCAGTTTATTTCCTGAAAGAGTTCTCTCTGGCATGGTGGTGAGAATAGGAGTGTGCCTAGCACCTCACCATCAATGTGTGTGCACTGTTCAGGTTGTCCCTGCTGTGTGTTTTGTGGAACATATCCCAGGGAGCAGAGAAAGGCATAACATTGACGAGACTGTGGACTGACTGGGAAAGTTTTCAGGATTGTTATTTAATTGGGATGATGTTTTGCATATATCATAAGGTGTTTATGTAGGAATAGAAAGAAGCCACCATCAGTCTTGGTGCCCAAGGGAAAACTAAACTGCTTTTCAGTGTGTAAGCTTAGCTTTGTGGTAGGTTTTCAACTTTGCTATGTGAGCACAAAGTGTGTGACAAAAGATATTTTTTACAGTATTTGGTCAGGTTCCAAAGGGATAATAATGCTGACAATCAGATTAAAAAATCACACTGGTTACCTGATAAACCCTCTGAATTTTGTAAGATCTCTGTAGTCCAACTTATTAATAAAATATAAAAGTAGCTGTGTGGATCAAAGTGTGAGCCAGATTATGATTTGTTTCCCAATTGCCTATTCTCTGTGTATCAACCATTGCAAATAAAAATGCCTGTGATGTGGTGTATTTGATTATTAATCCCTGTAGTGTTTCCACTGAAGGGAGAGGGACTAGAGTGTAGCAGATTGAAAAGATCCACCTAGTGCATTTGGCCAGTGATTGAGGGATCTGGATACTGAGAGAAATGAAGCCTTGAAGCTTAATGGTTTAGGTAGGAAAATTCTCATGAACTTGTTATGGAGGAGATGTAGACCAGGCTGGGTGGGAGCAGCTTCTCCTAAAATTGCAGCAACCATCAATATTTGGAACAGTATTATTTATATGCTTTTGTATGGTTTCTTTGTAGTGTGGTATGATATTCTTTCTGCCTGTTCTCCCTCTGATGAAAACTAGCCTGGGTTTTAGAGGAGTTTGTTTATTGAGTCTGACTTAGAGGTTGATGATCTGAAGGAATCTCAATTCTTAGCATTTTCCTCTGGGTTCCAGTCTGGGGTCACACAGGTGCCTGTAGAAACCATTGTCCCAGGACTGTCCATGTGTGTTTACCAGCTCTGGAGTAAAGCAGCATTTCCCCTTTAGATCAGCCAATTCTGATTTATTTCCTGACTCTTTTGGTTAATCCACTGGATTAATCCATTGGTCAACAGAAAATTCAATCTGTGGTAGTGCTGAAATCAGAGATTGATCTGGGTCTGGATCTACAGTTAAAGGGGGAAATACTGTATGGTGAAAGACACAGGGGTAGAAAACATTGAGCTCAAGATGCGTTCTTCATATTGAAAGGTGTGCAGTACAGTGTTACAGAAGTAATTGTATAGATTTATCCACAAAGATATAATTTCAAAATATAAACTGGTAAGTTACTGTAGGTTATCTTCCAGGTAACTAGAATGTAGAGTTTATGTGTGGATGCAAGGCAGCATAGCAAAACACCCTTTTTCCTGGTTCTTGCCTACATCTGAAGCATTCTATCCTGTTGATAGCCATGAAATTACATTAAAAAAATTGAAGCTTAAATATGGACCCCAAAGTTGTGTGCCTTGGTCAGAGAATGAATATTTAAGCCCCTTTTGATATGGACTCAAAATGCAATCCTTTGTCTTGTCTGATACAAGAATTTTTTTGACAACTGGAAGTGTAATAGCTTGAATGGCCTCATTTTTTTACCTCTGTAGTTACTAGATTCAAGTCTTTGAAATAAGTTGTAAGTACACTTGCTTAACTCTTTCTTAGAAGGCCAAACAACATCTGGTACCATCTACAAAAGAGCTGGGGGATTTTCCTAAAAGATGGAGATAGTAAAAAGACCAGTAAAAATGTGTGTAAAAATGTTTACAGACAGAAAATTAGATGTTAAAATTCTGCCATTTAATCCAGCTCTGCATAGATTTCAGGTTTGGATTTGGATAACTTCTGTCTTGCAGCTGTATTTTCTTTTCTGAAATAGGACTAATGGGGGTATTTTGAAACATCAGGACTTGGAGAAGTACTGGATTAAGGTAGAGAATGGCAGATGCCTCCTGATCCATGTAGTTCTACAGATTTGCACCAAAACAGCTCCATGTACTTTCTCTAAGCTTTATCAAGCTTCACTAATTAAGTTTTTCAGCACCCAAATTTAGATAACTATCGACAGCAGCTGTAAACTGCCTTTACCCCTGGTGGCAGCAAGAACTGCTGACTGAGCCATCAAAGAGAGAAATAATTTTTGGAATTTACTTTAACCTGGTTTGTGCTGTGGTTTTTTTAACTTCATTTAATATACAAGTTTGGGAAGTAATCTTAAACATTTTATTCTGTACTTTTCTTTTTTTCTGAATGTATCCATGCATTCTAAGGTGTAGTCTGCACTGTACTCAGCAGGCACCTGCTTGCAAGTGAGCAGTAAAACTACACACTTCATATTTCATTTAGTGGTGACACAGGTTTTACAGGAGATTCTCAGTTTTGTTTGTAGTCTGACATGTCCTCTTCTTTTCTTTGCAGAAAAATGGAATATACGAATTACAGACTTGAGAAAGAAAGTTGAAAAGGTGTTTGAAAAAAAATATGGTACGTGTTACACCCCTTTCCAAACCATTGCCTCTGTCCTTTGTCACAGCAAGTGACAGGCTGCCCTTTGACATGCACCTTGGTGTTGGCTCAGGAGCACACCAGAACTGACAGCACCAAAGGGCTAAATAATTTCAAAATGGGATATCTGTGTTTGACACCAAAGCATGAAACCTGATTTTAGTTTTCAGTTGTGCTCAGTCTCCTGGAGCATGCTCATGTATCTTGGGCACCCACATTTGAGAGGGCTGTCCTTTTCTCTGCTATTACACTGAATCCTTAAGTGAAAGAATCTTTAGAATGGCACTGGAGAGAGGCTGCTACTCATTGATTGTTCATTTTTGATTATGTTTGTTCTGCAGTGAGGCAAAAATTATATATGCTAATGGCTCTTGGAAAGAAAAAGCAGCAGATGTGTTAGACTTTGGAATTTGTCTCCAAATGCTGCACTTAGATATGTTGTGTGTCCACATGTCACAAACTAAAATAGCATCAGCAAAGATGTAAAAATAAGTGCTGGTATGCCTCTGCCACAAAAAGTGGAAGTGCTTTCAGAATAGACCTTGTGATTCAGAGTTACTACATGTTTGGGATGTGACTATCACCTGACATTTAAAGCAGCTTGCACCAAGGTAATACAGCTCAGAATCTGATTCACTGTATTTTAGTTGCTCTAGGAAGAAGCATCACTCATAGTACATTGCTTTAATTTCATTTTTGATGTTTGCACATAGCAAAATTGGTTTAAGAAAATTAAGTTGGTTTAAGACAATTTAAGAGGTAGACACTATGGAATGAGATGCCTCCCCTTATGGTATCAACCAATCAGTTTCCAGCAGTACTTCACTTACTAGTAGGTGTAAGTGAAAAAATAACAAGCAAAATAGCAACAGGAAAAAAGTAAGAGTAAATAATCATTAAATACAAAATTGCTACATGTCTGGAAGTCCATGGCAACAATGGGAAATCCAGAATGTCAGCCACCATGTCCAACCCTGTGGCTTGAAACACAGGGGGATAATGGCAGCAAACCCTCCTGGGAAGGGAGGAGCTTGTGAAGCAGTTCCAGTGGCAGATGGGAATCCTGGGGCTGCCTGGGGAACTCTGGCCCTGCAGTGTCAGCCTCCAGTTCACCATGTGTCCTTCTGCCACCCCCTGAACTGTGCTGGTGCTGCTGTTCTGAGCTGCCAGCACCTTGCAGGGAGGGGCAGTGGCCTTCCCAAACCTGGGGAGCAGCAGCAGCCTCCAGGCTCCTCCCCTGTGCTGCTTACAGGAGGTAAAAAATTCACCCTGAAACCGTTTTTGATTGTGCAGTGTGGTTCCTGAATTGCTACTGTTGCCAGTGGCAAGAATAAAAAGTCAAGGAGCCAAAAGGCAAATGGCAAGAGAGAGCCTGAGGCAAAGACTGAGAGGCCAGAGAGTCAAAAACCTCCACAAAAAGAGCCTGAGCTGCCTGAAGAGCTGACTTTAAAAGCACCCACAGCCAGTGGGGTTTTCTGGCTGCAGGGTCTAAAAGAGACAGCAACAATTTCTGGGCACAGATGCATATGGAATGCAATAACATTTTGGGTTACCCACAAAACCAGCCTAAAAATCTCTTGTAGAGAGTCTGTTGAATGCTGAGCAATTCATGACTTTCCATGGCAGGCCATTTCAGATTTAAAAATTATCTCCTTTTCCTTGTGGATGACAAAATTTCATTGTTTCACAAAACAATTCCTTATCAGACTATCTCTTTCTATCTGTATGGGCATGCAGTCCCCCATTTTTGGAAATGAGTTACAGATGTCCAGAATTCCCAGAATGGTCTTCAAAATTGGTTTCTGTAGCTCCAAATTGTTCTAGCATTATCAGTTACTGTAATCTATTACAACTGACCTGTCTGAAAATATAGTGTTTTAGTTGACAACTAAATAGGATTTCCTTTTAGTGACTCACATACACAGACTAACTTATAAAGCCTATATTCAGTAGGATTTCTATGCAAAAACACACTAGATTCCAAAACTAAGAAGTCTCACTGCAGAGTGTGATGCTGATGGTGTTCTTAGACTCTCTAAACAGTACTGGCTAAAACATATGCTGATTTAAGGGAAATAGAGACTCTCACATGTGAAAACTTATCTTACAGTGGTTCTTTTTATTTTATCTTTGGGATCACTCTCTGTTCAGGGAACAGAGATTCACTTCTTCTTTTGAGGGCAAAGAGTCTCTATCACTTCATCTCTCTGTTCAACTTGTCATGAAATTAACAGTCCCTTCAACATTTCATTCCTTTGCTCAGGTCTACAATTTGAACTTTCTATCTTCCCCATACTTCTCTATGGTTTAAAGGAAATATTTCAACAGTAAATAGTAAATTATACAGCAAACTCTCTTAACTGTATTGGCTAAAACATTTGCTGATTTAAAGGAAATAGAGACTCTCACATGTGAAAACTTACTTGTAAGTTACTTATTTAAAAAGGCAGGATTTTTGTTACACTGAAGCTGTTCTTACTTTATGCTGGGGAAGATTCTGGCTTTTAGTGATGGTCTTGATCTGTTCCCCTGAGACTTGCCTGCTGGACTTGTTGAGCTTTTCACCATGTGCCACAACAACCTCTGGGACTGAGAAAAATATTTGCTAATCCCTTGAAAGAGGTACATGAGTGGAATAAAAATCTGTGTTGATGAAGGACTGGTGTGATACACAGCAGAGCTGTTGGTGATTGTTCTGCAGCTCTTTTGGCACAGGTTTGAATAGGGTTTCATTAGTGTATTTGTTAAGAGTCATCTTCAGGTTCATGTTCATCTGTACAAATCTGTTCTCTCTCCAGTTTTGGCCAACTTATATTTGCCAGTTGAAACCAAGTGTAGTTGAAACACCATTCTTCTTGCAGTTTTCTAAGATTTTGTTATTTGATTCTGATCAAAATAGAAGGCTAAGATACAGTGTTTTCAAAACTTCCCCTTTTGTGACAAACATCCCTCGAAAGATTATTGTTTCAAGTGATTGAAAGGGTGTGTTACCCAAATACCTTTAACTCCTAAATTGTTTTATTTCATTTAAGAATTTGTAAGTTAATGAGAACATTTTGCATAGCTAATATCTGAACCATGGACCACTTGGATATCATGTTAAGTTGCTTGAAAATGTGCCCTGAATGATTCTACTTTCAGAAATGCCACCAGAGCATCACTGTACTTTTTATTTGGCCTTAGCTTGGTTTTAATCACCTCAAATAATTTTTTGCATCTAATTTCCATATCAAAACAGCAGAATGTACCAAAATGTGCAGGTCAGTCACATGGTAATAGAGAATTCTTGTTGCAAGGCCTACAAAATTAACATACATTGTGTGTATAAAGAAATCAGCCCTTTTGGATTTGCAAACTCTTGTGTCATTCTCCAGTGTTTGCCAGCCTTATAGGTGTATTGATAATAATGTGATCCTCATTACAAAAAGAAATAAGTCAAGGCTATTTTCCAGCTGCGGCTGAGTCAGTTACTTGCTTTCATTTGTTTCAAAGATTTCCATTAGTAGGGCCATGCTTTTTTCAGCAGTGTTAGAAGTGTATTTTTTTATTTTGTTAGTGGTTCTTTGGATTTCTAAAATACTTAGAAACTTAAAATGCTTAGGAACTTAAGGAATTCACAGAAAAGAAGGGATATATCTCCCTACTCCAAGGCATAAATGACTTGTAAGCTAAGAGTAGTAACAAATATTTAACAGAGCTAGTGAACTGAAACATGCTTGGTTTATCATTAAATCTAGATAACTTTATCTTTCAAAATGTTCTACAGAGCAAAACCAAAACAATATCTTCACTCTAACAGGTGCAGTAACTGTTGTTAAATGTTTGCATAAATGGAAGAGAGGATGATCTGCTCATGTATGGCAGGGCTGCAGCTTGTTCACTGTGAATCAGAGTGATTTTGCTATTAGACAAAATCCCTCACAACATGAATGCTTGCCTGTTTAAATGTGCTGAGGGGTTATTGCCTGTATACTAATTATAATGTTTATCAGAGTTATATCAGGCAGGTAATTGAGTAGAGCCACAAGCTGGCCTAATGTTTTTATTCTCCTTTTTTTTAAAGCTGAAGCTCTCAAAGTAGAAGGTCCAGTGACTATCCCCTATGGGCTGTTCCAGTCCCACTCAGAAGACCTGCAGGTGGAGGGGCTGCCCGAAGGGATCCCCTTCCGGCGCCCAACCACCTACGGCATCCCCCGCCTGGAGAGGATCCTCCTGGCCCAGGACCACATCCAGTTTGTCATTAAAAAGTGAGGAACTCTGCTTCTTTGTCTCTACACTACTCACTGTTTTCTGCTGGTTTCATTTTGCCTCGTTTTTCTTCAAGGAATCCCAAACTGGCTTCTACCGGCATGTTAATTTACAGCACTAAGAAGTAGTTTTTAGTTGATGTTCAATAAATTCAGCTTATCAGACTGGTGGAACATTTACAGTAGTGGTGGAGAGATCTCTGGACAGATCTCTCTATTTTGAACTTCATGTTCTCTTCAATATTTTGAACTTCATGTTCTCTTTGTACTGTTCAGATCTCTGCAGCTGCAACACATGTTGAAAGCCATTGACTTTAGAATATGTGATCCTATTTGAGGATCTTGGCCTAATTTCAGCTTATGCTTTTTTAAAATTTGTTGGACTGTTGTATCAAGGTGTATTTGTATAAAGTATTTCCCAGGGCAGGCTTGATGCCAGCATGTAGCTGCTGGTTGCTGTGATTTAGTTGGATGTGTCCTTGGTGTGGCTGGAGGTAGATCAGGTAGTGTACATGAAGGGGAACCCAGATGGAGACTGATTGAAGTTTAAAGGAAGCTTCAGTGAGTAAGAGCTGATGTTTCCCTGTGTTCAGTGGGGTAGGGCCTAATCCAAGAGTTTTTGAAGTGGACAGGACATTGCTGATTGCAATGGTCAGGCTCAGAACTGGGGGTAGTGACAGCCCCTGCCTCTGTGCATGCTGCCTTTACCACAGTGCTAGTTACTTCTATTTGAGAGGAACATGGTCAGTTTTTATCATCCTAATGTTTGCAGACAACTAAAAAGGAGGAAGAAGTGTACATCTACCGTTCAGCTCACTTAAAATCAGATATTGCACATAGATTTATTTATGCAATGCTGGCACCTGCTTTTGTCAAGTATATCTTAGTTGTTAACAGAAATTAATTTATGGTGTTCGTTGATTTTGAAATGTGTAACCAGAGCAGCTAAAAAACTATTTTGGCTCTGTGAGAAACATCAAAATATTTAATTTTTTGTTTGCTCAGCTGTGGATAAAATTAGATATATTTTGGAAACAGAAATGTCTGTTTTGAGGTTTACTCTTTTAGAGATTAAATTTTTCATTTGGATCTTTGTTTCTGATTAAGCATATCTTAGAATTCGGAGGTAAGTGTAATGGAACTTGTATGTTACCATGAAATGTTGTGGCTCCTGCAGATATGGGCACTGGGCATGAAAAATGTTTTGTCAATAGGGTTCCAGCCAGCTCTTACCATACTTTGGTGTTAGCTGGAATTTAGTGCTGGGGATCATGATGCTCCTGGGAGGTTTTTTGGTTTGGATCCTTCAGTAAGTAGTAACTTTAGGCTGTGGCTGGAAGCTAGTTTCTCAAAGTGTCTGTCACTGTTGAAACATGTATCTTAAATCTTTCAGACCTGAACTTCTGAAATCCACAGCTGCTCCAGTGGACAGGACAGGTTCAGGAGGTAAGTTTCCAAATGTGTGAGTTGTACAAGCAAAGTGTGATATTCCTATTTGTCAGTCTTATTGGTGGCTACAATTTGCTTTTACTAATAATACATTGCAAGCAATTGCTCTGATTTTAAATTTTCTTTAGCTGTAGAGTTTTCCCTTGGTTATCCAAGCTGGTGTTACAGTCAATGGATTTAATTCAGCTTGGCAGAAAGAAAAATAATGAGCTAGCTAGGTGTTAGTCTTGAGACACAGAAAAGGCATCAGTTTCCACAGGTGGTAGAGAAGCTGTCTGTACCACACAGTAATTGCTTGTATATGGGATTTTCCAAAATTAGATTAACTGAAATTCAGCAGTGAACATAGTAACATTTATTACTATAGGATATGATTTATAATGGGGCTGTATTTGCCATAGTGGTGCAAAGATAATGCATTCCAACCAGTTTTCCCATCAGGAATGCTTTTCAGCAGATGCATGCTCTTATATGTCTTGTCTTCATTGAGTGCCCATCCAAAGGTAGGAAAAATGACCATGTAAAAATAAGACTACAAGAATTGTACTCACATATTCATTTCCCTTCAAGAAGGTAGAAAGAACTTTAGCATGGGAAAAAAAAAAACAAACAAGTTGTTTTTCTCTTCAGTTGAATTCTGTTGTCTCTTGGGCTTCAGGGCATATTTTAATAATCAAATAAACCAAGTGTTAAAAGCTTATGTGCCTTAAACAACAGTTACAAACAGATTGCTCCCAACTCCAGAATGCTAACTGGCAGCCTCACCCTGGTTCAGCTGTGAAGTTCTAGTAATACCAGAGAGGTCCTTAGTTCAGACAACACAAACATGTAGACAGTAGTATTTACACTAGGGCAGCACCATTATGTGTATTGTATACTCAGTCTTCTGTTGTAAAAAGTATATCAAAGGCTATTAAAGTGAATATTAAGAATCTAAATTAAGCAAAGCAGTTATACCATAAGGATGTCTATTTAATGTGTGTGCAGCTTTTCCTGAAATGTAAGTTAACTTAGTGTATTGAATCTTAATAACCTACTGTACCTTCAAGCACAAAATTTCACTACAAAAATAGTAGGTAGGCTAGTAACTGAGCCTTAGTCTTAACTGGACTCTTTTGTGGCTTTTCAAATTAGCCTTTTTTCTGTTGTTTTAGTAATTTTTAGTGTGGTTGTACTGATTATGAAGGCAAAGCAAGTACATTGCTCAACTCATAACACCCCTGTAGCTAAGAAAACCAATGGTAACCAATTTCTGTGGCACAGGGTTCTGAACAGTTGCTTGTATGGCTTGTCATCACCAGCTATCACTTGGCAGAGGTAGTTACCTGTGGCCTCTGCATCCTCTCTAAGAGAAGAGAGATCCCTGGGTGCTGTCAGTGGCATCTCAGAGAGCACAGAACACTGCAGCTGTCCGAGCCTCCTTTCCTGCAGGTTTCTTTCTGTTTGGATTCCCTCTTTCCCAGTAGCTCATTATCTCCTCTGCTGCTCCCTGAGTCCACTGCCATCTCAGGAGGCAGAGCTATGGAGCACCAGCCCCAGCTCTCTCAGCTCCTTGTGGCTCCAATTCCTGCTCTGCCCATAAGCCCTGGTAGCTCGCGTCCCCAGCAGGAGGGGATGGCACACAGAGCATGGAACCTGTACTTTGTCTGGCAGAGGAAAAGATGATTTTCATTTGCATTCCTTTGGGAGTGGGCTGGCCAGGAAGGTTTTGTGGAATGGCCTCAGTCCTGAAACTCTGAGGAGGCTGATACTGGCTGCAAGAGAGACCAGTTGGATCCCAGGGATGGCTGGAGAAGCGTGAGCTGGTGCCTATGCTGATAGCCCAGTCTGGTGCAAGTGTTGAACACACCTCATTGCTTTTGCATTCTGACTTTTTTTGCAGTCTTCTTTGAGACTGGGAATCTTCACTTGTTGGTCACAAAGACATATTCAGGAGCAAAAAGTGATTTGTATTATATGTGCTTTGATCCCTTAAAAGCAAGTTTTCATCCCATACACATGCCTAATTCTGCACTGAATATCAAGGTAATTCTTCAGGAAATGAAACTGTTGAAAAACTATTCCCATGTCCAGCTGGAATTTGCAGTTTGGAAGTAGATGGTGAAAGTATTTGCAGACCAGTACATTGCAAGAGTATGTTAGTGGTTCATTGGAGTTTTGTCAGTTTTAATATTCTGTCATTATTTTATGATCATGCCACATTGAATCCATTCTTCTTACACAGAGCCTTTATGTGTTACCTGAAAATGCAGGGCAATTATGCATCTTATACACTGAACAACAGAAAATATAATCAAAATAATTAGGGAATGTTTGTTTTGTTCTGTATCAGCCTCACGTTCAGCAAAAGAGGAGTGGTATGCCAAAATCTCCAAACTGAGAAAGGCAGTAGATCAACTTTTCTGTAGGAAGTTTGGTAAGTATAGTATTATTATTTTATTTTATTTATGGCTTTGTATTTCTTGAAGGTTGTATTCATTCCTTCCTTTGAACATCTACGTGAATGAGACATTTGTTCAGATTTCTTTTTCAAGTATTTAAAATTCTGGAAGTTCAGTGAAAAAGAATGTTTTTGTTTACTCCTTATACAAGGTAAATTTGTAGTATAAAAACAATTATAAGTCTTATATATAGAGCTCTTCTGATTGCTCTCAATTCCTTTCTATTCGGATTTTTTTCCTTGGTGAATAAAACAGCTGTTTACTTATATCCACTGCAATATCATCATAATTAGTATTAAAACATTCCTGAGTGAATATTTATGGTCTGTCCAATATGTAAAAATAGTCAACTTCATAAGAACTAAAATAAAATTTTTCATGATACTCCATAGCAGGTTAACAGCTTTGGATAAAACAAATGTATTATGCCCCAGTCCAGTCTGGTATTGTGACTGCCCAACAGCAACATTGGACCATATGGCAAATTTTTTACATTTTTTCTGTGCAGAGACTTGGGTTCTGTTGGATTTAGATGTCCTGCATTGTTCCACATGTCCTGCATTTAAGATCACAATTGCAACAGCCTGAGGAATTGGTATCAGCTAGCTTTTAATGAAGGTTGATTGGCCAGACTGTCCAGTTACTGGATGTATTTTATTCCAACAGGCAATGCTTTGGGATCCAATGACCCCAAAGTTGTTCCATACAAGAAATTTGAAGCTCATCCGAATGACCTCTGTGTGGAAGGTCTGCCAGAGAAAATCCCCTTTAGGAGTCCCTCCTGGTATGGAATCCCTTGCCTTGAACAAATAATTGAAGCGGGAGACAAAATAAAATTTGTGATCAAAAGGTAAGTCTAAACATGGAGGGTTTTTTAAGAAAGAGTCCAAACAAACATTCTATGTGTAATCAAACACTTGGTTTCATTAAGTCATGAAGCATTTGGTCTCTAGTTACCAAATAGGCAAATTAAATATTCTGCATCATAAAGTGGGCATTTGCAACCCATACAAATATTTCAGAATATGTTTTGCATATCTGTTAGCATGTTCATAAGTGAAAAACTTAATAGGAAAATTAAAACTCTTCAATTCATGTCATAATAGGTAGTAGTATTTAATTTATGTCGAGAATAACCAGATTATTTGTGTCCTGGTTGCAGGCCAGAGCTGCTAAGTCACACTTCAGCTGATGGTGTTTGCTCCAGGTCGAACAGTCAAGGTAAGACAGCTGTTGTCTCCAAGTGGGAATGGGAGGGTTTGATGGCATATTCTTCATGAGGGTTGGAAGGAATAAACTGACCACTGATTGTGATCTGAATATGGGTGGCTTCCTGGGTTGTGAAATCCTGGTGCAGACCCAGCTGCCTTTGCCTCACTAGACTGGGTTACCCTCAGAGCCCCAGAGAACTCTGTCCTGGCCCAAATCAAAGGTCTGGAGTCCCTTGGGATTTCACAGGTGACCCTGGGCTCTTTCAGGTCTCTGTTGGGAAGGAATTGTAGGGACTTCTTGAAAGCATGACCTGCCTTTAACAGGGGGAAGAATCAGTCTGGGCTTTATTTCTGAATGCCCTGAATTGAAGTGCCTTGGTGCTTTCTTACTACAGGAATGTGCAATCCAGATCTCATTGGGTTTTTTATTAGTCTGAATCTGTGTGTAGTAAGAACACAAGCCAAGATTTAGGGTGTCCTATGTTTTTACCTTGCTGGAGGAAAAAAATAAAAAGAAGATATATGATTTAATAATCATGCAAGCAGTAGTCACATTACATCATCACAATGTATTGTGGATTTTTTTTTTTGGATTTTAGGAAAAAACTCATATTCAGTAAGAGGATACTTAAATGAAAAGGCTGTTTTTCTTGTGAAACAAGAAAAGGCAGCATCAAATTTGGGTTTTCTTTGAAGCAGTAACAGCAATAAAAAACCCAGCTAATAAAATTCTCTTTCTGAAAGAACAAGCGAGTAGTGATGATGATTCTTAAAACTCAGACTGTTGGAATGTACAGAATACTTCTGTTTTGTAGTAGTTATTTCACTGTATTTTTCACTAATTTATAGGAGATTCTGGAATTACCAGTGCCCACCATGCTTGCTGGGGTTTAATGTCTGAGAGATAAACACAGCAAATGTTCTCTTGGGTTTAGAGCCCAGTGAAAATCACTTTCCCAGACCAAGGCCAAAGATCTTCCTACTTCAGTGCAAACTTAATGTTGCTAAAGAATATTAGACTTTTTCAAGCAAAATATTATTATTTTGGAAAATAGTAATCGTATGCCATCAACAGACAGTTTGTGAATAACAATTTTTTAAAGTGAATTAGTCAGTCTTGATTCCTTTGCCACTAGGACTAAAACATGTGAATATAAACACATGTGCAAGTGTGTTTAAATGTGAAACCAAATGAGTATGCCAGACTGAAAAAATAATCAATGCATCTTGCCATGGAAGTCTAAGACAGCAGAAATAAGCAAAATAGTTAATTTATGAGTAAAAATATGATTCAGAAACAAAAAAATTCTTTATAGCTTCCTTCCTTCCTGCCTTTCACAGCTCAGAATTGGCTTGGCTCAGTAGCATTAATTGTTATTTGTCAGTTATAATGAAAAGTAATGAAGTATGATGCCATGGGTTGACAGTGGCTGGGTGCCAGGCACCCACTGCTCACTCATTCCCTCTTGCTGAACAGAGGAGAGAAAATATAACAAAGGGTTCATGGGTTGAGATAAAGGCTGGGAGAGCTCCTTTATCAAATACCACCGTGGGCAAAACAGGCTCAGCTTAGAGAAAGGTGAATTTATTGCTAGCAAGATCAGAGCAGGATAATGAGAAGTAAAATTAACCTTTAAAAACACCTTCCCTCACCCCTCCCTCCTTGCAGCTCTACCTCACACCCCAGCTGTGCAAGGGAAGGGGGGCCATGATCAGTTCATCACCCACAGCTTCTCCTGCTGCTCAGGGAGAGATGTCATTCCTGCTGCACCCTGGGGTCCCTGCCCCAGGAGACCTTCAAACTTCTGCAAACTTCTCTGACATGGTTCCATCTCACCAGCCCCAGTCCTTCCCCAGACTGCTGCAGTGTGGGTCAGGGGCAGCTGCTGCAGCTTGGAGCACAGCCCCTCTCTCCACGGGTCTCCCACGGGCTCACAGCCTCCTCCAGGCATCCACCTGCCCCAGCATGGGCTCCTCCCTGGGCTCTCTGCCCCCATGGCTGCAGGGGCATGCTGCACCACTGCAGCTGCCTCTCCATGCTGCACCACTGCAGCTGCAGGGGACTCCTGGCTTCAGTGCCTGCAGCACCTCCTGCCCTGGGTTCTTCACTGACCTCGGGATCTGCACAGTTGTTTCTCTCACATGTTCTCACCCTGCTTTTCTTTGGCAGCAATTACAACTGTGCCACCACTTTTCCTTAAATCTTTTATCACAGAGGCATTGCCACCATTTCTAATTGGCCCAGCCTTGACCAGCAGCTCGTCCAACTCTGGAGCCACCAGGGCATGGTGGAAGCTTCTGGCAGCTTCTCACAAGCCACCCCTGTAACCCTCCTGCTACCAAAAACCAGGCCATGCAAAACCCCTACAACACCATTGGTTAGGAAAAAAAAAAGTGCTTTTTATTGGACTTCCTTTTATTTCTTCTGTGACTAATCTACAGATTGTCTGCACTGGCTAGCACTCCTATAATTGGCTTTTATTTACAATAGAGAATAGGACTGAAGATGATTTTTTTAATACTAAGCAAAATGTTTAGCAAAGCATTCTTTAAAACCTCATGTTCTACTCTAAAGAATGTTTTATACACTATGATTAATCAATTCCAGTTTTGTAAGAACCACTGAAATAATTTCTTCCTGCATCTGAAGGCTCTGAAGAGCAAGTTGTTTACTAGGGTCAGTGTTTGAAATTTGTAACTACATTTCATTATATAGAGGTAATTCTATCATTTAAGCTGCTATTAATAATCATTACTCACTGTGTGTCCCTGTCTAATCAGATATAATTGTGTTGTTAGTTTGCATGTTTTTGTGTCAAAAGAAGAATGGTGAAATGTCCTCTGTGTCTGGAGCTGGGTGATTCTCTGACACCTGTTTCTGGTTTTCAGCAAAGGACGATTGGAATGCCAAGATCACAAATTTAAGAAAGCAAGTAGAAGATATATTTAGTATAAAGTTTGGTAAGTTAAGTGCTAGATGAACTGTTCTGTAATGCTGCTGCATTTTAAAACTCCTCTGTTTAAATGTTACTGTATTTACTGAAGCATCAGAGGTGTACTAGGACAGATATGGAAATCTTGATTCCTCTTACTTAGTTTTACTTACTCTTTCCTATAACTGACATAAATGTTTTTATGACAGCATCCTAGGCCTTAATTTTTCTCAGTTGTGTAACAAGATGATTGCACAAAAGCTTTGGGATGAAGAGAAGTTCTCAAAATAAAACATTAGACACTGCAGGCCTATGTTAGATATTATCTATAACAAGATGGGCCAAGCTCCCATTTGCAGTTACTCCACAGAAAGTCATGGGGAATCTGTTTAAATATATTTAAATATTGCTATTTTTTTGCAGGGGGCTCATTAGCTTTTAGTAGCAGAGCTTCTGTAAGGCAAGATTCTTAAAATCACTTGAATTCCACCCATTTAAGTGTGTAATCTATCATTTAATCTTTATTTTCAGCCCAAGCTCTAGGGCTTTCAGAGACAGTGAAGGTTCCTTATTCTGTGTTTGAGTCACACCCTGAGGCCTTGGATGTTGAGGGCTTGCCAGAAGGAGTCCCCTTCCGCAGCCCCACGTGGTTTGGAATTCCACGCCTTGAAAGAATCATCCGTGGCAGCAGCAAAATCAAATTCATCCTTAAGAAGTAAGTTTGTGATTTATTGTAAGTTATTTTTACCTCTGAGTTTGATGTTATTTGACTTCATTCCCAGCAGCTCTAGGCTTTCAATGCTACCTGAATTCTGCTTCCATGAAACATGAAGAATATTTTGCACATATGTTTTATCTCATACAAGAACATACATTCCTTATTAAATTTCTGTAGATGTAGACATTGTGTGTTTTGTGCATCAAGAATTAAGGGGGGACAATGGCCTTGTACCTGGAAGCTTTGTTCCTTCTATTTTTTCTTTCTCTGTATTTTTTTTGCTTGAAGTACACCCAGAATAAAATTGCAGAATAGAAAGTACAGCTTTATGTATTCTATTTTTTTTGTGGTTATAGTAGATGGAGTCATCCATGCTTCTAACAGAATTTCATTGTAGAGAGCTGATGTTATGTGAGTTGGAATTCAACTGAATTCCAAGAAATTGGTAACATTTTGCTGTAAGACTTGTCTTGCAATTGATTGGATTTGTTCTGTTCAACTTCTAGGCCTGAGATTGTCCTACCCCATTTGCCTCTAAGAGTGGCTAATAAAATAAAGAAAAAAGGTAAACAATTAAATATTATTTACTATTTGCTTCCATCCATTTGTAAATACTTCCTTTCTGCTTCCCTAGCAGACTGAGAGATCTTTGTGGTTGAGAAATACAGGTGTTGTAAATAAAAGGCATCATTTAAGATGATCTAGCATAGTAACCTCTAAATCTGCTATTATTTGAGAAAGACACTCAAACCATATATGTATCTGCTTTTTTACTTGACTCTTCTAGTACAGAAAATAGAATTTATTCAATTTTGATAACTATTATTTCACTTTTAATGGCTTCAACCATTTTTAACTGATAGGTATGAACTGCAGTAAATAATAATGTTATTTTATAAGAAAAGAATAAAAGAATCTTTTGTCTGTAGAAAATTCAGATGCTAATAATTTCTTTGGGTTTTAGACAATAAAAAGTATCCAAACTCCTTCACACTTAGAAAAAACAGTCTTTTGTTCTGGATTAGTGGAAGATCTAGGTGTGCCTTTTTCCAGAGCACTAAACCTACTTTTTAAGGTTGTGAGCATCACTGTATCATTCAGGTTTTGCTGTGCAGACACTACGTAGTTCAGTCTGTTAGATTTTTAGAATACAGCTGTTCTTTTGTTAGGTGTGCCAGATCTGTGTTTTACATCTTGTGTTCTTTTGACTTCCAACAGTTAGTCCAAGGAGTTCCAGAAGGTCACGAAGTTCTTCAGAAAATTCAAGTGTCCCAGAGATTGAAGTTACTCTTGATGACAGTATGGAAGAAATATCTTTAAATATTTTTCTATTGTTCTTTTATTATATTCTTCTGATATTTTCTGTTCTTCTAAGCTTTCTTAGCCCATAAGTAATATACACCTCATGTAGCAAACTCTGTTTTACTTCAAGGCTCCAGATACACTTCAATATAGAAACAACTGTATTTTTAATTTCTGAAACAAACTGCATACTGTGTAGATGATGCTTAAGTAAAATGTTGGAGTTTGACAGTTTGTTTGGGCCCATTATTTCAAGCAGAGATATGGGAACTGATGTAGTCCTGAGCAGAGAGCTAAAAGATGTGGTCAGTAGTATTAAATTTTGCAGGTCAGTAGTATTAAATTAAAAACAATTCTAGAACTTCTTAAAGGCCTTTAAAAAATTCTACTCTTGATTCAGAATTGAAGATTTCTCTAGTAATTGAGTTTGATGCATTGTTCTTTTTGTATGATGCCTTGCTTCTGCTCTCTGCATTGTTATATATGTAATTTCTCTTCACAGGTCCTAAAAAAGCACAATCAGCAGATGATCAAAGTAATTCTCAAACTGATGACTCCAATCCAAATTTTAGGCAACAAGGAAGAGAATTTTCTTTTCGTAAGTGTCGGGGGAATTAGCACATATGCATTCCTTTAATGTTGGTATGGAACATCCAGATTACATCTCAGATGTTTTGAGTTCATGTTCTGTTGTACAGTTAGTGAGTGACTGAGGTTCTTGCTTTGGTGTACCTTCAGTTCTTCGTTATGTGGACTAATCTGCATTAGGGAAATCCTGGGTGATATGTGGAGTATGCTGTACAGATGCAGCCCAGATCCATTAGATCTTGATTCAGAGTCAGTTTTAGATTTTTGCTGGAGTGTTACTGCACAGTGCTGCAGACCCTTGGAGGACTTTTCTGGTGCAAAGTGCCACCAAGTGCATAAACCCAGCTGAAATGTGATACTGTGCACAAATTTCATATGCCCTCCACAAATTAGAAATATTGACATCACTATGTAGAGATACCTAGGTGGGATGTAGGGACCAGGAAGGATTTGAACTAACATTAGTAAACCATGACCTGTCAGAGCTGATTATGCATGACTGCCATGACTGGCCTCTCCAGTCCTGGAAAATCAGTAAAGGAAAAGCTGGGCAGGACTGAAAGTCAGGTAGCTGTGTTCATGACTGTAGGCCAGAGCTTTTTGGCCATGGAGGTCCAGGCCTGTTAGTGCAGTGCTCTGGAACAGAAATCTCAGTATTGAAAGAGGGTCAATGTGCAATCCAGAAAAAGTCTTCATTGTCAAGTGAGATGAGTGACTGCATTCAAAGTTACTGGAAGTAGTTTTATGTCTCAGTAAACTTTTTCTCAGCATACTTACATTCTGAGTTTATTTGCTTATGTTTGTGTAGGAATTTATTTGCTTTATCTTTTTTGTCCCCTATGCTTTCTTTTTAGCTGTATGATCATAAAACATATAAGAAAGGAATTATTTACTCCTACTGAGCCAATTGAGAATGAATGAGATACTGATTTGGCATGGGTGGTATTTGTATTCAGAGTTGCATACAGTTTTCTTGGACTTTCCTGTCACTGTTAGACCTAGGCTTTTTTTTAATCTGCAATTTTTTAAAACTTTAGACCGAGGTTTTAGTTTTGTAGACAAGCCATGGCCCACTTAGTGCAGCCACAAGTAAACTGGTTTAGTAATTGCTCTAATGGCTGTCAGAAACAAAATGCCTATCTAGATGGATATTTAATCTCACTAAAGCAGACACTGTGCTGGAGATTCAAGTTCCCAGGAGAGAGGCCTGTGTTTCAGGGCTGTGTCACTGGACATATGAGGAACTTTCTGTCACTATTTTGGGTGCTGGTTCAGATGAGTAAATTTTATGCTATCTGATAGTAAATTTGGATCACTCTTGGATTTAACTTCACTTTTTCACCTTTGCTTTATCTGGTGGCAGTATCTTTCAAAGCTTCAGGAAAATGAGGATTGATGTGGATATAGTTTTGCAGAATGAAAGCCATTTTGCACATTTTTACTGCCATAGTAAATTGGTTACCAAGCATAATAATTTGTTAAAATGTTTAACAAAGACTGATTCATTGTGTGAGTGTTGTTCTAATCCTTCCAATTTCCTCCTGGCAGAGTCGTGGAATGCCAAAATCTCTGACTTAAAGAACAAAGTTGAAAAACTTTTTAGAGAAAAATGCGGTATGTTTATTGATTCTTTTTTACTGAGATACCTTTCTTATGAACATGCAGTTAGATATATGAGAGGTGTTCATATGTTTATTCCAGAGGTCCTGCAATTCTTGTGCACCTTAGTTTCCCATCTGAGTTCATTCTCATATACTTGCAATCCAGTGTCACATTTCCACTAGTTATTTTACTTGGGTTTGAAAATGGAGAAGTTGTAGTTGGATTACAGTTCTTTGATGTTCCACAGACAGAGTGATTCCACATACTGGCACATCATTTTAAGCTTTCATCACTCTGCTTATAAATGGGACTTGTGACTCTGCATGACTCAAAATGGGTTATGGGTTAGGGCAGGTATCTGGAGAAATGTGCTCCATTATATTCCAGCACTTGTTCTAGTGCAGACTGTTTGCAAACTAATGACTTTTGGAAGTAATGGCTTCTCATTACTCTTCTGAGTGCAGGTTTTTGAACAAGAGCATTAATCTCATCTGCCTTGGGTGCTGTTCTCTAGGAGAGAAAGAGGCAGAAGGCGTTGCTTTGAACAGAGTGGCATGCAGACAGGGTAGTCTTGTCTGCAGACCAAGCCAGTGGCATGACCTTGCTGCAGATTACTGATTCTCAGCAAATTACAGTGAGATTTACTGCAACAGAATGAGTTACATTAGAAACTGTTAATTTTCTTCCTGCATACTCATAGCTGTAACCAAAAAAAGTAAAGCCTGCTGGTTCTACCTAACGGAGTGTGTATGTGCCAACCACTCTATTCCATTTCTACCAGAGGTATTCCATTTCTGTACCCATCAGTCACCTAACTGGTACCTTATTTGCTCTGTTGCATTTCAGGGGAAGCACTGGGACTCAGTGAGCCAGTGATGGTGCCATTTTCACTGTTTGAGACCTACCCAGAGTCCTTCTATGTGGAAGGACTCCCTGACGGGGTGCCCTTCCGCCAACCTGCAACTTTTGGGATTCCAAGACTAGAGAAGATCCTAAGAAATAAATCCAAAATAAAATTCATTATTAAAAAGTAAGTCTCCCATAGGTCTTTGCTTATCTGTTCTATGAGAATTGAAATGTAGACTAAAAAGTGAAATTGTGTTGCCAAGTTGTTAAATTACTCTATAAAATAAATACACATGAATATTTTTAGTACTTGAGGAAATGGTCAGAATGCTCTTTTGCAAGTGGAACAAGATACAGTAATTTCTTTGTTCTGAAAGACTCTCAGACTACATTGTAAGAGGAAGAGCAAGTCTTTATTTCTTAATCCATCACAATTATCACATCACTGGTTTAATTCCTGCAAGGAGCACTTATGGGCTACTCATAAAGCTTGCTAGTTGTGTATTGAGAGCTAAGGAGTGGAGATTATTTTAATGAGGGCTGTAAGAATTTTCTTTCTTTTGCCTAGAACAGGTTTAAATACTCCTGTGCCAGTGCAGAAACAGTGGCAAGAGAACTTACAAGGACATGTAGTGATAGAACAAGGGAGAATGGCTTTAAACTGACAGAGGGCAGTGTTATATTAGATGTTTGGGAGAAATTTTCCCTGGGAGGGTGGCAAGGCCCTGGCCCAGGTTGCCCAGAGGAGCTGTGGCTGCCCCATCCTGGTTCAAGGCCAGGCTGGATGGAGTTTTGAGTAACATGGTCTAGTGGAAGGTGTCCCTATCCATGGCAGGGGCAAGAAACTGGATGGGCTTTAGGTTCCTTCCAACCCAAACCAGTCTAAGATTCTGTGAATCTGTGAAGTTATGGAGCCTTTCAGTCACTGCATTCTTGACTGTTTGGCTGAGAGGATATCAGTTATTTACCAGTTTTAGAAAATGGGGTTTTCTTGAATGTTGATGTCATAATTTTATTATTGTATGTAAAATCTCTTTGCAGGCCTGAGATGATTGAGACAGCTGCCAAAGAAAGTTTATCTAAAAGCCCCAAAAGTAAGTTTTGAAGCTGCTTAACTTTCTAGATAACAGTTTATTTCAAGGGTTAAATATTAATTATGAGAGCAGTATGGTGTTAATAAATTCCTGAAAGATTTATTCAGCAATGCAGTTGCTTGGTTTGTTTGCTTGTTTGTTTTTTTTAAGATGGGAAAAGCACTTACCAGTTACAGTTTAAATATAGCTTTAACAAGGGAATATTAATTCTTTAAGTTATTAGCAAATAATTGTGCCTCTAATGTATTCTTTACTACATTCTATCAAAATAGCCAGTAATGTAGGATTCACAGGATTATTCATGTCTAGATATAAATTATTTGCTACTAGTATGTAGGTCATTTAAATGACATATGCACCATAGACAGGAGTGCAGATAGCCAGTAGAAAATTGTGTCAGGTAGGTAGGTCATGGAATAAATGCTCCCATTTTGAAACTGAAATTAGGTCCCCTTTGAAAACTTTGCCAATACTTGTTGTTTTGCAATATTTTCTTTATAGATGAGACTGAAGATTTTGAGCTCTCTATAAATGTTTTCTAAATTAATCCTCTTAGGAAAAAACAATAATTCCTCCAGTACAGCAAACATAAGGACCACAAAATACAAAGTAGTGAACACAACTTCAGGTGTTAAAGACCTAAACATCATTCAAGTAACCCTACCAGGTATGTATACTGGCTGGTTTCACATCATATTACTTGTGCTTATGATATCTGTTTAGTTTGATG
Source organism: Sitta europaea (assembly GCA_013400255.1). Classification (NCBI taxonomy): domain Eukaryota; kingdom Metazoa; phylum Chordata; class Aves; order Passeriformes; family Sittidae; genus Sitta; species Sitta europaea. The sequence continues at coordinate 25,993 of VXBS01007584.1, forward strand.
AAGTCTTTTCCTACAGTCAAGCTGGTTTGCTGACATACAAGTACAGTCAAAAAAGAACATAAGTTACCTTTTGGTTTTGCTGAGATGTTAAATACTATCTAACACTCATTAATATCTCATCAGTGACATCTCTAGAATATTCTTAGTCCAATCACCTGTTAAGAAGTAGCCACATTTTTATGATGCAATAAATTAAATATTAATTTACAGTTCTTGGCAACTTCCAGATGTCAGAATTGGGTGACCATGCAGGCTGAACTTCTTTGTCTTAAGACTGATTACTGCTTTATTTTGTTGCATGCTATGGCCATCTACTGAAGGATCACTTTGCTTTTACCTTTACATACCATTCTATGTTCCATAAGAAAGTGAAAAACAATTTCTTGGTTTAAATTACTTTACAGAATCATCTCTAGGCATCTCTAGATTTATCCCTGGAAGTGTTCAGGGCCAGGCTGAATGGAGTTGGAGCAACCTGGTCTAGTGGAAGGTGTCTGCCCATGGCAGGGGTTTGGAGCTGGATGATCTTTAAGGTCTCTTCCAAACCAAACCATTCTAAGATTCTAGATTAGCAACCATCTATTTTTGTGTGTTTCTACAATTAGGTGTTCCTACTAAAATGAGGAACTAAGACAGTGCCTGTTTAGAAGCTCTTGGATATACCTGCTTTGGGTAAACATGCAGGGATAAACAAGCTTCAGGGGGAAAATTTGTGCTTAATTCTCATACTCTTCTAACAATTTCTTCCAGGTGAGGAAAGCGAGCCACAACCAAAAGCAGAAAGTGCCAGACAACTGAGAGAGCAAGTAAATGATCTTTTTAGCCAGAAATTTGGTAATTGCTTCTTACTCACCATTTTTATATAGGTGTGAGTGCAATTAATGTGGTTCATACTGAAGTTACTGAAAGAATATTCACTTACAATGAATGATATATAGGATCATTAAAATGAACAATTTGAGAATTGTATATGAATGTTTTGCTTTGCTCCAAAAATAATATTTTCTAAGTTATGTAGGCAGTTTGGACTACATTTAAACAATGTCCTAAGAGTCTAGATTGCTTCATGGTTGTCCTACATTTTCCTGATTTTTGTGTCAACATGGACAAATTATTTATTTTGCTGGCAGTCCATGGTTCTTCTCAGGGCTTCATAATCCTGACCTCTTAATCCTTGGGATTAGAGTAATTTTAAAAATGTAATTTAACCTTTTTGCTGTGTATAGTTTTGGGTTTTTTACTTTGCATTGTACTGTAGTAATAACCTGGGTTGCCTTAGCTGAAACTCCTTCACTTGCTGCATTGAATTAGCATTTCACTTTTCATAGCATTGCAGGAAATGCTTTGTTTTCCTTCATGTAGATATCTCCTTTTATATCCTATTTTATGTTCTGTATCATTCTGTAAGAGCAGAATCTGTGTTCTTCACATGCTGAGCTGTCAGGGGTGGAGTTGTGACTAATGCTCTCATAGTAGTGTTCATGTAATCCAGAACCTCATTTCTAACACTGTAATCGTTTCATTGTCAAGGGAATTTTCATAGTTTCAGATCTGATATAAAGCATGGTTTGAATTTGTTTCTTAATCATCTGAGGACTTTTTCTTCAGTGTAATCATAAATACTGTAGGCTTGAAAATAAACATGACCTCTCTCATTTAGGTGAAGCCACTGGTATGAATTTTCCTGTGAAAGTTCCATACAGAAAAATCACAAACAACCCTGGCTGTGTGTTGGTGGATGGACTGCCTCCAGGTGTGGCATTTAAAGCTCCCAGTTATCTGGAAATGAGCTCAATGAAGAAGATTTTGGAATCAGCAGAGTCGATCAAGTTTACTGTCATTAGGTATGTGGTTGCCATTAATGAGATTGTGAGTACAGCCCCATAGCTGGAATAAATGTGAGGGAATAGAAGTTGTAGTACATCTTTCAATAGGTGTTGGCTCTTTTTTGATAACAATATAGCAGGTTAAATGAAGCCCAGATGTTCCTAGCATGAATGAAGGAGGTCATGTTCAGTTTAGTATGACAAAAGGCATGTTGCTAATACTGCATATTACAGCAGTATTAGTGAGCTGAAATCTAATCATAATGTGTAAAAAAAAGTCCTGTACTTTTCTGGGCCTTGCTCTCCCAGTCATAATACCAAGTTTTGAGACAAGTCCAGAGCTCATTGGTTTCTATTCAATATTTCAAAATACAATATTGTCCAATTGCAGTATAAGGGAATTTCATTTGTATGTTTATATCTCCATAGACACATTCACACACACACATCTCCAATGTTAATTTGTATGCATGAAGCAGGACAGATCAAACTTAGGAACCATTCTAAGGAGGAGTTGAAAATAAAAATTGATCAGTTTCTATAACTTCTCAAATCATAGATGACTTCACAGGAGTTTAAAAGCTGCATTTTAGAATCTTTTTTTTTTTTTCCCAGACCGTTTCCAGGACTTGTGATTAACAATCGTAAGTATTAATGAGACTGATGACAAATGTATTTTTGTAACCTACCAAGGTTAATTTTCTACATTGTCTTAGTGGCAGAGGCCCCAAGTTGTTAAGTAAGGTCTCTGTATAACTCTTGCCTGTGTATTTCTCATTAAGATTTCCCAACTAAACATGTATATACATTAACTTGAGGGCAGGGGGATAAATTTACATTTAAACAGCAGAAGATTAGCATTGACTTGATATGAAAATTCAAGACTCTGATTTTGCATTTTCAGCTGCAGAGTCCCAAAAAAATTTAAGATCCTGATTGAGCAACACACATCAGAGTTCCTACATTGTAGATCTAAATCCTTCACAGTAGCAGTCAGTAAGCAAGAGCTTTCCAGCAGCTTCACAACCCTATTACAGTGAAAACTTCTGCATTCTGCTGAAGGTATAACTTTTTAGAGAGGCAGATTGTAGTTAGCCAAAGTGCCATGGCCAATTTGGCCCTGACAATGAAATTGTTTTGGGGTAGTGAGAGGGAAAGTTATTTTGTTTACTGAAATAATTGTGACCCAGATGTTAGATGTAATTCAGGAGAAAAAACAAATGACAAAGACTGTCACTACAGTGTCCCTTGTGTCATGTTCTTTGTGAGCCAGTGTCAGATGAGAAATTCAGAGGCCAAATAACCCTGTCACAAATTGGCCTTACCTAGCTTGAGCCTTAGCAACCCAGTGTTTGTTCCAATACATTCAGCCACCAGTGTATTCTAGCCAGCAAGCTGGGGTTTATGCATGACAAGTATGAGATGTTCTTAAGAGGAAATTGTAGCCAGTAACTCCCCTGACCTGCTCACAGACCCAGGTGCACTTTGGAGGTGGGAGAGAGGTCTCTTTGCAAAGGGGAGCCTTCAGGCAAGTAGATATGTAATAGTATTTCCAGGGAATTCCATTAGAGATGAAAGAATCCATTGAACTGTTGTCAGCTCAGCATAAATTGTCAGTGTGTGTTGGGACTGGGGGGGCAGATTGGTCATGGGCCACGTGAGGTTTGGGCATTATCTGTGTCCACTAATAATGAACAAAATGATCTTACACTCATGGATACCAAGGTGAAGGATTGAAAGGCTCTGAGCCAACTGCTTATAAGTATGATGTTTTATTCTTCATCTGAAGAACATGTGGAAACTTAAGAGGAAATTTTTGGTGCTTGCAGGCAAGACAGGGAATGTTTTTCCTGTAACAGAAAAAACTGAACTGCATCTCAATCACAGCATTAGTAACCTGTTCATATGACAAGTTTCAGGATTTGCAGATTCAAAGGTTGTCCTTGTGTTGCATGTGAACCATTTTCATTGTAAAGTAAAATAATTATCCTGTCTAATCTTAGAGCTGATAGAAGAAGCTGAAGCAGAAGCACCAGCAGCAGCCACAGTACTACCAGGTGATGCAGAGTGTAATTCATGTCCTTGCAGCAGGGGTGGGGTATGGAGTTCTGCATCTTACTGGCAGATGTCATTAGCAGTCATGTCCTAGGTATAAGGTGCTCATGATGAGCCATTTCATTTTGAGAAATGGTGTGCAACACTTTAGTAGCTGTTAAACATTAGTGGCAAGTGCCTCTACTTTCTTCAACCTTTGGGTCATTGGTGTGTTCCCTTGCTTTGATTTTTACAGATGATGAGTGAGCTGGAAAGAAAGATTAGTAGGGAGCAATGTGTAAAGGCAACTCAGTATCCATTTATTAATCTGCTTAACTCAAATGTGTGCATGTCTGATGTGCAGCCAAGTGAGGTTTGCCTGCATAGTTGGCAGTGGGGTCTGGGTGGAATTTGTGTCTGCTGCCAAGCTCTGTAACCCCTGCTAGACTGACTGAGTCTGGGACTGCACACACATCACCTGTCTTAGTCTGAATGGAGAACTTAGCTTGGGGCTGTGAATTAACTAAAGTAAATGGGTTGGGCAACTTTGCAGCTTCTAAATGTTCATATACCTTTTAAAAATGTGTATCCTAAGTTGGTATAGTGCGGGAAAAACTTCTGCAATTGACTGAATAAATCATTACAGGGAAACTAAGAGGAAACATCTGATAAACATTTTAACAGTAAGGGACACTTGTGTGATGGAAATTATTATAAAGGAAACTACTGGCTCCTCTGTTCATGTGTGGAGGTGTGGCAGGGAGATCAGCTGCTGGTGGTCTGTGAGCTTGCTGTAGTCTGTTGGTGCTTAACATCTGCAGTGTTAGAAAGGGTAAATGGTTTTCCTAGAACATGTTCACCTACAATCTATGCAGAGATAGTAGAAAACTCAACATGGAATTAAAGCATACTTCTTGTCCTCTGTTACACTCCCCCAAAGTAGACTTATTGCCATCAAAAACAGTGCTATGGGGAAGTGGTGACTCTTTCTTTAAGCTGTTCCAAATTTGGTGTATTCTGTGCAAATGCAAGTTATGTTGTTCAGGGTCTTGGTGATATGTCTGCCACAGTGAACCATTCTTAGAAGAGAAAGTGTTACATAGTTGAATGTAATAAATGTTTGGGATTTTTTAATATTTCGTTGCAGACTATAGAAAGCTACACAAATTTATCTCAGACAAAGAGATATGAGTCTGATTGTTAAAGATAAATGAGGTGTTTTTTTCAGGGAAAACTTAATTTCCCTAACCTGATTCATCTTGTTAAAACTATATTCATACTCATTTGACTGTATTTTTTTCATTTAAGAACCATCTGAATCAAGCCATATAGAAGTAGCTCTAGGAGGTAAGTATTTGTCTTATATAAAAATTATATATATATATAAATTTTTCAGTAATGCTGAACAAAGTTGCATATGTTTTTAAAGTCAGGTCAGTCAAAACCAAGAAAAGGTCTTTTATTGGTTCCTGGCACATTTCTTCATTTATAGTAATGTCATGGTGCATCATGTGAAAAACACTTAGCAAAAATTACTATTTAAATAATTTTACAAAGGAGTTCTATGAACTCTTCGTGGTTGGTGAGTCATGCCTGTACAGGCTCTGAGTGACTGTTCATATCCTGAATGATGCATCTTAGATATTCAGCACTGTAGTTTCCACAATTGCTGCAAGTGAGTGATTGCCATCATCAGGAATGCCACATTTGCTTGGATATCTCTGTTGGGGGCAAGGGTATGGAGTGTTGTTGTTCTTCTAGCACTTAAGTGATGGAAAACATCCAACTTTCCTATTGTCCAAGAAGATACTTGAGTTGTATCCTTTTCAGATAGAATCATAGACTGATTTAGTTTGGAAAAGCCTTCTAAAAGCATCAAGTCAAACTGTTGCCCCAGTACTGCCAAGCTCACCACTGACCCATATCTCCAAGTGCCACATCTGCACAGCTTTTAAATGCCTCCCAGGATGGTGACTCCAGCACTTCCCTGGGCAGCCTTTGCCAGGGCTTGACAGCCCTTCTGCTGGAAAAGTGTGTTCTGGTACATAGATACATGTAAGACCAAGGAAGCTGTAGTTTTTGTATCCCCCAGGTGTTTTTGCACATGGTCTGGGTGCATTAGAACCCCTGGATTGACCTGAGAGTTGGGATGTTGTTGTGTGCTGCATGCTCTGCTCCTGTCAGTGCTGCCTTTGCTGTGCCCCAGCCTGTCAGCACAGCCCTGGATGGCCCTGGCAGTCTCTGCCATGGTTCCAGGGTGATCCTTGGTGCTCTGCTGCTTTGCTGGGTTGCTGCCTTTGTGTCAGGTGTCCCAGAAGGGTTTGCTGATGTGTCTGTGGCAGTGTGATGGCAACATAGCCAACAGCCCTGGGGTGGCAGCTGCTGTGTATTCAGCACTCTTCATCTTGAGACTCAACTTTGCTTCATTCCCCAATCCTGCTTACATTGCCCCAGAAGAGAAAGCAGCAAATCTCAATGCTCCTGTTTCTCTGTACCCTTTTCCAAGGAAATTCCCTTTCCAGTCTCCATTGCTTCACTTTCCCTGTCATGCCAAGCCAAGCAAACATTCTCAGCCAGAGTGAGTGTTACAAGCTGAGTTACAGGTTCACTCCAAGGGTTTTAAGTCAATCTTTTTGGAGTATGGACTGACACTGTTGTATCAATCAAGACAGAAAGAAAGCAAACGTTAGAGTCACAGCAGAGCTGAGCTGCAGATTTTAAGCTCACGGTTATGAAGGCTGGAACATCAGATGTCTTTATCATGCCAAAACTCTGTGGGATTGCTGAAGCTAGATGATGCAGGAGAAAGACAGTTGTTCCTGAATACTGTCATGTGGAGGAAATTCAGCTGTGGGTCTTCAATGTGATGGTATGGAAGAGATAGGAAAGCATAGTTATGAATTTGTCAACCAGAACTGTTTTCAGACACTGTAACTCCAGAAGTGGTTTTGTGAAAAGGCTTACAGTGGCCAAAATCACTTTGGAACTAGGCTGGAAGGTATAAAATGATCACATGGTAAAACAGCTTGGCTTTGTAGTGATGAGTTACTCTCACCCCAAATGTTCCAGAAAACTTCAGGGAAAAACCAATTTCCTTCCAACATCATATTCTCTTGTCAAAAGAACAGAACCAGGCTCTGGGTCATGTGGGGATTCCTTTGATTTACCTCCAAGTATCCTTACAGTGAATAAAACTGCATCAAAAGGTGATGAATGCTTTAGCCAACAGGGTTTTTTTAAAACATATCATAATGCCTTCCTGTGTGATACTGTGCTTTGAAAATTAGCTAGGGTTAAAATTTGTTTTGGACAGACTGAAATAGAATAATGCAGAAATCTCTATCTAGTTGAGAGAGAAGCAGTCCTACTAATGCCAGTTTTATTTCCATTCATGAAGAACTAGAGTGCTCTAAGATTCTAAGCTGCTTTACATTGCAGTAGAAATGGTAATTTTCACAGAATCAGATTGCTGTGAATACACTTTTATTTATTATTATTAGTTAAAAAAGATAATGAATGCTTTTCACATTTTTATAAAGTTTTACTTGAGTACAACAGTAACAAAATTGGTGGGAAAGTTCCACTTTTTTTATTCACCACTACTTTTTTAACAGATAACACAGAAACAGAAGAAAAAAATCAAATAAAGCAAGATCCAAAACTGACGTCATAGACCTCATCAGTACTGGGTAAAAGAATTTAATGTTTCTTGAAGTCAAGGAATAATATTTCTATATTTTTGGCTGGGGAAAGGAGAGATGAAGTATAATACTGAATGTCAGAAGGTGCCAGTACTCCAGTTGTGAATTATTTTATGTGTCTTAGTTCTCTCATATAAGATGTCAGATGTTTTGCACTTTCTTATCCAAATACAGTGTAAAGCACACTGTCTTCAAATTTGTGAGAAAGTCCTAGGAAAATGTGGCCTAAAATGTGTGATGGTAATCACATACCTCAGAAGCAGGGCAACTGAAAGTGAGGGAATTAGTGTTTATGAAAAGCTCTGACATGGTTGTGTGAAAAAACATTATTCTTGGTAATGCACATATATTTCTAAATTGTAATTGAGCAGGAAAGCTCTTCATTCTGATTGCAGAATCATCTGAGCTTGGGACACTCAGTAAAGCTATTAATTGTGATGACAAACCAACCTCCTTTAAAAGTTTTCTTTTTCAAAAATTAAACTTTTATGAAAAGCCTAGGTTAATTTACAATGCCCAAAGGCCCAAATCTTTCTCTTGCTCTATTTTTAACTTCACTTGTTCCTAAAAATTCAGTATTACCAAAAAACTGAAATGGGAAGAAGTACTACCATTTTCTTTGAATGAAGCACAGAGACTCCAAACCACGTGGGTCAGCATTTTAGATTTGGTGATGTGATAACATTGCTCTCCATCACCACAAAAACATCATTTTTAGGAACAAGTGAAATTAAAAATAGAGTAAGAGAAAGATTTGGGCATTGTAAATGATGTTTTTGTGGTGATGGAGAGCAATGTTATCACATCACCAAATCTAAAATGCTGACCCACGTGGTTTGGAGTCTCTGTGCTTCATTCAAAGAAAATGGTAGTACTTCTTCCCATTTCAGTTTTTTGGTAATACTGAACCCCAAATATTTTCCTCATTATGCAGCATTTGATACTTCAGCAATTTGATTTGCTTGGTATAAAGTGAAATGAAGCAATGGCACGGGGAGCCTGGAGCCTGTGGGTTTCCTTGGTGGCACCATCCAAGCTTTGGGAGCCCAGGGCCAGCCCTGGCCCCCCCATCCACCCCTGCAGCAGCAGCACAGGGACAGGGAGTGATGTGGGAGAAAGCTGCAGGGGCTGCCAAACCAGCATCCCAGCTGTCTGTGACCTGAGCACTACAGGCACAGCAGTGGTGTGCCTTGTCAATCAGTGAAGTCTGTGGTGGAGGTATTGGTCATAAAACTGAATGTGGCAGAATAAAATATACCAGAGGAAAAACTTTGATTCATCATGGCATGCACTGCAGCCAGTGAGATTTAAAAATCCTTGTCAATTAAAGGTCACAGAAATGTTGTCTGAGCAATGGCTGCACAATCTGATGCTGCAGTGGTTCACTTTTGGATGCTTTAAGCCATTCACTGAATTTATGCTAAAATAAATATTTGTTCTAAATTCTGACAGACCATTCCAGCACACATTTAATCTCATATTTATTGAGAGCAATATTCAGCTTCTGCATGCTTGCTAAATCTAGGCCTAAAGAACTGGAAAATAGAATACAAACTGCTCATAGTTGTAATAAGACACAAGGCTTCAATGAAACTAACTTGCTTTTTTAATTTCTCTTACCTAGTCAGAAGCTTCCCATTCTGAGAAGAGCCTGCTGGGCCTGTCCAGAGCTGTGTAATATAACTGTATAAGAGAAGTATCTTCTATACAAACCCTTTTATACTATTATATAGAAATGTTTACTTTTTCAGCAGTTCTGTGAATTGATCTAAGTCAAAGAATGACTATAGATTTGGAAAGTCTGAGTTTACTTTGGAATATATTTTAAGGACTACATTTGATGCAGCAATGCTGGGGAGATGGCAGAGATTAAAATCAGCAGGGACTTAGCTGAGGTTGTTTCCATTTTCCAATAAAGGTGAATTTTACTGTACCTGAATGCATCCTAGATTTTGTAATGAAAAATTCCTGCAAAGAGTTCAGTTTATTTACTTTGGAGAAAAAAGCCTCTCCACGTTAATTTTCAGCTACTACTGTAATTGTAATTGGAAAATAGTATCTGTATATTTGAGCTAATTTTTCCTATTATATCTATTACAATTCATGTTGTTTTTTTTCCTAAATAAAAGATAAACTGGTTCACTTGATGTTCAGTATGCATTAATGAGATGGACTGTGAAATGGTCAGTATTCCAGTGTGTGGATTAGGAACCAACTGAAATTAAACCCCATCATAATTCTGTTAATTCAAAGTAGTAAGTCTGTGTATCAGAGTATCACACAGTTTATATATGATGGGATTGGTCCTGCAGTCCTACCATAGGCAGTAGTTGTGTGGGTTTGTGTGAGAGCTTTTCTGCTGAAGGCTGGGGGATGCTCTTCTCTCCATCTAGAACTAGTTATGGAAACATGCTACAACCTGCTCTAAGTCCTATTATGTCAGAAACTCAGGATATTCTGTGAATCCAACAATTAAATTAAATCCCCTGTAGTCCTGGTTATGTGCCACAACATGTAAGACTCATGTACATCTTTTTAATTCAAATTTCACAAACCATAAGAGATGTACAATTCTGGCTCTATAAGAATCTTTAAATATGCAGATTATCTGTAGAGGTTTCCCTTTTATTGGTGTGAGTGTGAGATTATTGCATTATGCAAAAATGGTAAATCATATTCCCTGGTGAAGAAATAAAGACCTTTGTGATGTTTTTCATGACTGTCCATGCGGTATACAGTTATGTCTTTTACAACAAATCAAGTCCTAGCAGTAATTCTGTAGGCAGGTAGAACATGCTGCAGCCTGGCTATTTCCTGCCAGCAAAGTAAGGTCCAGTCATGCCTTTGAGACCAAAATCCAGCTCTGGATGGGTGAGGTGATTGTGTCTTCAAGGAAAATTTTGAAGCCTTAAATTCAATTGAGTGCAGTGTCTGTTCCCTGGGAGCAACCTGAAATTCAGCAGGTAAATTCAGAGCAGCACATTTCTGTCATTCTGGAGATAAGGGAGACCTGTAGGAAATCTGCTTGTGTTCCACAGCAGGCAGGTCTAGGTGCTCCCACTTCAGTACTGGGACCTTGTGCTGGAGATGTCAGCAGGGGCAGGGTTAGCTCCATGCTGAGGCATTTTGGAAAAGCTCATCCTGGTCCTCCCTCCCTTCTCTCAAGGTAGGAGCTGGTGGTGACTGGTGCCATGCCGCCTTCCTGCCTCAGCAGACAGCAGTTCCCAGCCCCATGGAATGAGTCCCCCTGCTGTACCTTCCCCATGAACCCAGCCACGTGGGCACTGTGCACATTATAACCACCAGCACATTCACCTGCTGCTCACTTGAGCAGACATGCTGAGCTAATGAACCTCCAGCTTCAGGACCAGGCTCCTGGACATATTTAGAATGGGGAAATGAGATAATACAGCTTTCCCCAGGTTTCAGCTGGCTTGACTTCCCCTTCTGAAAAAGCAGGATGGTTCATCCCTTCTTTATCACAGCCCTCTTTAGGAGGCACTTCTAGCACAGCTGCCTGCCCAGCTGTCTGTGCTGCTGGAGTCATTAGTGCTCACTCAAAATGAGGGCAGTGTCAGCAAAGGAACTGGGAAAATAAATAATTCCAAGGTATTGCCTTGTCAGGTGTGTAACAGCAGAGTGGCTCTATGGAAACTTTGTATGCAGGAGCCAAAAGAGAAATGCAGTGAGAGTAGTTGTCATGGTTTTGCTGAAAGGACTGCTGGAGTCTTTATTGTGCATGGCCTGCTGCTGGGTGGGCAGTAATGCTGATGGCTGTGTTGGTTCTCAGTGCTGAAGGCTCTTTTTGATCTCAGACATTTTGAGTTATATCCAGTTGAGAGAAATTAGTCTGACAAAATAATTACACGGATATTTATAACTTCCAAATATCAATCCAATATTAAGAAACTACCTATAGTCCTAACAGTTAGCAGACTTTTAAGATATTGACCATGTATGAAAATCTCACTCATTTTGAAACTAGTAGTACATGAGATATGTCCTAAAAAGTCTTGACTGTACTGGTAAATAAATTAATAAATTAAATTCCAGTAACTTACAAGAGCTCTGACTAGTTTTTGTCCCAACAGGGAAGCTTTGTGGTGATGAAGAAGCAGAGAAGTATTTATTTCCCATGTTTCACTGAACTTTAAAAGCCTGTCCTCTTCGGTGGACTGGCTCCTTTCTCTTAAATGGCAATTTTGGATCCAGGTAATGTAGGATTCAGGGTGTCCATGGTGGAACTGGGAATTCCTTGGATATGGCACCTGGCTTTTCTCACAGCATAACCACCAGCTGAGGTCAGATATCTCTGTGATGCAGTTTGCTGGCCAGAGTTTTTCTCTTGGGAGTTTAAGTTTTCCACATATAATATTTGAACCTCTTCTTTGTTTCTTTTCATGTCTGTCCTGTCAGAGACCCACAGCCAAGGAGGAGGGCAGGCTCTCATTTCTGGGATTGTGTAACAGCTGTCTGCTGTCAGTGACATAAGGAAGGCCTCCCTTGGCTCTGTAATGAATTAAGCTAAAATTTAAACTACTGTCTTAGGTTGCAATGCAAGATGTACCAAAAGAATGTATTTTATTCCCTTCTGTTAAACCAGGTGGGACAGTGTTCTTTACCTCTTCCATGACCCATCCCTTGAAACTCCAGGGGGATATCCTCTGTTCATGGGCCAGCTGTTAAACCAGGTGGGGCAGTTTTCTTTATCTCTTCCACAACCCATCCTCCCTCCAGGGGGGATGTTTTTGTACTACTGCATTTTATTTTAATTTTCCTGTTAAATTGTAGTCCTGACTTAGGATCCTCCACTGGTTTGCTTTCAAACCAGCACAACTACCAAAAAGAAAAAATTTCACTCTGAACAAAGATTAGGGTGGCATTCCTTCCATCCACTCTTATAATCCTGAGAGGTTTTGGTACTAGTTTTGGGTGGAGCAGTGCCAAAAAGAGGATAGGCCATTTGCCTAAGAAACTTAACCTGCAGCACTCCAACAGCCTTGACTGAAATCCATCCTCTGAAGTCCTGTGTGTGCTGTTCCCACTCCAAAGCAGTGGGCCCTTGCTGAGAGCACTGCTACCAGCTTGGTCTGGAGGACATGGATCTTCTCCATCTCTCTCAAAATGGGATCCTGTGTTCAGATCCCAGCCTTGTTTCCCAAGACATGAATCAGTTCATGAACTCAGTAAACTTACATTGTGGTTTGACACTGGCCAGATGCCAGGCACCCACAAAAGTCACTCACTTGCCCTCCCCTGCCACAGCTGGGCAGAGGAGAGAGAAAAATGTAATGAAAGATTCATGAGTTGAGATAAGGACTGGGAGAAAACATTCTAAGAGCAAAACAGGCTTGGCTTAGAGATAAAAAGTGGATTTGTTACTAACAAAAGCACCTTTTTTCCCCCAACCCCCCCTCCTTCCCACTGACAGCACAGAGAGATGTGGCATGGGGCTTTGGGTCAGTTCATCCTGAGATTTTCTTCCTCTGCTCTGGGGCAGGAGTCCTGCCCCTGTGAGACCCTGGGGTCCCTCCCATGGCACAGACAGTTCTCCAGGAACTTCTCCAGTGTGGGTCCAATCTCATGAGCAGCAGTCCTCCCAAAATTGCTGCAATGTGATTCCTCCCACGGGCACACAGGCCTCCCAAAGCTGCTGTGACATGGGTCTCTGCCCACGGGGTGCAGCCCTCCAAGGACAGGCTGCTCCTGCCTGGAACCAGGGCCTCTCTCCACTGGGTCTGCTACTGGCTCACAGCCTCCTCCAGGAATCCACTGCTCTGCATGGGCACCTTCCCCAGGGGCTGTAGGTGGATCTCTGCATCCCCATGGATCCCACAGGCTGTGGGTTCTCTGCATTCCTGTGGATCTCCAGGGGCTTTGGGTGGATTTCTGCATCCCTGTGGATCCCCAGGGCTGTGGGTGGATCTCTGCATCCCCTGTGGATCCCCAGGGCTGGGGCTGGGTCTCTGCATCCCCTGTGGATCCCCTGGGGCTGCAGGGGCACAGCTGCTTCACCATGGTCTTACCATGCCTGCAGAGGAATCTCAGCTCTGGCTCCTGGAGCAGCTCCTGCCCCTCCTCCCCTGACCTTGGTGTCTCCACATTGTTTCCCTCATGTGTTCTCACATCCTCCTCTTCTCTGGCTAGGAAAAGCTCTGCATGCCCAACTTTGTTTTGATTTTCTTCTTAAATCTGTTATCCCAGAGGTGTTACCATCATCTCTAATTGGCCCAGCCTTGGCCAGCAGTGTGTCCATCTTCAGTGCCATCAGGGATTGGCTTTGCCAGACACAGTGGAAGCTTCTGGCACCTTCTCACAGAAGCCACCTCTGTAGACCCCTGCTATCAGACCAGACTCTGAACTTATCTTGTTCAGATGGGATGTTCCTCTTCTGAGAATTTTCTTCTAAAATCATGCTTCTTCACACGTATCAGCTGTGTGACATTTGATGGAACACTCAGCAGTGTTTCACACACAGTTACAGATGATGTTTCACTGTGAACTAATCCTTCACGGACTGTGGCATCTAAAACCTCTCATTTCTCACATCACAAGATGAGGAAACAGGAAAAAACATGTAAATTAAGTGGTTTCCAGTAATGTACTGTCTGTAATGCAGTTTTAAATTTAGTACAATTGTAATTATGAAATCAGCTTGTTATCTGATGACTAACAGAGCAGAATCCCAACAGCCCTGGATGGATCTTTTTTTAATATCTGTGGTTGTTTAATTTTTCCTTGCATATAGGGAAATCCCCATGTAAAAATAATAAGAAACTGAAAGTAAATGACCATTTACTATTGCACAGCTGCACACCCAAGTTCCAGGGGAGGGCTGTGGTTAGTATTTGATGGTTTTGCTGCAGCCAGAGCAAGCTTTTGTCTTTACAAGCTAACAAGGGCATTGGGCTGCTCCTGTGCCAGGGTTTGCTGCTGGTCAGTGGGCAGAGCCCCTGTCAGCTCTGCTGTGGTTTGGGGCTGCTGCCTGCCAGGCTCAGGGGACAGGGCTGCTGCCTCTGGTGCCCATTGTCACTGAGGGTGCCCTTGGTGGGGACAAAAGCACTCCTGGGTACACCTTTGCTTGCAAGCAGCATGGAATTGATCCCTGCAGCTCTCACATCCCTTCAGGTCTCTCTGCTCAGGATGGAAAAGGAGGACATGCATGCAGCTGGCATTTCAGAATGGCTTCACAAGGGACTCTCCTGCTCTCCCAGCAGGACACAGGGGTCTGTCTCCAGCCCACTCTGGCGTTTCCCTGTGCCTGGGGTCCACTCCCATTCAGCCCTGTGCCCAGGTAAGGTGGTGAGCAGGAATGAGACTGGCTCAGGTCCTCGGGGGCTCCTCAAGGGAACCTTTTGGTGGCAGATTTTGGGGAAGCTGCAAGTGACTGAAAGGAAATGGTGGTTCAAGGGGAGGGGCTCTTGCACCCTGAGCTCTGGCTGTGCCATCCTGGCTGTGCTGTGCCCGATTCCCCCCCTGCCGTTCCCAGCCACACAGAAGACAGTTCTGCCGTTCCCAGGGCTCAGAGAGTGCATCCCATGCTTCATGCAGCCCTCCCAGCTCGGTCAGAGAGGATAAAGGCTCCTCTGGCTGCCATATCCAAGGCACCTGTCCTTGACCTTCTGCTGCAGCACCCTGTGCCAGCCCGGGGCAGCAGCAGCAGCAGTCAGAGGAGTCCTTTGGATGGCAGGGCAGCCAGCCGGGCCCTCACCCTTCACCGATTCCAGAGGTTCCTCCAGGTGATCCCAGCTCACCTCCTCCCCAGTCCGGGAGCCACTGGACGGGCTGGGCTGGGAACTTGCCACGGGAAACCCCGACTCAGTACAAGCCACAGCGGGTAAGCAATTACAGTGCGATTGCAGCCGGAGTTCCGCTTCCCCAGGGCTTTAAGACGGAGCCGAGCCGTGCGAGGCAGAGGGGCGGGGAGAGCGCCGGGCAGGCAGGAGCGGGCTGTGAGCGGAGCACTGCGGGCAGGAGCAGCATGGGCGACGCCTTCATCCGCCACATCGAACTGCTGGGCTACGAGAAAAGGTTCTTCCCCAGCCAGCACTATGTGAGTACCCTGCAGCGTGCTGGTACCTGAGGACTGGCCAGGGTAAAAAGCCTGGCCAACAAATTTCCTTCGGTAAATGTGACCAAGGGCCTAAATGCTTCCCTTTAAGGGGGTCATGGCTGGAGGCAGCCAGAGATTAAAATGTTCTGAACACATGAGGTTTCAGGTGCCTTCATTGCAAAGCCATTACTTTTCAGTCTAGGAAAAAGCTTTTTCTCTGTTTCCCACCCCCCTGTATGTTTCTGTCCCCTCTCCATCCTTTCCAAGCTCCCTTAGTGCCCAGTTTATTTGCTGGCTAGATGGAGCTACTTGCACTGGGGCAATGGAAGGAAAACATTCGATTTTATCTGAAACTGGACCATCCACAGGGCTCCCCAGGAACAGTGGGATGTGGTGACTCACCTGCCTGCAGAACTGCAGCCTCTGCTTTGCTCCTCAGGTCTACATGTTCCTGGTGAAGTGGAATGACCTCTCTGAAAAGGTCGTCTACCGCCGCTTTACTGAGATATACGAGTTCCACGTGAGTCCTCCCGGGACACGTGGGCTCGGGGTGGGGAAAATGGAGGGTGAATGCCATCTTCATTCACCCACCTTCTTGAAGGAAATTGCCTCAAAGCAAACCTGGTTCAAAAGAGGCTCCTGGGTCCAGTCCTTCAAGCTCTTTTGCCCCGTGAAGCTGGGAGCCATTGGCTCTGTGTCCCTGGGCACAGAGTGCTGAGGTGTGGGACCCAGCCAACCCACGCTAGTGGCAGCAGGGCAAGCACCAGGAAAGGAGTCAAGCTAGGGGCAGAGGAGTGGGTGTCACAGAGGGTTCCCCTGGTGCCATCCTCACTGTTGTGCCTGGCTCTGCTCTGCAGAAAGCGCTGAAGGAGATGTTCCCCATTGAGTCCGGGGACATCAACATAGAGAACCGGATCATCCCGCACTTGCCAGGTGAGGGGCAAGCCCCGTGGCTGGGGGGTAAAGAGAAGTAGAAATTGCAGCTAGTTGGGAAACTTCCCTGGTGGGTTGAGCTGTGCTGGCTGCCTCCCAGACAGATGCAGGTGCGTGGTGCAGTATTTCCTGTACACCAGGCTTGAAATCGAAAGCCCAGAAAGATCTGAGCAGTGGCAGCAGTTCTTTCCAACACTCAGAAACCCTGCAGGCCCTGTCCTTCCTCTCTAAAGGCTGGGCACCCCAGAGGCACATCCAGAAGAATCAGCTGTGACCCCTATGACCCTTGGCTGGTACAAACTGTGTGGCTTTGGGGAAGCTGAGCTGAGCCCTCTTTTGGTGACACCATCACTGGTGTTGGCTTAATGCCCATATGGCAACACATACTTTGTAAGAGGAAGCAATGCAATATGTCTTCAACGACAGAGAATGAACTCCTGATCCAAACAGCTGACGCTTTGTCTCCAAGCAAGATGCATGCCAGAAAACTTCCCCATTTCATTTAATTTCCTACTTTTAAGGAGGCAGAAGGGAGTCTAAAAAAGAGCTGCAGTTGTGGTTGACATGTCTGGAGGAGGAGTAAGCCTGCACTATGCAGCAGTGTGGGTGCCAGTCTGGGGGGCTTCCACTGCAGCTGGACTAACACCACCATGCTGGGCCTCTTCCAACATGTCCCCCACCATGGTGGGGCTGTTCGAAGCATCCTTGTTCCATTTGGGGAACTGAGAGCACTGGGGACAGACAAGTGTCAGACTGCTGGGGGCGTGGGGTGCTACTGAGCACACAAAAGCACACCCATCATACAGTTCAACACTGCTCAGGGTTGGGATTGCCAGCAGTATTTTAGAGCTCTGGTGTCAACAACACCATAACCAGGGGGATGGGGGGATTAGGATATCTCCTCTGACTGCAGGCTGGTCCCCTGAGCCCCTCCTGGTCCCCCACTGCATTTGTTGTATTTGTGGCCCAGCAGTTGGAGTTAGTCTGAATACACGTGTAGGAGTTACCCTAATATATAAATAGGGTCAGACAGGATAATTTCTGGGCTTGCTCCCACAAAACTTCACCTTATTGGCACAATGCAGCCATGCAGCACCTTGGGGCCAGACCCACTTGTTTGCAGGGCAAAATTAATGATTCAGAGCAATGTGCCTGGGAAAGTATTAAAAACAAGGCATTCTGTCTGCTTTTTCTGAGCCCTTTCTCCTCTCCCCCAGCCCCAAAGTGGTTTGATGGGCAGCGCTCAACTGAGAACAGGCAGGGCACACTGGCTGAGTACTGCTACACACTGGTCAACCTGCCCCACAAGATCTCCCGGTGCCTGCATGTGGTAAATTTCTTCAAGGTCCGTCATGACGACATGAACCCTGTCACAGACAGCCAGTGAGTCCAGCTGCCTGCTATTTTGAGGGAAATCCTGCATTCCTGGCCTTGGATGCTGGCAGTAACCTGCAGGGAGGGAGTCGCTGCTCATGGATAGGGCTGGTTGGCATTGAGCTGCCTTTACTCTGTCTAGGATCAAGAAGCCTGAGGTCTTCCTCCTGCCAAAGGATTCCAAGAAAAACCTCACTGGTAAGAGGTCTCAGAGGGCTGCAAGTGGCTGCCTCAGCAGTAGCAAAGCCTGCTGGGGAGAGAGGTTGTCATTCCATGGCAGATACCCTCACCAAGAGCATGGTCGCTGTGCCAGAGCTGCAGCTGTTGGGAAGCCAAATCCTCAGGGGGAATGAGTTATTGTCCTGAACTCCAGCTGAAGGAGGCTGGAAGGGCACTTTGGGCTGTCCTGGGGCTGCTTTTGGCCTGCCTGAAATAGGGTGTTTCTGGGTTGGAGGAGGGAACATCTGTCACTTCTCTCACACAGACATCACAGGCCCCATTGTCCTGCAAACCTACCGAGCCATCGCTGACTATGAGAAGAGCTCCACCTCCGAGATGGCTCTCAAAGCTGGGGACATGGTGGATGTCGTGGAGAAGAGTGAGAATGGTAAGTGTCCATCCCCCTGGAGAGCCCCTGAGGGCCAGCCCACTCCCTGCCACAATTTCAGGAGGAATGAGTACTGCCCTTGCATCTTGTGTCCAAACACAGCATGTGAGCTAGTTATGGCAGTGAAGGCTGAAGGGTGAGGGGCAGTTCTAGAAACCTGTGCAACATCCTGGCTATGCCTCAGCTTGCCCAGCAGGAACAGGATGAACTGGTCAAGTTCTCTGGTTGCACCATGTGAACAGAGATTGGCCCCAGCACTGTCCCTTTGGTCCAGGACATGGAGATGCATACACCTGCCCTGGCCAGGACAGGCTGGTGCCAGTCCCACAACACTCTCTGCTCCTGCCCATGGTTGCTTTCTTTGCAGGCTGGTGGTTTTGTCAATTGAAGAATAAACGAGGCTGGGTACCTGCTGCTTATCTGGAGCCCATGGATGGTCCTGATGAGTCTGAAGAGCAGGAGCCTAACTATGCAGGTAGAATGCTGGGGTGACCAGGATATGTGTGTGCGTGTGTGTGTGTGTGTGAAGGACAGCCTGCTGCAGCTCTCCACTGAGATGGCTCACTGCAAAGCTGGGCAGTTCAGACTGAGCAAGATCACTGGGCAGGGAGATGCTGCTGTAGGAACTTCCAGGAGGGATAAATCTCATGGCTTGGTGCTTCAGTGTCAACCTTGGGAGCTTTCCACGACCTGCAGCTCAGCATTAGATTTGTGTTTTGGTCTTTACCCAGTGGCCATGCTGAGCTGGCTGGTGGAGGCTGAGGTGCTGGGTTAGCAGAACAGCATGATGGAGCTTCCAGACCAGGCACAGATGTTCACAGTGCTTCACCTCAGTGCTGTCCTTATCAGGGCCCTGCCCTCTGCATTGTCCTGCCATGGCAGCAGGACTTTATCACAAGGAGCAGAGGGAGGATCCTGCAGACTTGTGCCAATTGCTCAACAGGCTTCAGCTTTGTGGGTTTCACAACACTGGAACAGGCTCTATTAGCACAACACTTCCTTCTGCCTTATTTCACCACTCGATTTCTGAACACACTTTCAAGCAGAGACAGGTGTGTTTCCTCTGCTTGCACCCAAAAGCTTTCTTCTGGACAGATGGTAAAGGGGCCAGGATGAGCCATGGGCAATGACAACACTGGGGGAAGTCTGAATCCAAACCTGGAGCACCCTGAGTCTTGCCTAAAATGTAGGGTGCCTCCTCGTGCTCTGGTGCCTCCCCAGTGGCTGGGGAGGTTGAGCCCCCATCCCTGAGGTGTCAGCACATGATCCACCATCCCCATTTCTGGTGTAGGTGAAGCATATGTGGTCCAGAAAAGCTACACTGCTGTGGAAGAGGATGAGCTGACCCTCAAGGAGGGTGATACCATTGAAGTCATCCACAAGCTCCTTGATGGCTGGTGGGTCATCAGGTGAGAGATGCCATGAACAGGTCAGGTGAGCAGCACTCAGGCAGAGGGAAGGGAGCATTCCTGGTTCTCCACATCAGGGCTCTGAAAGCCATGGTGGCTTTGGTGCGCTGCCCAGCACTTCCTTTGGCAGGGCTGCTTCTCAGAGTCTGCTCTTTGCCAAACATTAACATTGCAGCTGGAGATTCCTCTGTTGAGGTCTTCAGAAATATCCAAGAAGGAGGCAGATGGGAAAAAAAAAGTATCTGTTATTTTGCCTCTAATTGTTCTGGTGCATTTTGCTTTGCAAACCTCAATTTTTTATCCCAGCTGCAAGGAACATGAGAGGTAACCCACGTGGCATGAGCCATGGCTCATGGATTGTCCTGAGCTGGAAGAGTTCCAGGCCAGGTTGGACAGGGCTTGGAATAACCTGTTCTAGGGGAAGGTGTCCCTGCCTGTGGCAGGGAGTTGCAGCGAGGTCCTTTAAGGTCCCTTCTAGCCAATCCATTCTGGGACTCTGTGACCACCCACAAGGAGGATCAAATCTCTCTCCTGGACTGAGGGGGTGGTTGCAGAGCCATGACTGCAAGTGATGTTGCTTTGTGTTGCACTGCAGGAAGGATGAAACCACAGGTTATTACCCTGCCATGTACCTGCAGAAAGCTGGGGAGGTGAACACCTCTGTGAAGAGTGGGCTGAGGAACCGGGGTGCTCCTCCACGCAGGTAGGAGAAGCTCTGGGTAGAGGGCAGAAGAACATCTCCCTCTTCCTTGAGGGAGATGAAATGAAACCTGTACGGGTGTTGTGGTGTCACCTGCTTGCCCTGTCAGTGAGGAACTGCCTGGAGAAATGAGGGCAGGGCACAGACAGACCAGGGCTGTCCTCCCACCAGCTCTGTGCTCCCCAGCCACCACAGGCACCCCAGAACTGGTGCAGGGTCCAAGATCTTTGCTCCAACAGGTCCTCCCAGCAGGTGTATCTCTCTTTGTCCTTCTGCAAAGTTTCTTTTCTGGGCTAATCTTGTTTTATTTTCAAATTGGCCATTTACTTACTTCTTAAGTGTGTGCACTGAATCTTTCAGAGGCAAGGGGAGATTTGACTAAATGGAGCTGCCAAGGGAAGATTTGACTAAAATGGAGCTCAAATCCTCTACTGGGAGGATTTGAGCTAATGCAAGGGATTTTATTTTGATTAAAAAGATAAAAAGCAATAATAACTCATGAATTCCAATACAAAGAGAATGGCTAAAAAGGGCAGAACTTGCTGCTATCTCTTTTTTCTGCAAGATGACAAGTCAGGCCTGCTATAAAATCTCTCCAAATCCAGTTTTGCTGGAGCATGGATGTGTGTTAGACCATGTAAAATGGTCCAGATCCACCTCTTTGAACACAGTGATGTTTGCTGGTAGCCTTGGGGGAGATGAGGTGGCCTGTTGCAAGGACAGTGGCTTGTCCCCCTGCCATTGTGACTGCTGCCTCTGTGGCCCTGGCAGCCAGGCCAGGGTGGTGATCTGCTGTTATGGGCAAGAGCTTTGAGTGACATGGGGTATGTGCTCAGAGCAGGAAGGGGCTGAAGGTAGAGAGGCACACCTCTGAGAAGAGCAGGAGGACGATGCCATGGGGTGGTACTGAAGACAAAGCAGGGGCCTCTGTCTGCCTGCCCAGGGACAGTCCCCAGTGCTGGGGGTTCCCCTCAGCAGCCCCAGGCTGCTCAGCCTTTCACTTCTCTCAGTGGTTTCTCTGCTGTGGGTTCAGCACTGCACATCAGGGTGCACACTGACACATGCCCCATTCCCCTGTATCTGACCCTTGAGCCACAACAAGCCCCACACCAGGGACATCAATTTTGTGGCCAGAATAGGAGTGTTCATTCATCAAAGAACTATAGATCACTTCTGGGGCTTCCCTGGATAAACCTCATGCCCATCTCATCCTTCCAGCCTTATGCCATATCTTCCTCACTAATCTTTATCATTACTTTCCAGATTTGTGCTCAGGGTTCACCCTTCAGTGTTTGCTTGCAAAGCACCATCAGCTTCCTCTGAACACGTCATAGATTGTGTCTTACTGATGGCTGCCCTCAAGGGCTGGCATCCACCAGGCAAAACCCAAAAGCAGAAACTGGCATTTGGGTGAAACAGAGGAGGAAGTGTGGGGAAAGAAGTTTGTGGTGTGAGAGCTGCCAGCATGAAAACTGAAAGTTCTGTGTCTCACTCCTTGCAGATCCACCATCCGAAATGTGAAGAGCATCCACAAGCAGAGCCGGAAGCAAATCAGCCAGGAGACCTACAGGAGGAACAGCAGGAAATACATCCAGCACCAGCGGAGGATGCGGGGCCATTCCCACAGCAGTGTCATCAGTGAGTCTCAGTGGAACCCACGTCCCCCAGCAGTGCTGGCACTGGAGCAGGATGGCACACTGAGCTCACACCATGCCCATCTGCCCTTTCCTGTGGGGAAAGTCTGTGCAGGGAGGTGCAAAGTCTGTGCAGTAAAACTCTTTCAGTGAGTTTTTTCTTACCCCTGGCTCAAGGTCAGACAGAGCAGAATATGGTCATGGAAGGAGGTCAGCCCACATTTGGGACCTGTGCTTTCCTTTGTGCACCTAACCTCCCCCATGCTGCCATTACCAATGCAATCACCATGTATGTTAGCTGTCAGCAGAGCCCCCAGAAGGAAGTGTTGCATGAAGAATCATAGAATTAAAGAATTTGGTTTTGGTAGGAAGGGACCTTAAAGATGAATTTGTTCCAAGCTTCCACTTGATTAGGTTGTACCAAGGCTCATTCAACCTAGCCTTGAACACTTCCAGGCACAGGGTAGCCAGTTTCTTTGGGCAACCTGTGCCTCACTACTTTCACAGGAAAGAATTTTTCCTAATATTTAATTTAACCCTGGCCTCTGACAGTGTGAAGCCACAGCCCCTTGTCCTACCAGTTCAGCCCTTGTAAAGGGGAGAGGTAGACATTGAGGTGTACCCTTTAGTCCCCATGCAGTATCCATGACCTTCCCAGAGCTAAAGGTGGGCAGACCTCATGCAGACCTGGAGATGGGCTTTCCCTGAGCACAGTTCCCAGTGGGGCACTGGTGGGGACATCCTGGCCCAGTGACCTACTGGGAGACCACTGTGTGGAGCAGGGACAGGAGGAGAGGCAGGAGCTTTGGTGGCCATTATGTAGGAAGCTGCTAAATGTTCATAAGGATGGTGTATGGTGGAGAGCTCTGACCCATCTGTACATCTTTTTCACTTCCAGTTGAGAAAAACGAGCCAGAGGACAACAAGCCCAAGGCTCAACCTGCTGTTCCTCCCCGTCCCAGCAAAGACCTCATCCTGAACCGCTGCACTGAGAGCACGTGGAGGAAGATCCTGTGAGGATGCTGTGAGCCCCACACCAGGCACACAAAGTTTCCTCTCCTGCAGCTCCTGTGCAGGAGGGCTCGGGGCCGGGCCAGGGCTCCAGGTGGCTCTGGCACCACAGGCTGGAGAGGC
Source organism: Sitta europaea (assembly GCA_013400255.1). NCBI lineage: Eukaryota > Metazoa > Chordata > Aves > Passeriformes > Sittidae > Sitta > Sitta europaea. The sequence continues at coordinate 49,398 of VXBS01007584.1, forward strand.
TGCTGGCCATATCGGCCCATCCTCTTCCTCCATCACAGCCAGCACCAGGTGTCCTGAGAGCACTTGGAGGAGGGACCAGCCCTGCTCCTCCAGCTCCGTATAAGCACCAAAAGTCCACATCTCTAGATGCCCTTCTATTGCCTCTTTGTATTTTGAATTATTTTTGTGGTTTTCATCAATAAAGGAGAGAGACTTTATACACCTGCAGAGCAGCGTGGCGGCAGGAAAGGTGATCCTGGATACTGGGCAAGGGGCTCTCACAAAACATGCTGACAGTGAGGAAACTTAGTGAGGAAACTTAGTTGGGGGATGAAAGGACAGCAGCTTCCTCCTGGAAGGAGAGGACAGCAAGGGCTCAGTGTGGAGCAGGGCTGCCTTTGGTACCACACAGGCTCTGCCCGGCAGGCCGCGGCTGGGGAGGACAGCCCTTTGGGTTGGGGATGGGTCTGGCTCCACGTGTAGGTTTGGGCCCGAGTTTCACTTTTGATCTTTGGCTCTGGGGTCTGGGGGCGTGCCTGGATTTGGGTCTAGGCCTGGCCGTAGGCTTCGGCCTGAGTTTGGGCCGGGCCGTGGGCTCGGGCGCAGCTCAGGGCCGGGCGGGTGCGGACCCTCCCCTCAGCGGCAGCTGTTGCCCCTTTAAGAGACGCGCGCTCCGGCGGGGCGGCCGCGCGCGTGCNAAGGCGGCCAGGCGCAAGGACCGGGTGTTCGTGTGGGGCTTCAGCTACTCGGGCGCCCTGGGCATTCCCAGCTTCGTGAGGCCGGACGCGGGCTGGAAGAAGCCGCGGCGCATCCAAGCCACGCCGTACCGCCTGGAGACGGAGGAGAAGGTGAGCCAGGGCCGGCGGGGCCAGCGGGTGTCCCCCGGCCTCCGGGGCCGCTCAGGACTTGGCACAGCGAGAACGCCGTTACCGGTTCGGGTTTAAAGGCTTTGCCGTGATCCAGGGGTTTTGTCTGTATAGTGATATTGCTTGGGATGATTGCTGTTCTAACTGCAGCGGTCTGTAGTTTAGGAAATACGTATTTGTAGTTTTGTCAGAGGCATTAGAGAGCTGGGGTGTGAAGAGCATTTGCCAGATGAAATGGGCCTCTTCCAGTGGCTCCGTGCCTGCTCCCTCATGACAGATGAGAAGCTTGTGTTGAAAATCATGTTATTCCTTTGCCTACATGTTTCACTCGTGCTCTGCCGTGTAGAGCAGAGAAAGTCAGAGCATTCATAGACTATCTTGAGTTGGAAGGGTCTCAGCAGAGAAAGTCAGGGCATTCATAGACTATCTTGAGTTGGAAGGGTCTCAGGAGGATCATGGAGTCCTGGCCCTGCTCCGGACAGCCCAGCAACCCCCCCTGCACCTGAGGGAGCTGTCCTAAAGCTCCTCGGGGCCGTGCCCGTTCCTGGGGAGCTGGTCAGTGCCCGTCCACACTCTGGGGAAGAACCTTTTCCTGATACCCAACCTAAACCTGCCCCGGCTCAGCTCCACCCGCGGGTCCTGTCCCTGTCCCAGAGCAGGGATTGGAGCTGCAGCCCCCGGGGAGCTCTGACCTCCATTGCTCCAGGCCGAACAAACCGAGTGACCACAGCTGCTCCTCATGTGTCTCTTGTGCTGGGCTTTCTCTGTCAAGAGGAGTAAAAAAATTCTCTTAATATCTCTATATCTTTCTTTGTTTTGGTTTGGATTTTTTGTTTGGTTTGTTGGTTTTGTTTGGTTTTTGTTTTGTTTTGTTTTTTTAATCTGCTGATGCAGGTCAGCAAACAGGTCATTCTGTGGTGCTGAATGGGGCCAAGATAATGCAGAAATAAAGATGTATGCACACAAACCCAAAACTTCAGGGTGGAAAGGCTGGACCTGAGTTTTCACCATTGTGCTTATCACAGAAGACTGATAATTTCTGCAAGACCATACCTGCCATGAATTTGGGCTGCATGTGAATGTGGCATAATGAAGAATGAATGCTGATGAACAAGTAGCATGGAGTGACACTTGCTCTTCTAAGCCACAGTTTCTAACTGAATGGTGTGGGTTTTGTCTGTCTTCAAAGATATCCTCTGCTGCCTGTGGTTATGGATTCACACTGCTGGCTTCTAATACCAGAGACATCACCAAAGTGTGGGGCATGGGGCTCAACAAGGATTCCCAGCTTGGATTCCAGAGAAGCAGAAGGGATCAAAGTAAGGATTTAAGTGTTTTCAAGACTTACAGGGTGACACAGCAGTGTGCCTGTGGTACAGGAATCTTCATGTGTTTGGAGCTGTGAAAAACATCAGGAGGCTTTGATGCACTCCTAGGCTGTGCTTTATTTTTTTTAAACAGATCTTTTTCTGAAGTTTGTCTGGTTGTGTGCTTTGTAATTGGTTAATGTGTGCCTCTGTTCTTTACACTGCACTTAATTAGTTTCATCTGGGCAGGAACGAGCTGTTTATTCTACAGAGTGTGATGTTGGTTTTGAATGTGTGGCTTTGAATCTTTTGTTTGATAGTGGGCACAGCGTAGTTAGTAAAATCATTTTGGCAGAATGGATTGCTCACTTCTGTTGCCTTTGCACTTAAATACTAAAGTCCTTTACTCCTCCTTCCCTCCCCAGTTAGAGTTTTTTTCATACAGTCTGTGGGTTTTTTCTGAAACTGTAGGGTTTCTTTTAAATTATTTTAATAGCAGGTTGCATTTTGAAGGAAAAACTTACTTTTCAGTTATTTTGTCTTACACCAGGCTTGCAAACTCATTTAAGAAAACGATACATGTGCAGAACATTGTCACCTACCACTGAAGACAGATAGGAAAAACACAAACTTTCCTCTTAGAATGGCTGACTGCGTAGACATTCCTCCCTAAATTGAGGAAAATCATGACCAAAGCAGAGTTTTTTTGTCATTATGATATATAAGAGTGTAATCCATCAGGGTTGGGTGTGTCTGATATGGGCAGAAGATTAAACTTGGTGGAGAAGCAAAAGAAAATTGCAGCTACAGTGCAGCATGTTGAGGTTTGCAATGGTGCTGCTTTGTGGTGGCACACAGTTCCATATGAGTGTGTACACAGAGCAAGTGTGTGCTTGAACAGCAGCTGCAAAATGCTTCTGCTCACTCCTGCATCTCAAGGTTTCAGCTCTTGCTGGGTCTTAGTTCTGTACATGCTGATGTCTCAGGAGTGTCTTGCAATTACCTTGTGTTTCATCTGACCTGGAAATTATTTTTGTCAGAGAACCCAGAAATAGGTTAAATCGTTTTGCAGTTCAAGCCTGCTGAGTGAAAGATTGTGTTTGGCAAGATTGATTGAAAATGTGAAGAAGATCAGTGGGATTGCTACTGCTCCATGTTTAATGTCCCCTCAGACAGGTTTCCTTTGGGGTGTGTTGCTCATTACTGTTTCACAGACTGATTTTGGTGCCTGCTGCTTCCAACACTGTTGCTGTAGATGCTTCATTTCCAAGGGAATTTGCAGCCTTCTGACTTTTAGATGGCTGTATCTAGACTACTACTATTTCATGCTCACCTGTGTTCCTTAGCCACCTCATTGTCTCTTTTCTCCACATCCCCTCAGCTATCAGTGATGGTTACTACAGATCCCAGGAGCATGTGTCTTTCTGCTGGAGAGAGCAGAGAGATGAAAAGGTTATTTTGCTTTGTGACTTCCAAGTTTTTTCTAGACAGTTGGTTTCCTGTAAGTTCCTGCTCTATTGCATGGCAGATGCCCACCATTGGCAAGCTGCCTGTTGTGCTGGCTGTCCTCACATCCAGTAGTGTCTTGCTGCAGAAGACCATGTGTAGGTTTTTTTAAATTTTATTTTTTTAAAAAAAATTTAGGTGTTTTTATTTTTATTGAAGGTGGTGAGAACCAGTAAAGCACTGCTGCCTGTGTGCAATATTGCTTTGAGTCCTGCAGGATTTGATTTCACTTATTACAGTGACTTTGATATCAAGGCTTTTTATCTCCCCTTAACCTTTTCCCTAGTATTGATTTATGGATTGTTGTTCTTCCCCCCCCCCCAGTTGACTCTGATTACATGTTCTTCAAGTTGCTAAATCTTTTTAAAGTACAGCATGTTATTTTTCATAAACATTTGATGTCTTATTCCCTATGGACCTAGCCTAGCTAGTCTTTCTTGCATTCCTCATTTCTGAAAATGCCTGTAATCTATTTTTCTTTAAATATGAAGCACTAAGATTTTTTTGTTCATCTTTCCTATACGTTTTTGTGATGTTCTTGTACCTTGTTTGCAATATCCCCAGTTGCACAGAATGTTTGTGTGTGATATTAAGCTCTGGTGATCCAGCTGTATTCACCAAAGTGGTTGAACACATGGGTGGAAGCCTCAGTTTCACAATTCTGCCACCTGAAGCCTTAATAACAATCACCTTGTAGTTATGGTGGACTTTTGTTTAGGCAGTGATCATTGGCTTCAGCTGCCTCCATAGCTTTTACCTTCTCCCTCCCTCTGTGATAAATCCCTGATAAATAAATAACCTCCTTGGTTAGTATCTTGGCTTTCCAAAATGTATCTGCTTTTGTAACAAAACCAAAGTGAGTGTGTGACTGTACAGCAGGATCAGCAAATATGTGTTGAATTTACTTTGTGGAAGCTATTGACTTAAAATTGTTCTCTCTTCCTTAAGCTAAGTGTTATGAGTATGTCTTGGAACCATCTCCAATTCCATTACCACTGGAGAAGCCACAGCAGACTCGAGTCTTGCAAGTGTCCTGTGGGAGAGCACATTCCCTGGTCCTGACAGACAATGAAGGAGGTACAGTGTTTTGTCTTCTGTGCTTTAGAGCTGTAGCCCAGGTGGGTTGTTTGCACTGTAAATGGGATGCAGGCAGCTGTTGGCCTTTTTGGGATTGCATCTGTGAGGGAAAGCCGTGAGCTTCTCTTGGCTGAAGTTGGGAGTTTTTTACTCCAAGGTTTGTTTGTGTGCCCCCAGGCCTGGCTGAGTACAGCCTGTTTGTCTTGTTCACTCTGATGTGTTTTTGGATGTAGATTTGGGTGACTGTGCCAGTACTCCTGTGGTACTTCCCCTTTAAGCCCCAGAGTGCTATGTTTATAAGAGCAATTAGTTAACTAATTAACAGTCCTTTATAGATAAGATCCTGTTTGTGAATTCTCTCCCCATCTCTGGGAACTCTCTGGTGCAGTGGCTTCAGTGCTGCACAAGTGATCCAGTGCAGCTTCTTAGTGGGTGAGCTGGTTGGTTTATTGATTCCCACTCCTGTGGGAATGCTGATCTATTTCTGGGTCTCTTTGACAATGGCACGATGAACTAGGAAATTCCCCACTGTGACAGACAGTGGGCTCCAAACACTGCTCCTGTGCCTGCAACAATACTGCCAGGTGTTGTTGGTGAAAATGGATTCAGTGACTTTAATTCAAGTGGACTTACTCTGAAAAAAGCTTATGCCAATTTTTACATTGCTGTGCTCCACCTTGCAGACTAGAACTGTGTGGAAATATTTTGTGGACCTGAAAAGAGGCTTTCAGGAGATTGGGCAGTAATAAAACTGGTGTGTTTTATCATTGTTTTTCAGTTTTCACAATGGGAAACAATTCTTATGGACAGTGTGGCCGTAAGGTTGTTGAAGATGAAATTTACAGGTGAGAATTCAAAGATCCTGAACTTTCTTAATGTTGGAAACACAATTGCATGGAAACAACTTTCAGAAGAGCCAGAAGGTGGAAAAGGTTTGGTAGTATAAGCAGGCCATTTAAGGTTAAGGAGTCTGAGAACAGGAATTTGTGCTGCAGGTGTCATACAAGCAGCCTGGCTTTGAACCCAGGCTGGGCTCTAGCACTCTGCTGACCACATTCATAAGAGACAAAAGAATGTCAGCATGGAACAGTCCTTGGAGGGCATGGTGAGAGAACTCAGCCTTCATGAATTGCTTGGGGTAATTGGTGTTAGTAGTTGGGCTTTCTCTCTGTAGCTCCTCAGAGTACATGTGCTGTTCCTGAGATGTTAGAAGTGCCATTTAATTATGAAAGAGTCATCCTCTTGTTAAGTCTCTGCTGTAACTGTCTCTGAGTCTGTAGTGCTTTTCCTTCATTGGGTTTTTTGTGGGTGGCACCTAAGCATATGCTCAAAGTGCTCTGTATGACAGAATAAGTTAATAGTGGGAATATGCTGAGTTTCTGATTCCCTAGTAGGACCAAAAAAAAAAAAACTTGTTCATTGCTCTGTCTGTAATCCACAACACTTGGTCTGTAAAGTCTGAGAAAATAGCTGTGGTTAGGTAGTTCTTGTTAGTCTTGGTGCTGGAAGTCAGTCATTGGATTGTTCATAATTCCTGTTAGTGTGAAAAAATGACAGGAGTGTTAGCACTATACTCTAAATGAACTCTAATGCTCTGGGGTGTCTGGTTTATCTCTAGCTAAGTGTAGTGTTTATATGGGTACTGCAGTATTATGTTGTGTCTCTGCTCATTCTAGACTAGGGACTGACTTTGAGGGTTGCTCCTACTCCCAGTCACAAGAGCTTATATTTAAAAAGTGTCAGTTCTTAACTTCTTAAATAAGAGAATGTAGAATTGTGTTCCCTCTTTGTGCAGGTATTTTGCAGTGAAACTACATGCAAACAAATTTCTCTACATGTGGTAATAAAGTGGCTTTCAGTAGAGGCAGGTTTACCTTTGTGTTTTTTGCTTGCAGTCTTCTGAAATCCTCTGTGTTGCCTTTTCTCTTCTTGGTGGTTGTTTGGTGTCCAGTGGAAGCCATCTCATTCATCAGCTGAAGGAATTTGACAGCAGAGTTGTCCAGGTAAGAGGATCAGAACTCAGAACTCAGCCCTGAGAATGAACTGGAAGCTGGCTGAACAGCCAGGCTCAGAGGGTGGCAGTCATTGGCTCAAAGCTGAGTTGAAACCAGTGGTACCCCAGGGATCTGGGGTGCAGTTCTGATTACATTTTCGCTAGTGATCTGGATCACAGACTGTTCCCTCAGCAGGTAGCAGATGACATAGAGCTCTGAGGAGTGACTGATAAACCAGAGGGTGGTGCTGCCATCCAGAGGCTGGAGGAGCAGCCCTACATGAACCTCATCACGGTCAGCAGTGGAAATGGCCGAGTCCTGTTGTTGGTGAAGAACAATTTCAGACAGCACCATGGGCTCAGGGTGGCTGGCTGGGAGGCAGAAAAGGCCCTAGGACACACCAGGCTGACCATGACCCAGCAGTGTGCCTTGCTGTAGAGAAGGCTGATGATACCCTGGGCTGCATTAGGAGCAGTTTACCTACAGGTCCAAGAGATGATTCTTTTCTACTCAGCCACACTCAGTACTGTGTCTCCTTCTGGGCTCTCCACTCCACTGCTCTCCTCCTGTCATGATTTCTTGTTCCCTTTTGTCATTTTCATATTGCTTAGGAGTTTAAATTTTGTCTTTACCATTTCAAAACTGAGCTGTGAAACCATCCACCTAGACTAGGCAGCATTTCACTAGGTCAGGTTCCTAGGAGAGCAAGGGACTGCAGGGCAGCAGAAACACCTGCCATGGCTGCAGTATTCCCAGGCACAGGAGCAGTTTGTTGGTTTGTCTGTGCCCCCATAGCCATAGTCTGTGGGCAAGCATTGCTCTGTTCCAAGGAAGGGTATTCATTTATATTCACCTTATGTGCTGTGGTTCATCCTAAAACCATTTTGAATTAAGCTTGTAAAACTTCCCTTTGGACTTTTCATGTTTTTGTTTTTTTGGTTTTTTTCAGGGTGGGTTGAATACTTGGTACTTGTTTGCACTTTGATAACAGCACTTATGTGCTTAATATTGGTAGTCACTCTCTTAACTTGTTGATTAAATCCCTTCAATCTTTGTTTAATTTTTAATGTCTGCTTTTGAATGGCTTTTTCCTTGGCTTGAATTCATGTCAAGGCTGTGGCAGACATGATGGCTAGTTAAACATAAATATAGATTTGAGAACAGCTGTGCCTAGAGTGCTTACATGGCAAAGAATCCATAGCAGTTTGTAGCTGGCATCAAGAGTCATGTGCTTAGCATCCTGTGAAGGGAGAGCTCTTATTTACCCTTTGCTGTTTTATTGTGTTGTAGTGCTGAATTTAGCTTTCTTTCCTTGTTTTGGATCTTAGAACAAATCAACTGCAGCATTACTTTCCATAAAGAAAATTCTGCTGTTTTCTGTGTGGTATCTTATGGTTCTTGGCCTTCCCTTTCACTAGAGCCATGTGATCAGGAGAGGAAGGTCAAAATCTGAACTGATGGACATCATAGAGGTTCATTGCTCAATTTATCTGTCAGTAATGCTTCACTAAATCAAGTCTGAACATGTGACCTCTGCTCACTAGCTCTGACTTCTTGTTTGTGTGCAGGTTGTGTGTGGGCAGGACCACAGTCTGTTTAGAACCAAGAAAGGTACAGTCTATGCATGTGGATGGGGAGCTGATGGACAAACAGGTAGGAACTCAGCTCAGCTTGCTTTTCAGGGAGTGGATGAATATAGCAAGCTGTCCTAATTGAGAAGTTGTGATGTGTATTTGTCATGCATGTGTGGACAGAAAGGGGCTGCTAACATTTCCAGTTGTGTGTAGAAGTTTCCAGTATCGCGTAACCAAACTGAGACAATCCAGTTCATTTTTTGAGGACCTTTAGGATGTTGCCCTGGCAATCCAAGCAAGCAGTTGGAGGAGAGTGTATTGCTGTTTAAAGCTTCTGAGGGGATGTGGAAGTGACACAGGCAGCTTTGCCTTCCTGATTCTCTCTTTGGTCTGTTCTTCTCTTTTGAACTGATGAGTGCTTTGGTAGCAGTTGCAGGTTTGAGCATGGGATCCTTGGGTGGGCCCTTTTTGTGGTGGCTTTTGCTGCAGAGAGCTTCCTCCTCACAGTCATTCCTACTGTTTATTTGTTTTGCTGCTCCCAAAGCTGAGTTCTTCCCATGATTCTTTTGTGCCAATATAGTGTAACCTGGCTTTCTGTCATCTATATTCTGGTCTCTTCCAGACAGCAATTTGTCATGTAAAGCATTTGCTTCCCAGCCTCTTCTGCCATTTTCCCTGCTGTTGTCTAACTGATTGCTGTGTGCAGTCACTCATGGCTTTCCTTGCAGAAGACAGGATGAAGCCAGTTTGTGAAACTTCATCTCTGTTGGGATATCTGTCTGGCTTGGTTATTGTTCTTGAAACACTTTGGTCCATGCAGACAAGAGATATAAGACTCTTCAGGGTATGATTGTATAAAGCTGTTGTGTACTTGTGTGGTGTTTATGGCTACTTGTTTGTTGCAGCTGATAATTAAGCAGTACAGACAGAAAGATTTATTTCTGACAAAGGGTGGTTTTTGTTACAGCATGACAAAAATGGTCCTATGCAGGCATTTAAAGTGTGTTTGGAAAGAAATTATTCATAATCTCTATTTTTTTTCCTTTCAGGACTTGGACATTATAACATCACCAGTGTTCCTACTAAGCTGCATGGTGACATTGCTGGAGTAAACATTATCCAGGTCTCTTCCTATGGGGACTGTTGTCTGGCTGTTTCAGATGAAGGAGATGTCTTTGGTTGGGGAAATTCAGAATACTTGCAGTTGGCATCTGTTACAGAAACCACACAGGTCAGTTGATCTGAGGGTGTTGTTAAGTGTTTCAGTTCAGCTGGCTGTGCACAGAGTTAAAAATTACGTGTTTCTCCCTGTTCTGGGTTCTTTTGACATCAGATGCAAACACCACTAGCAGGCTGCTTTTGCATAACCTTGCAAAACCAGCCTGTCTGACATGTTTGTGTAGTTTTAGGGGCAGTATGTTTCCCCACTTTGAGAGGTGAAGGTTTGTGTCCTCTCACCCCAGTTTGTTAGTCTAAGATTGCCATATTCTGCTTTCTCCAGCCCGTGGACTTTGCACCAAATTGAGACCCAGTGCAAGTGCTTTTGCTAATTTCAGGACAGGAATTAGTTCTTTGGCTGGCTAATCTAGGATTTCAAGTGGTCCTACTTTGAGCATAGTGCTGGCCCTTGGAATCCCTTCCAGCCAACCTGCATGCTGGTGAATTTTTCATGGACACCCTTAGTGGGTTTATAACTGAGTCCTAAACAAATTCCAGTGTCTCACAGATAAAAGGTTTTTTTAAGCAAACTTACCTGTGGCATTGGTAGAGTGCTGCCTTCACACTAGGCATTGTACTACTGAGGTAATTAGACAGTTGGTCTCATGTTACAGATACTTTAGGAAGTGGAGTCAGGAAATTAATTAATATTCAAGCTACTCTTAGCAGAAGGCCAAGAGCAGACAATTATTAGAATAGCTTTAGCAAAACTTTAGAGAGCTTTGTTTCCTGTGCCTCTCCTGATGTATCCTTAGTGCAGGGCTAAATGCTGAGACCCCCAAGGCCTGAGTTAGGCAGTGGAGCAGTTTCCCTGCTGGGTGCACAGTGGAGCTCTGTGGCCTCTGAAATGGCTGAATCATGCATTTACCAGAAATGAGTCTTAGCTGAAATATAGATGCAGTCCAAAGTGTAAAATGGCAGAGCTGTGGAATCTAAGATTGCTCTTTACATATGTCAAGGTGTTTATGTGTGTTGTGTTGGACTGTACCAAATAAGTGAGATTTTCTTTAAGTAATTTTTCCTTAGTGTGTTCAAAAGTGCCACTGCAGATTGAATTTTAGTGATCTAATCCAGTGTGAAGACTTGAAGACATGCTCACCTACTGACTTCCCCATTGTATCTGACTTTAAAAGCCAGGGGTAAGAAGCAGTTACTAGTCATTCTCAGCCTTGTTGCCATGCATGTAAGCTTTCCAATAGGTGACTTCTTGCACCTTGTCCTCACCTTAATGAATTTCATGTAGGGTTTTTTTTTTTAAATTTTGGGGCTTGTGCTCATTTATTATTCAGGCAGTAAGGGTTGTATCAGGAATCCAATGTATGTGAGCTCTAACCAGAACTAGAGAACAAGTTAAAATGTATGTCTAGTTTGCAGTTTACCTTGTCTCTAACAACTCTTCTGCAATCTTGTACAGGTGAATGTTCCCAGGCATTTGCCATTCAAGATTGGGAAGGTAAAGGAGGCTGCCTGTGGAGGGACTGGCAACCTTGTGCTAACAGGTCAGTTCACTTCTAGAATCATTCACTTTGGTGCAAGGCCATACAGTGGGTGGATTGTAACATTAGGAAACAAGTATCTTGTTTCCTTGAAACAGGGAAATACTCTGTGTTATGAGGAGGGCTGGGAGACTGAGAAACCTGATTTAAGAGTGTACTAGAGGAGTTGTTTTCACTAGTGCAGAGCATCCCTTCCAGTGTGTGCTGCTGTGGACACTCTGCAGACTAGAGCCAGAACATGGCAGCTGTTGGCTCTTCTGATCTCTTGCTGGTCAAACTGAGTATGGCCTATAATGAGCATGGATTTAGGGAGGAAGTAAAGGCAACACTTGAGAGAAAGTAGAACCCTTCAGACTCCATATGAATCTGCCATTTTAAACCTTGCACTAGGATGGAAAGGAGAGAGTTCTGAGAACAGTGAAACTGCAGCAGGTCCTTAGTGACTGTTCTTTGGGCTGTCAGGGGCTGGGGAGCATAGCTGGAGGGTTGCTGCATGAAGGAATGAGGGAGGGGATTGTATTACTTCCTTGAAGGATTATCTCAAAGAAGATGTTCATATTTATAATGGGGGTGTGGTGGTGACCAGACATCTGAGCTTCTAATATGAAGGGAAGAGAGCTGGCTGACATAGAAACTTGCTCTTTCTTATGCTGTCCAGCTGTTGCCTTCCCCAGACACCCAGCTTAAGGCAGAATGCCAGACAGAGTGACATCCAGTTGCTGTTTAGGCGTGCATCAAAGAAGAAAGCCATGATAATAAACTCAACATCTGTCCCATCAGTCAGCAAGCTGAAGTATTTTATCCAGCTCACTCTTGTGTTGACATTATTTCCCCATTAAAGTTTTGCCTAGGGGGCTTGATTTGCTTGCATAGCTTAGGAAAAGACTGAGGCATTTGGATGGAAATGCATCATTTGCAGATTTTAAACAATCAAAAAGTGTTAGAGCTGGAAGAAAGGAAAATACCTCTTTGGTTCTGATTAACTCTTGGTTGTGGCATGAATTTCACCAAGCACAGACTTTCTTACAGAATGTGTTCTTACTTCAACACAGAAGAAGGAAATGTTTTTGTCTGGGGATATGGAATTCTTGGGAAAGGACCAAAGCTAATAGAGACAGCAGTGCCAGAGATGATCCCACCCAGCCTGTTTGGCTGGTCAGACTTCAGTCCAGACATCCGTGTTGCTCATGTTCGCTGTGGCCTCAGCCAGTATGCAGCACTTACAAGTAAGTTTCTCCTCCTGCTGTCATGGAGAGGTCATGTCGTTGGTGGAAGAGAAAAAAAAAGCAAAACAATAGCACAAACGAAAACCCAACACCAAAACAAAAACTCCCACACCCCAAAAAGTGCACCCATCTTTCTTGAAACTGGATGCACACTGGAATGCTGCAGCAGGGAGCCAGACAGCACATTTACAGGTGTCAGCAGGGTTCCTGGCATACCTTTGGTGCTTTAATTAAGAAAGTGTTATTTATCTTAACACAAAAAACTTTCCTCATACATGATATCTAGAAGATTTTTTCATTTTCTTGGATAGAATGAGTCAGTCTTCTGCACTTTAGCAGTTTAGAAAATTAATGTGATAAATGGACAAACTGAAACTGAGTGTAAATGAAGCTAAATATCAGAGTTACTTGGCATTTCTGGCCAACTGAGTTAGCAGCCTGAGGTGGGCAGACCCAAGCATTTCATATGCAAGGGTTATGATACTGTGCTCTGTGCACCCTGAGTGGGTTCCCAGCCTTTGAAGGGTTTGAAATTTGAGAGTCATTTAACATCAGGTAGCAGTTCAGAGATCCAGCTGGCAGCAGGAAAAAATGCCAGGGCTGAGTCCTTTGGGACAAGCAGGGTGTGTGGCACTGTCAGTTTGGTTGCAGGATGTTTGTAAGTGGGCTCCTCTTGGTGTTGAGAAGGAGTTAGAAACAGTTCTGATTAAATTGTGCTTATGTTCTAGAACATGGTTTGGTTGTTTCTGCTGTGGAGCTGATCCAAACCCTTCTGAGATCTGTGTGTTTCCTGAGGAGCTCAAAACTCTTCAGCTCTGTTGAACACAAATTTTTGTCTTTCCCTGGCTGTCATTAGAAGGTCACTTCTTTCAGACAGTCAAATAAGCAGTGTCCAGGTGATGGCTTGGGACTGATCTCACTGCCTTGCTTACCAGATTTGCTCTGATGATAACTGATACAGATCAACTGCAGTTGTCTAACTTTCAGCACAAATTATTCACTTCACAGATGATTCCCTGGAATTTCTGCTGCTGTACTCTTCCTTCAAATAAATTCCAAAGCAGGTGATGTAAGAGGGGGAAACAAAGACTTGTGCACAGAACTTGTTTCTTGTACTGCTCTTTAGGCATCATTTTCTCCAAATGCAGGTACATTTATTGTACCTCAGAGGAAATGGGATAGCTGTCATACTGCTTATATAACCCTGTATACTCCCAGAAACACTGTAGCTACACTTGTCAGCATCACAAACAGAATTCTTCCTTGTTAATGACTCTGTTCTTTTCTATTTTTTTTTCTTCTGTGTAGACAGAGGAGAACTGTTTGTGTGGGGGAAGAATCTAAGAGGGTGCCTTGGAACTGGAAGAATGGAAGACCAGTATTTCCCATGGAGAGTAAGGATGGTGGTATTAATGCCAAGAGTATATTCTTTGGCTAGTTTTTGTTATCCTGAGGGCAAGGATCATCATTTGCTGTGCAGTTTTGTTGAGAGATACTGAAAGGAGTGGAAGCCTGAGATGACTGTAGAAATGCTTTGTTTTCCAGAGGTCCTTGTGTAGCCTGCTTGGGAATGGAGGTATTCAGTAAACCTTTTGGTCTGCTATGCCAGTAATGAATTTGAATCTTGAAACAGCATCTGGTGCTGTGCCACCATATCTGAACAGTTTTCATCTCCTTCCTGTCCACTGTCATCTGCATGCTACCCTTACTGCCTGCTCCTTCCCCTTCTACCCTGCACTGCTATATGAGCTGCAGAGAAAACCATCAGTATTGGTCATCTCTCCAAATCATTACTCACCTAAATTAGGTCTGTACATTTTGGTCTGTAGTGGCTACAGGTCCCCAGAGAGATGGGCTTCCTTCCCACCTGTGGTGGTGGGTCACAGGTTTCAGCAGGAATCCTTACTCAGCTCTGTTCATAGCTGTTCTGCAGTGCTTCCAGTTCCACTGCTTCCTCCCAGATGGCTCTGAGAGCCAGACTCAGTGGATGTGGAAGAGTCTTTGGTTCTGGATTTGAGCATTCAGCCTAACAGATGCTCCTGGTCTCCATGCAGGCCAAGTAGGAGATGAGAGAGGCAATCAGTTGGACCACCCTGGAGTCCCTGTCTGTCTGTTTACTTGCAGTAATGTGTTTCTGTAGTATGTTTTCTTTGTTTAAAAATTAATGAAACCAGATGAGCTCTGGAACATTTGCCTAAAATCCCACTGCTGTGGCTGAGTGGAATTTCTGAATTCACTTTCCCAATTGTGGACACTGGGGGTTATGCTCTTTCAGCCAGCCAGCTCCTGTCTGACAGTACCAATGTGCTGGGATCCTTGTCTGTGACCTCCTGCCCTAGAGCTAGCTGCTCTCCTTTGTCTTGGCTCTTAAGAAAGACTTGCTTTTTTAGACTCTGCTTTCCTCAAGTTTGAAGTGAGTTTTCAGTGAAAAAGCTTCAGGAGTGAGGAGCTGGTCTCAGCATCAAAGCACAAACTGCCTTAGGCTGAGTTGAGCCTTTGCCTTGTTCCAGTTCTTGCTGATAAAAGAAGAGGCAAATCCCTGTGGTGCTTGGGCAGATCCTCTTCCTAATGTCTAGATTATTCTCTCTCCAGTCATGCTGCTTCTGCTGCTGAACAGATGGGCTGAGGCTACAATCTCACTGTCTGCTAGTGAGCCTGCTCTTCTTTCTCCTTCCAAAGCTTTATGTGCTTCTGTGAAGGAAAAAGGGAGTATTTCACAGCTCAGTGCACAAGTGTGCCTGGTGCTGAATCTTGCTCTTGCTGTGCTTTCAACTTGGCACTTGCATTGGTACCAATCCCTGTGAAACTGGCTGGCATGGTGAGCAGGAGGATGACAAATAGGAAATACCAGGTGCAAAGTGCCAGCTTGATAAATAACCCTCTCTCCTGTGTTCTTGCAGGTGACTGTCCCTGGGGAGGTGGTGGATGTGGCCTGTGGAGTTGATCATATGGTGAGCATGGTCAGGTCTTTTACCTAGGGATGCTGCTGGGTCTCAGCACTGTACCAGGGCAATGTGGGGACCTGGTGATGAGCTTCTTGGAAAGGAAAATCCCTTTATGGAACCAAGTGACTGTGAGCAGAGACAGCCATAGCAGTGTCTGGTGTGTTACCATCCCTGCAGCACTGAAATGCTCTGGCCTGGCTGCAGGAAGGGAGCACGTTCCCTGAGGGGCATGGAAATGCAAGGAGTGCTCTGGCTCCTTTGTGATGAGCTCCCAGAGAATCTGAGGCCCAGCCCCAAGCTGGTGAGCCCCTCTGTGGATGAAGATGAAGAGATGAAGTTTCCTAAAGGAACACTGGCATGGGATGAAATCTACAGCACAGGATATTGATACATGGACATTTCCTGTCACCACCTCTGGAGTGTTGTGTTGGGCAGATCCAAATTATTTCTCAAGGAAAAAGCTGGATTTTTTTTTAATTACTATTATGTGGAAGAGAGGTCATGCTAGGTCTTGGAGCCCAGCACAGCTGTGCTGGGTGGCTTCCCTCAGCTGCACTGTGCCCAGGCTGTTGTCCTGTGCAGAAACTGCATGCCCAGCCCTTGCCTGGAGGCTGTGATGTCTCTCTGGGCTGTTGAAGGCTTTCTGTGTTAGTGCTAAAGGCTGAACAGCAAAGGAGCCCATTCAAAGAGTGAGAACCTGTTTGCAGGGGTAAGTACTATTAAATAAGGCAGCAGGCTCTCTGTGCTGCAGGAGAACAGATGGATGGTGACAGAAGCCAATCTAGCTTACTGAGAGAGGCTGGAAACAAAGCCCCTGATCAGCTGCCTGCAAAATCAGTGCTCAGGCATGGATGTGAGCACTGCTCATCACCCTCAGGTACCTTTGGCTCCTTGTGCTGCTCACACATCACTGCCTTTGATTTTATTTTTTTTTATTCCCTACACTGTTTCAGTTTTCAGAGGTATGGTGGCTCTCAGTTGCAATAAGCTGTGGATTTCAGGATTGCCTAGCAGGGGAAGGAGTCTGAATGGGCAAGAAGCAGAGCTTCATTCCTTGGTACCTTTTTAGCAGTAAGCTGATAGAGATGGGATGCAAGAGCTGGGCATATCTGTAGCAGGCACTTATCTGATCTCACCCAAGTATGGGAAACTGTCTCCTGGGAAACACTCCAAACATCAGACAGGGTTTTGTCTTTTCTCTCTGTGTGGGATACTTCTAGTATGCAAACTATTTTCATGGAATCCAAGCTAGTAGGTTTTCAATAAAGTGATTATAAAATCTTTATCAGTAGTAATAGGAATATTCTTGAGCATGATCTGCTCATGCATTGATTGGATCTGCATTTGAACTGCAGCATTTTGGTTCACAGTTATGTGACAGGAAAGCACTTCTGTCAGCTGGGCCAGCTCCAAAGCTGCAGGATTGCTAGTTTTGTAGTCAGGTGTTGCATCCATGGCCCCATGGGACAGACACCACAAAATGGCTTCATTAGATGAAATTCTGTACCAAAACTCGGTCTGTAAACTTTACCTTGATTAAATAAGTTTTGAAGGGTTTGCATAAAATAAGGAAAGGTGAACCAAAGTACACGAACTAGAGACATCTGGTGAACTGTTGTTGACATTCCTGGGTAACAGCTGACGCTGGGTGGGTGGGGCAGAACAGAAAGCTGCTCTGAAACTGGCAGAGACCTTCACTGCTCTGAGCTCCCATTTGGTTCTGTTAATTTAGTCCTGATTCTGTGTGAAACCTGGGCAACTTGCAGTGCCCAAGCATGTCTTGGTGGCCTCATGGGAGTAGGTATGCCCTTTCAGCTTGAGGAGGCTTATTAAACCATGAAAAGCACATACAAAATCTCTGGTAAGAAAGGTGTGACAAACAGGATGTGTTCCCTTCATGGATGTTGCTGTTGAGGTGGGCTGGCTAGTGCTGGGCTCTCAGCTGCTCTCATTCACAGCTTCCCCCAGTGCACCTTGGGGCTGGGCCTTCTGAAGAACTGGGTGGGCTCCTTGTGTTGCCTTCTTGCTGTACAATAAATTGTAAATTCTCTGTGTTAATGGGGTGCCAGTGAGGTCTTCAGCCCTCAAGAGAAGTGTTGTGAGGCTTAATGCAGTGGGGGTGTTTGTGCCTTCATTGTAGTGATTGTGGGCATTCTCAGACACGTTGCTTGGTGGGAACAAGGTTAGTGGCAGTGAGGGCAGTCTGGCAGGCACCAGCTCTTACCCATGTGTTGGTTACAGTGTGGGAGGAACATTTTGACCTTAGCCAAGTGCCCCCAACCTGCTCTGTCATCCCTCCCCCATCAGGGACAGGGAGGGAGAATCTGAAGGAAAATGTGGGTTGGAACAAGGGCAGGGGACTTGTTACCATCATGGGCACAGCAGAGCAGGGTAATGAGGAATTAGTGTGTCTGAATAGAAGTCTAACAGTGCCTTTCCACACCTCTCCCTTCTTCCCAGGCTCAGGGCTCAGCCCTGCTCCTGGCTTTTCTTTCATCTCCTCTGCTGACCCTTGGCTTGGCTGGCTGTGACAGGTTCTTACTCCTTTCTTTTGGCTGCTGCTGTGCAGCAGTTTTTCCCCTCTGTAACATACAGTTCTTCAAGAGCTGCTGTTGCTGATGGGTTCAGTCTTGGCTCAGAAAATGAAAATATCCTCTTCCCCACCACACCCCTTGTCTGTTGAAGGCAGATCCAACCTGTGTGGCTCATGCTCCTCCTGCAGGATCAGGGCCATCCAGGAGCCCAGCTGTGCTGGGGTAGCTTCAGGTCACCATCATTGTGAGCTGCAAAACAACTTTGCATCATTTTGTCCTTCAAAGTCTGGCAAAGTAGACAGCTCAAAATATACCAGCATCCCTAAATATACCTGCAGTGAGGGAGTGTATGGGCCAAGGATGCACATGGGGAGCAGCTCAAATTAGAACTAGAATAGCCTGCTTGATTTGGCATTGATTACACAAGTGATTTGCTTAAAATAGCCCCAGAGGGCTTCAGGACAGTGCCCTGTGCCCCAAGAGCTGCAAGCTCTGCAGTGACCCAGGAGGGTTGCCACAGTGCTGAGGGCTGGAGGAGCTGCAGGAAGGATGGGTCAGAGGTTCAGGCCCAAGTGCACCTGCACAAGTCCAGGCCTCCACACCCAAGGGCTCCTGGCAATTCCCTCTGCAGAGTTGAATCCAGCATGGCCCCTGCAGCCCCCATGCAGCAAGGCTGGTCTCATCTGTCAGCAGATACAACTGGGGATAAAGCACATGAACACCTGGAAGACAATAATTATCTTAGGCACCTGCTGTGTTACAACAGACTTCTCTACAGGGTCCTTCAAAAACAGATGAGTCAGAGAACTGATAATTAGCCTTTGGCATTCAGAATACTCCTGAAGCAGTATTACTACACTGTGCTTCATCATAACTCATACAAATCTATTTTTGTAGCATTTTTTGCAAGGGGCTGGAATCTCCCCCCATCTCCCTCCAGTGCCACAGCAGCTCCTGCTCAAAGGTGTGAGCATGGGCAGGTGAGGTAAGAAAAATACTGATGGAAAAGGTGTCAGTGTCCTTGGGGTCTGGACACCAGTTTAACAGCTTCAGTCCTGTTATTTGCCTTAAGATGCGTTTGCTTTTGTGGGGAGTTGCAGATAGTGATGAGATTGTAAGGCAGTGTCTGTGTTAATTTATTTGAGGTTTTGTTTTACTGGATTAAACCCTTGAGGCAGTGCTCTGCATTAAGGCTGCATTCCATAATAACAATCCCACAGTAATTTCTTACATGAATCTTTTAACACTTGGTCACGAGAGTAAACAATGGATTACTCCACACTAAAGGAGATGCTTTTCTTGGCTACAGTTTATGTAGATAAGATGCTTCTCTTTAAACACACACTATAAATGGTTAAAACTGTTAACAGGGTGATGAGATGTCTGATTTCACTGCTTTCCTTGCACACTTCAGACTGGTGGTTCAGCTTTTTCTTGCAGACCATGTGACTGTGGTGCTGAGCATCCACGCTGCTGACTGAGACTCAGGGCCCACTGTGACTGCCCTAAAACAGCCCAGGAGAGGCTGAGTCTGCTCCTCTGCCCTGGGGGTGCAGGGCTCTGGGGTGTCCTGCCAGGCTCCTGGGCATCTTGTACTCTGCAGTGAGCAGGGAGAACACCAGCAGCTTCCCACTGACCTCTGACTTTAAGGGAAGAGGATAGGGCAGGTTCGGTGTTTGCAGAAAACAGCTGGAGGATGGAGATGGTGGGGGTTTCATCTGCAGGGGTGGAGTACACCCAGAGACAGGACCTGGACACCAGAGAGCCCCAGGGCTGTCTGCTGGCCCTCATAAATTGTGTGTGTGTGTGTGAGTGACACCCAGCATGGCTGTAGGTGAAAGAAATGAGTTACATCTTGCAGACAATGCCAAGCTCTGCTTTATTTTCATCAGTTTGATCAGTACAAAAGCAGACAGCATAAGTTTCACTTTTTATTCTTTTTCAGTTTAATTACTTTACAAAGTACAAAATATACTGTCATTTATTTTGGAACATTAGGATTTTTTTCTTTTTTTCTGTTTTGTTTTTTTCATACAGTACATAAATCTCAGCTTTTCAGCATAAGACCAGCAAAGAAAAGCAGCGTGTGCACTTGCTGGGAAAGCAAAGCAGCCACTTCTCAGCTCCACACAATGTCCAGTGCATGATCCCAAGCTGCTGCCAGCACTCCCTGTGCCTGGTGCTGTAACATCCTGCCTCATGCAGAGCTCAGGAGGGCAACTGAAGCATTCAGGCTGCCCTGTGCCTTCTGCCCCCAGGCTTGCAGGAACAGCCCACCCACACCTGCAGGGCCTGGCCCCACTGAGCCCATGGGCACTGCCCACGTGGTAGGTGCAGGCAGGAGCTGGAGCAAAAACCCCTGCATGGGCAGGATTCCCCCACCCCCTCTGTTTGCATCAGGTCTGGTCATTAAAGGGAAATAAATACAGGTTTTTGCCACCCTCCCCAATCAAAGGCTGCGTGGGGTTTCTGGGAGGTGAGCAGGGAGGAGAGGCTGCAAGAGTGTGGGATTCCCAGCCCCACTTCAGCCTGGCTGGGGTGTGTCTGAAGCCAAAAGTGGTATTTCACTTACAGAGCAAATGATACAGAAATAACAGTAAATAAGAGTCCTAAAGATTTGTGTTTCCTCCCCAGGCTGCCCAGCAGAGCTGTTTCAGTGGCCAGGGATGAAAGACTCTGATCCAAGCTGGGCAGCTTCTGCACCAGGAACATCTCTGCTCTCCTGGCACTTCTGGAATTGGGGTTAGTGTTGTGTAGGTATCTGGAGGGACTCTGGGCTCCTTTGGAGTCCATACAAAGGGGAGAAGGAGAGAAGTGCTCAGACTCCTTCAAGGCCACTTGAGGCACCAGTAAAGTGCCCTTGTGCTGTGGCCCAGAAGGGCAGAGCCCTCGTGCCCAGCCCTGACCTCGGCAGTGCCGTGGGGCTCAATCCCTCCACCCTGCCCTAAGCACTGGTACAGACAGTGAGGCTGCTGCTCCCTGTGTGCAGTGCTCCCTCAGCAGCCACCCTTGAGGCTGGAGCCAAGCAGCCAGTGCCATGCTGTGCACCATGGCCAGACCCAGTGCAAGGTGGGGCACCAAGACCCCAATCCCAGCAGCAGCAGGAGCTGCTGGCATGGCTCTGTCATGGGAGCAGGTGAATGTGTCAAGCAAACTGAGGTGATCACCTGCCCTCAAATTCTAATGAGAACAAGGAGAAGGGGTTTGTAAGGTGTTAACAGTAAGGGAATGAGGCTCTTCCAAAGGCTGAAACAAAGCTTCTGGAGCTGCATCCTACTCTGAGTTCCTGTCTGGCAGCCTCTTCTGTCTGTCCCAAGAGCCACAGCTGTCCTAGTGCTTGGGTCAGCAGAACAAGTGTCTCCTCTCTGTCACTGCCACCCACAACTGCTGCAGAGGCAGGGTAGAGGAGGATGCACTGGCAGAAAGCATGGCTGCCACTGTGCTAAAATGAACACCCTGCTCCTCAACTTCGAGTCTCACAAGCCCCAGAGCCAAGCCTGGAGCACACACACAGGGGAGGGATAACAATGCCCAGCCCCAGCCAGCAGGGACAGGGGCCACAACCCTGCTGGCTGTGACACCATAGTCCTGGGCTGGAAACAGGCACTGCCCTGTGCATTTCCAGGCATCAACCTGGGCACTAGTGGCACTAGGATGCAGTTCTCACACTCCTACTGTCAACAGCCATTGGATTGGCAGGGTTATTTTTAGCAGCAGTTGCAGGAGGATTTTGGGTGAGAGGCGAGGGCAGCCCTGGATCCAGCACAACCAGAAGCATCTAGAAAAGACTGCCCTGGGATGATGATTTTCTGTCATGGGATCCCATGTCACAGGGGAGCAGTTCACAACTGAAGAACAAATAAAGACCTGGAGGAAGGAAGCACTGACACATGGGACTGGCAGGGATCCTGGTAGGTGGGCTTTGGGGGAGGATGAGGGCATGGCTCATTTTTAATTCTGTGATACAACTCAAAAAATGGCTGAGGTCCTTGAGCTGGACCAGACAGTTCCTAATGGTTGAAGGAGAAATGGGGTGCTCCTCCTCCTGCAGAGCCACCTTCTTTGTACTCTGAACCTCCAGCATCAGCACCACCAGCAAAAACAGAGGTTTGCTCCCAGGGAGGAAAGGTTAAAACGGGGATTTCTTCAAGAGCAAGCCTGGGTCAGCAGCCTGGCTGTCAGTAGTACTGCTGCAGGGAACATCCCCTGGCCCAGAGCCCTGGTGGAAGGGTCCTGTGCTCTGTGCAGGTTGGTCTTGCCTAGAGGCAGTGAATGGCCCATAGTCATTAGAGCACCACCAGCTCTTTAGGTAGTATCAGTGATCTCAGAAATTCAACCCCATCCCAAGGCTGGCATTAGAAGTAATTGCAAGAAACAGCTACAACAAAGGCTGCAGATTTCCTTCCTCTTTGCTCTATGTAGAGGAACCCCTGGCTCCTTCCTTCAGTGACTCACATGGCAAACATTCTTGCTTTTGCCACCGGCCACAAATCCACAGAGGAAACTGTTGCTTTTCTTCAGCAGAAGGGAAATTCCCTTTGCCTTCCCTTCCAGCTAATGGGAATAATTCTGTGCAGGCAGCAAGGACACAGAGGATGAGGGAGTACTGTGTACCTGGGCTGTCTCTCCCCTGGGGCCTGGCCCAGAGCAGCAGCACTGGAGCCTGAGCCTGGGGCTGCTTCAGCCTTTCAGCTGGCAAAGGGGGCTGAACTGCTCTTGTAGGGCCCAAAGGAGCAGTAATGGTCACAGCGGACAACCTGGCAAGGGCGTGCTTCAAGCACAAGGACCAGGGAACTGGGTACCTGTAAAACGTTTTTCAAGTAACAAAAGAGCAAGAGGGAATCCTCACGCTCATTACTGTAACTGCAGAAAGCTGGTTTAAATCCTCAGGATGCTGGAATAGAAGAAAGCCAGAGCAGGGGGACTCTAAAACAGCAGCCTCCTGTGGCATCTTCCCAACAGACACTGCCTCTGCCACAGCCACACGAGGAGGGGAGAAGCAACCAGCCCCCACAAATGAAGGGTGAAAGGAGCTCTGTTCTTGGCATGATCTTCTAGGATTGGGAGGACTCTGGTAAAACGCCCGGGTCTGCCTGGAGAGGGACGTGGCACCTGCTCAGCTCTCCCATGGTACAGGCAGAGCACAGAGCTGGACAGAGGGGGGATGACATGCTCCTGCTCTGCTCTCAAACATAATTCATATTTCAATCCTGCCACATGCCTGATGGGCATCTCTGTCCATGTTAGCTCCAAAACCCACCCACAGTTCATTTACAGAATTTTGCAGAAAGCTAAAAATGGATGAAAACAAAACCCCCAAGGGAGCCCAGGGCATTAAACAAAACCCCCAAGGGAGCCCAGGGCATTAAACAAACCCCAAGGGAGCCCAGGGCAATAAACAAACCCCAAAGGCAGCCCAGGGCATTAAGCAGCTGTTTTACAGCTCCTGCTCTGTGCAGCTGGGGCAGGGCTCAGCTGGGAGGCCGTGGCCACTGGAGCTGTGCAGGCAGGGGAGGAGGGGTGTGGCTGCCATCCCTCTGCCACTCCCTTCACCTTGGCAGCTAAGGTTAAAGTCAGGCACTCTCAGCTGGGAAGAGATGCCAGGGGCTTGTGTTCCCTGTGGCCAGGCCCTCTGCCAGCTCAGAGCATGCAGAAGCACAGGTCATGGCTGCAAGGGAATTATGGAGCAGGGGGAAGCTATTCCATGTAATCTGCAATAACAAGGTAACATTCATTCCCAGGCTTTGAACCTGAAATGACCAGTGCTGTCTAGAGAGTCCAAGAAAGGATCTTGGCTTGTATACGTTCCAAAGAGGTACAGAACCCTAAAATTCACACCCTAAAATGAGAATGTTCTTTGACACATACTTCATCCATTTTCCTTCCTACAACAGGGGCTGTGCAGTGCTCTGTGCTCACCAGAGCATCTGCAGGGGCTATTACTGCTGCAGCCAGGATTTGCTGATCAGCACCCAGTGCAGTCTCACACTGCAGAACACCTTCCTTTCCTTCACCTCTGCTAACTGGAGCTGGTAGTTCCACCCAGCTGTGCTTGGTAAGGATTAAATAAAGGAGGCCAAGGCAGCAGAGTAAGTCAAGATTATCTTCACAGTCAAGTGTTTCCCTGCCAGGGGAGCTGGGAAGGTCCCACAGCCCTCCTGAGGATGTGCTGTTTCCACACCAGTTCAGTGCTGCCAGGAAGCCTCAGGGACAGGCTGGCCCCTGACATGGCAGGGCACAGACAGACAGACAGACAGATGTGATCATGGGAGAAGGAATGGAAATCTGGAGGCAGGTTTGCACATTTCAGCCAAGGTAAACACCCCAGCTCATGCTACAACGTGTAAATACTATTTGGCAAAGGATTAGTGGGTTTTACTCTCCTGCAGATAATAAATGTTTAATCCAATCCACTGTTTGCAGGCAGGACTGGAACAGGTAAGTGAGATGCCTTAAGCTGCTTACTGGAGATGTCAACAGTCAAAGTAACAGAGAGAGAAGAAATCCTCATCAGGAAGTGACTTCTTGTCTGGAACTGAATGTTACTGGGGGCACCTCCTTTCAGCAATTAGCAGCAATGCTCAGCCTGAGGCCAAACAAAGAATTTCTCCCTTTTCATTAACAGAAAATGCCAATTATCCAGTGCTGACAGGAACACTTGCACTCAGTGAACACTGACTGTGCCAGCACAGGACCCAGCACCTCCTGTTCATGATGCTGACCTTGAAGGAGTTTGGATGACCTGGTTGCACAGTTGTGTGGGTCTATGGATGGGGAAAACCACAAGGATGGGAGTAACCCCTGTGCTCACAGTGCCTGGTACCACTGTTACAGCAAAACACCTTCTTGGGAGCCTTCCCCAGTGGAGAGGCTGAGCATCAAAAGATATTTTAAGTCCTGGGGGTTTGGTGGGTCCTGCTACCCACCCTTGCTGGGATGGTGTGACTGGGATAAATGCATCCTCTGGGATCCT
Organism: Sitta europaea; assembly: GCA_013400255.1. Taxonomy (NCBI): domain Eukaryota; kingdom Metazoa; phylum Chordata; class Aves; order Passeriformes; family Sittidae; genus Sitta; species Sitta europaea. The sequence continues at coordinate 74,093 of VXBS01007584.1, forward strand.
GGGCTGAGCATGGAGGCTGGGCAGGGTGGGATGATCTGTTTCAATCAAAAAGAAGAAGGAAAATGTTTTGGTGTTCATAACAACAAGCAGAACTTCGATGGATTCATATGTGCACAACTAAAAATGAACATATTAATTCTTCTGCATCACTCAGCACTCCACCTATCCCTGTTTTTCCCCTCCCTTTCCCATACCTGTCACTAAGGATCTCTGCAGACCCTGCACTGCCACAGTATGGATGTGTGGGACAATGCCAAGTCAGACCTGGATGCCTTCAGAGCAGAGGAGCCTGGGCTGACCCCAGGGCTGCTAGAGGTCAGCATGGCCTGAAGCCCTGGCCCTTCTGCAGCCAGGCAGTCACAGCAACATCAGCTCACACCAGGGGTGGGCCCTTTCAGGAGAAAAAGAATTCAAGCTTTGTATAGCAAAGCTGAGAAAAGATGGCAAACAGCTTCTCAGAGCCAGGCTCTGATTAAACACAAGCAGTTCAGCCTTTAGTGTCCCAGACAGCTTCCCAACCTTCACAGGATGTCAGAGCCACACTACCAAACCCTCATCTCACAGACACACTGGGAAACTTGTGGGGCAGCCAGTGGGGGAATGTGTCAGGAGCTCATGCCTGAGAGCAGCAAATCCTGCAAATACAGGGCAGTGGCAGAGCTCTGAGCAGAGCTGCTCCTGCCTTGCCTCTCTCAGGGGTCCACACATTCCTGAAAGCATCAAGAGCACCAGGGAGCTCTGCTGGAGCCTGAGCAGCCTCCTCTGCCACACACTCCCTTATGCTGCACTGCCTTATTTCCTCCCAGTGCCAGCAGGGTGAAACATCATGCTTCAGAAAATAAAACCTGAGACATTTCTGTTGGATGCTGTGATTGGCTCGAGCCTTCAGGACCTCCCAGCAAAAAGCAGAAGTCCCCACACCCAACTCTGCATGGCACATCTTTTTAAAAAGTAAATCCCTGCTCACTGTCATGTGCTACCCCAAAGCAGGACCTGACACCAAGAAGCTTTCTGTGAGAGAGGATTGATTAAACTCTGACCAGAAGCCTGTGCCCTAGGAATGGTAACAGAGAACTTGGGAGTCTAAAACACATTTAGAAGCAGCAGTATGATGAGTATTATAAATGGCTTTATAAATGGCATTGTCATTAAGTGAGTCTTTATTCTTATGTCACCCACTGCAGGCTCCCCCCTCTCTATGCTGCAGCAAACCCAAATATTTCCACTGAGGCCTCCCCATGTGAGAGGCTGATCCTTGCCCTCAGCACTGCAGAAACTCCAGACTGACTTCAACGCTGGAAAGAAACCAAAGGCTGCACAAACCTGAGCAAGGGGCATTTGGGGGCAGCCTGAAAAATCAGCAACTTCCAAGTGCTGAAAGGTCAGTGGCAAGGCAGCAGCACACCCCACCCCCCTCCCCCTTTGGTGAAGTGTACCTGACAGAGGAAAGGGGATGTTTCCCTACATGCACCCTAACACACTCCTGGGCAGCACAAACCCCCACTGGGGACTGCAAGGACCACACACTTCAGTGACTGGGTTCAAGCAGCCTCTTCTGCTTTTAACAGGAGAAGACCTTCCAACACCTCCATCTATTTAAAAAAAGCCACTGATTTCAGCTTCTCACAGGCCAACAAATGTGAATTCCCCAACAGATACCAGAGCCTACACTAGCTATGGGCTGCCACTGCCTGCTGAGCCCTGGGCAGACATATCCCCCAGGAATCCTGGCCCTGCCCCAGCCTCGTGCAGAGATGCTGGGGAAAGCCTGGGGGAAGGCAGGCAGTGCTGGGAGCCCCACTGGGAACCCCCAGCCAGGCCCTGGGTGGGCACTGTGCAAAGGGACCAGCCCTGCTTACAGGCTGAGGCAACTTAGGGCTGCACCTAAAACATACAGAAAGAAAAAGGAGTGAATTTCCTACAGTCTCTGTGCTTGAGGCACTGAACTGGAGAGGAACAGAATTTTCAGCATTTTCTGAAGCAGGGAGGGAAATCCAGTGCTGCTCCCAGCAAGCAGAGGAGCCCCAGCTTTGCTTCAGGTCAATTCTGCTGCTCTTCACTAAACACATGTAGAGAAAAAGCAAGAGTTGAAGTAATTAATATTCATATTGCCCATTACTTGAATTAAAAATGTGTGTATACAGTACTCACTACATAGATACACACACAAGTGTGTGCCCTGAGCAGACACACATGGAAATGTCTGTGAACCTGTATTGCTTGAGTGCCCACACCATGCACAGGACAACACCCTGCAGACAGACACAGGTATTTATAGGGGTGCAATAGGGACACACTGTGGATTTCTATGGAAACACTGAAGATGATAGATATGCACACACTTGCTCAGTAGAAAGGAATTTGTGTCAAATTCTCATTGGGTTGAGGGGAAAAAGACAAAACCCTATTAAAAACACACAACTTGGAAAGGTTGAGGCTTCTAAGAAAATAAAGGCCTTGGAGAAAGACAGAGGGTGCAGGAGGGCCATGCTCTCCTCCCCTGCCTGCCCCCTTCTGCAGGGCTGGAAACATTTTGCATTCTGCTGAATTTTTGTGCAAGGAGAGGAGAGAATGCATGGGGAGCAGCACTGAGGGAATCCCTCCTTAGCAGCCATGGCTGTGCCATGGAAGTGCCCAGAGCTGAGCAGGGGCCTGGGGGCAGCACTGGCAGCTGCAGGCACCCAGCCCAAGGGTGTCCACTGAGACAGGATCCTCTGTCCACAGCACTGAACAGCATCAGGTCAGGGGAGCAGGACATACATCATAAGGCATTTTAAAAAGGAAAAGACTCTTCAACTTCTTCCCCACCCCAAAGGCTGGGTGCTGAGAGAGTGGGAGCTGTGGAGCAGCTGTAAGAGCCCCTTACTTTGGGTTCACTAAGAGCTGTGGTGTTAACAGTGTGGTGGTATTATTATTATTACTAGGAGAATATTGAATGAAGCCCCTGCAGAGCCCTTCCTGCAGTGGAGGTCTCTCTCTCATGCAGCAGAACTGTGCAAGCCTGAACTGATCCTGACTTCAGGCTGGGTGTGGGACAAGGTTCCACCAATTCTGGCCACATTTGGAGTATCTCAGTTCCCAACAGAAAAATATGAAGGGAATACTAAAGAGAAAGCATCAAGTTGTCTGAAGCAGTCTTCCTGGATGTCAGGACAAAATGATAAAAGGAAATAAAAAGGTGAAACCAAGGATGGTGGCAGCATCAGAGTCCCTCAATGGCATTTTACTGTGAACTTTTCAGGGCAACTTTCCCATGTTGGGACATCAACCTTCCTTTAGAAGGTTTGAAATGCCACAAAGCTTTCTACAGATTTCACAACTATGAGGCTGATTCCCTTGAGAAAAAGAAATTAAATTACAAAAATCAGTCTCTAATATAGCCTGAGTACAGTGTTAGAAAACGAAAACCAGGTTTTTTTGCTTTCATTTAAGGCTCAGTAAAAATGTTGCTTGTTTCAAGTTAATTCCTCCCTATCCATGCTGAAGTCTGGAAGCAGCCCTGGCACAAGCACAGTGACACACAAGACTCTCTGATGCTGAAAGTGGCATTTCCCAAGGGTTGACAGAACCCCAGAGCAAACAGAAGACCCTGTCCTGGTGACTCTGCCTGGGGCACCATCCACACACACAGTGAAAGCTCAGGCTCAGCTGACCAGAAACCTTGGCTGGCAACTCAGCCCCCCCTGCCCCAACCCTGCTGCCATCCCAGGCAGGAACCCTGGCAATACAGGGTTAAAAAGCCAGCCCAGCTCAGTGCCCACAGCTCTGGGCAGTCACAGCAAACATCTCCTGATGCTTGCAGCACTGCACTGGGCAGCCTGTGCCTGTGTCCCTGCAGCAGGAGACAAAGCATCTTTCCAAACAAACACCAGAGATGCACATCCAGAATAAACCTTTCCAGAAACCCAGAGGGAATAAAAACATATCCTGGGACAGTTCTGAAAGCCCATGTAAAGGAACAGCAGAACATCCTGTTTGGGAAAGCCTGAGCATGTGCCTCAGTGTTCCTCAGCAGATGCTTTAGCTCCAGCAGGGCCAGCCAAGGAAAGTCATCCATGCTTTTTCCCATGGATGCTCTGATTCCCTGTCTAGATGCCACACAACATCCCACTGGTGAAAAACCAGACTTGAAACTCAATGTTTGAACCTAGCAGCATCTGAAACCATAACTGCTTGGCCCTCCAGTACTGTGAATGCAGAACTAATCAACTGGCTGTGTGTGTCTGCATGTCCTACACACCAGTACCAACCATGCCCATGGCCTGATCCCAGGTGCTTGCTCACTGCCTCCAGATTCATGCAAAACCCTGGCTCACAGCTGTGCATGGCACAGCCCCAGGAAAATCCTGCCAGAGGCTGCCTCTGAAGCATGGCTGGGAAGCCCTCATGAAAATGGCAAGATCTGCAATTTCTTTATGTCAAGACTGAAGTGGAAGAAGTCGAGAAATGCAAGATATGCTGGGCTGGTAATGACAAAAGCAAGGTCCTCTGCAGACAGCTTCCCCTCTGCCACTGGGGCAGACTGCTGCACCCACATCCTGGGGAACTGCTCTGCTGGCACTGGGCTCTGCCCTCTCCACAGTGCTGCAGTGGCCCTGGACACAGACTGGGCACAGGCTGGACACAGGGCACAGCCTGGGAACAGCCTGGGCACAGCCTGGGCACAGCCTGGGCACTGGGCACAGCCTGGGAACAGCCTGGGCACAGCCTGGGAACAGCCTGGGAACAGCCTGGACACTGGGCACAGCCTGGGCACAGGTGCCACCTCAGTGCCTGGCTCCTGCTGGCCCTCAGCTGTGGGACAAGGCAGAAGGAAACCCTGCTGCTGCCCTGTGGAAAAGGCCATCATCTATCTGCCTGTGACAGAAGCAGATGCCAGCAGGTTTTAGGCATTTTCAGCACCATTCTGCTTTCCCAGTCAGCAGCAATTTCCACCTGTGTGATGAAGGAAATGATGAAAAACCACAGGAGGGTCCTGGCACCCTCCTGGCCCTGGCTGGGGCAATCTGCTGTGGCTCTTGGCCTGGTATGTGCAAGAGCAGCTACCCAGGGACCCTGGGCAATCCTCTATTTCCCCATGTGTGCACACTGCATGGGAAAAAGCCTGAGGGGACAGGAGAAAAGAGGCCTTCCTCCTCTTGCTGGCCCTGGGGAACAAGGGCTGGGGGAAGGCTCTGATGTGGGAGAAGGGGACAACAGCTGTCCTGGAGCAGGGGATATGGCAGGAGAACACTGGGAGCAGTGAGAGAGCAACTGGAAACAATTGAGCCAAACCAGGGAAGTTTCAGTGCAGACACAAGTGTGGGTGACACCTGCCAGAGCTGAGCTCCCCCTGCCCAGGCTCTCAGAGCAGCCAGGCTTTGACTGCAGGGAGAAAGAAAAAGGGGAAATGTCAAACTGGACATTTTCCCCTTTTCCAACATCAAACTGTTCTGTCAGGGGAAACAGAACCCTTTGCATCCTATCTCACCACAGGCAGTGCTGGCCAGACCTCAGGCAGTCTGAAGCCAGGAGACATGCCAGGACTATGCACATCTTTTCTGTTTAATTCCAGATTTCGTTCTGTTTCTGGGTTTCAGGGCTCTCTGAGGCAGCAGCCTGCCCATCTGCTCTGGGCACTGTGCCCATGGCCACCTGAGCTGCCAAGGGTGTCCCCAGGCAGCTCCTCCCACACTGGCAGCACAGCCTCACCTCCGAGCTGGACACCAGAAACCATGGGAACTCCCTTTCCTCCTGCCCCTCATTCATAAATTTAATAAAATAACATTAACAATAACAATAATAATAATAATAATTAAAACAAAGGCTTATTGGAGCTGTTTCTGCTCAACTTTCCACAGTCTCTTTTCATGTCACTCTCTGTAATCAGATTTTTCGAGAAATACTGTGAGAAAAAAATAATAATAATAATAATTATTATTATTATTATTAGAATAATAAAAAGCATCTGGAACCAGCTCAGAAGATTTCTAATGCTTTTCAGCTTGACTGACTTGGAGTGCATTGACCACACCATTTATATTTTCTTCAGGTACCTGCAAGAAAACAAAAAGAAAGGTCAAGTTCCAGCAAAAGGGATGACAAAGAGAGGCAGGAGACAAAGCCAGGCAAGTGCCAAGGAGGCAGAGACTTTGCTGATTGTTGCTTCCAGCTGAAGTTCACTGAGGAAGGGCTCCATGTCCAAGGACACCACTGCTCACACCTGGTACCCCCAGAGCAAACACTGGGTGAGATGCAGATGCTTTGCTGTTGTAGGGTGGGTGCTGATGGGGAGCCAACTCTTTTGGGGTTTCTCTCCTCTTCCTCTCCCCTCCTTTCCCTTCCTTTTGCTGGTGAAGCAAGCCAGGAGCTCACTCATGCAAGGTGCCCCTGCTGATGGGTTTGTGTGGCTGCCTAAGGGCCCTGTGAGCTCTCAGGGCACCCTACAGGTTTGGGACCTGTGAGGGGGGAACCATGTGGGTGACAGGAGAACAGAGCCCTCAAAAAAGAGTTGGCTGTCTGTGGGGCATCTGTGCTTTCTTACCCAGTCTTGTGAGGAGACCTAACCAGAGAAATCAGTATTATTCGTGGGTGTCTTCATGCTTACTGCAAGAAAACCCTCTTGTAACAGAAGATGCAAAAAATCTCAGAGTGACTGTCACTGGCAGGAAAGAACATAAAAAGTAAAGCTGCATCTGGCAGGGAAAGTATGTCTGACCTCTCCATAAACTCCAAGACATTGGCAGCTCTTGAAAAGTGGAAAGAGGACTGAGGGAAAAATATTATCCCTAAGTTGCTGCAAGAAGCCAAAATAATTCATGTCAAGTGAATTGAAGAAGGGACTGTCTCCTCTACAAGGTATTTAAGGCCAAGAGTACCATACCTGAATTCACTGGACACTCTCAAGAGCTCAGACAGTAGAAATACAACTGCCTGTGTCTTTCTGAAAGGCTTTTAACAAAACTGAGGGGAAAACCCCATGAGAAATAACAAGAAAAATGTTCAGTTTTCCAATAGAAAGATGGAATAACAGCAGTCAACTCTGATGATGTGAGAACAAAAGTCCTTTAGAAAGGAAGAAAATAATCCTAAAACAAGCACAGAGCAAACTCTTCTGGTTTTGAAGGAAAACCCCAGGACACCTCCACCATAGGAACAGGACTTGGAGACAGGACTCTCCACTGCCTCCCCTTCATCCTTTTTCCCACTGAACACTGCAGTGGGAGAAGCTGTGTGACTCTTTTCCTCTACATAAGGTAAAGAGAAAAGGCAGAGGGGTCAATTTTTAAACCACTCCTCTTGTCAGCCCCAGGATGCTCAGTGTGGGTCCCTCTGTGCTGCTTCTCAGCACTGGGCAGAGGCAGGGCCAAGCAGCACTGGCCAGCTGGCTTTGACCTGCACAGGTCATCTCCTCATGAAACACAGTGGGCCTTCATTCCCTCAATGGCACAGGAATGCTGTCAGTCACCCCACAAATGTTTTGGCAGGGTTTTCTCCAGGACAGATGTGCAAACAGCTCTGATTTGGAGAACCCACCCTAGTTTGCCTCCCCGTCCCTGCCCCCTGGAAATGAGCCTGGTCCCAGGGCAGCTGGTGTGCTGTGCTCACTTCTCAGGTGGTGTGCAGACCAAAGCACTGGCCATGAAGGAAGAAGCAAAGCTCCAAATTCCATCTCAGACACAGCTCCAGCCTCTTCAGAAGCAAAATGCTGGTGAAAGAGAGCAAGACACCTGTGAACATGAGGCAGCAGGAGCAGAGTACCTGGAAAGGCAACTCAGCTTCCTTGCTCTCTCTAGAGGGAGCTGGTAACCATGACTCTCTCCAGCCTGACCCTCCATGGCCATGGGGACATGCCAGAGACCTGGAGGATCCCATCTCAACACTGTCCCCCAAAGGGATTTTGTCTCAAGCACAAGCCCTGATTACCAGGGCAAACATCTACAGCTACAGCATGGCAGGAAGACCTAAGTGTTACACCCAGGTCAAATCAAAATTAAGCAACAAAAACCACCTTAAGATGCACAGGAGAAAAAAGATCAGATCAAAGGGAACAACATGTTTTTATACAGTATTCTAAATTGTTGACAATAGGTACTGAACTACCTTAATTAAAGAAAGGGAGAATTTAGAGAAAGGGTCCAAGATACACTTAGTCCTTGAGAAATGTCACTAGAAATCAAGGTATCTGGGTAGCAGAGTTAGAGAAAACATGACAAAATCCAGGTCAGGGCCTTGGCCAACAAAACCACCCTAGAGCCAACAAGCATCCAGCCCAGCCAGCATTCCCAGAGGAAAGTCAGGCACAAAATGCACCTTCCAAAGGATGGGAGGTTTGGCAACCAGAACAGCACTGTGCAGGTGAAAAGGCTTTTAAACCATACATAAAGAAAATGGTAAGTAGCAAAGAAAACCACAGGAATACTGCTGTGAGTAAGGAAGAGCTGCAGGGCCCTGGCAGCTGCTCAGAGGCAGCAGGGGAGGCACTCTGAGAAGGTGGAGCTGCCTGCAGTCATCACAATTGTATGGCCCAAGGTTTCAGCTCCATCTCTATTTTAACTGAGAGGCTGAGCTCTCCAGATATGGCTTGACATGTAGAAGCACTCTGCACCTTGTGCTCTGCACAAAAAGCACACACCTGGGGCCACACAATGGGCAGAAATGGGAGGCAAAGCTAACAGTATTGATTTTTAAATGGTGTTTTATTAGCTTATCTTATCAGCACAGTTCATATTAAAAAAAATAAGACAAACATATACAACACTTTGACCTTTGCTATCTGAAATAATATTTACTTTTACTCTTTACACACATGACCCATCAGCTGTGAATGGTTCACACCAACTGTGAAAAAACAAAGTAATTAAAAAAACCCCAAAACCTGCTTTGATCTCACTAGAGCTCTTACAGGTCAAAAGTAGGACCTGAACAGTGAATTTGCAAGTGATGGAAAGAGAAGTATAATGCAATAAAGGGCACATTTAACAAAAAATTATTCATAGCATAAAGCAGCTGCCTCCCTCCTTCTGGACCAGGGAAATGGCTTCCAAGACAAATGCCATTCTGTTTGTGGCTACAGGCATGGCATTTTCCCTTTCTAGGGGAATTCCTCATTTTTGAGGGATTGCACAAAGGAAGAGCAGAGGTAAGCCTAGAAAGTAAAAGATTCATCAGTATAAAAAATGGAGAGAACTCTCCAAGGATGGCAAGACTCTGCTGTTGATGACTGTGCTGCAGCTGTGTATGGGCACTGGTGAAAACACACGTGGGAACAACTTATCTGCTTCAAAATCACCACCTCTTGCTGTGCTGGCAGTGATTGCTTGTTGATCAAAAGCCAGCAGAGCTGGTAGATGGGTCTCAGAAAGCAAAGGTCAGGACAGTGCAGGCACCAAGAGATGAAGGCAGGGGTCTGCTGCTGGTGGACTGCCCACAAAGTTCCCAACACACAAAGGCACCTGTGATGACCCACACTGGAGGGGAAGGGGGCACCTAAGGAAGCACCTTCCCCTAAAGGGTGGCTTGTCACAGCACACTGTCCTGAGAGCCTGGGGCCTGCAGCTGTGTTTGGAAGGGTTTGTGGCTGTTTCTAATAAAAGATACAGATGCAGTAGAAGAAGCTGCTCAGGGAGGTTGTGAAGTCTCCATCACTGCAGGTGTTTAAGGACTGAGCCCAGCCCCTTTTGAGGACAACACTCACTAGCACAGGTGTGCTTTGGGCAGGGCTGGGCTCACCCAGGGCAGTGGCAGTCAGGAGGCTGAAGACAGGAGTTTGCTGGGCTACACTGGAGCAAAGGCACTCCAAGGAGCTATCCAGATGAGAAATTACATTCTCATAATGAGTTTTCTCCTAAAGAAAAGCTCTCCCCTACTCCAAAGTATGCATACTCACCAAGGCATGATCAAACTTAAAAGTACTGATGTAGTAGGCTGGGATGTCAGCTGCAGCCAAAGGCTCAGAAATCTGAGCGACAATTCCACATTCATCTGTGGGGAGATAAAAAATCAAACATTGTCTGGAGGGGCTTGCAAAAGTCTCAGAGCTCACCAGCTCCATGCCTACATATGGAGAAGTTTTGTCTTCACAAACTCTAATCAGAAGGAATCTCTGTAATAAAATGTATTCTTTCTCACTGAGTCAAGGTTTTGGGCCACAACAATACATTGCACATTTAGTTTTATTACCTTCTTTTTGCTACAGAGAAAAGCACATTCTGCAAAGGCACAAAGCCATTAAAACTAGAAAGATTTAGAGGTCCAGAAAGACACTGAACAATGTTCAAGAATAAAGCATAAAGCCCAGCCCCATATATCCTTAACATCCCTTTTTCTCTGATATTGAACACTTGGCCCTGCAACTCTGAAAGAGGAGATGCTGACCATTAGTCAGCCTGGACATGTGGTTCCTTAGGCTGCAGCCCAACACAGCCCCTGAAACAGGATTTCACACCAGTTCCACCACAGAATCATCACAGAATGTTAAAGGGTTAGAATGGACCTTAAAGGTCCTTGATCCCAATCCCCCATGCCATGGCAGGGACACCTCCCACTAGATCAGGCTGCTCAAAGCCTTGTCCAGCCTAGCTTTGAACAGTGCCAGGGCTGGGACATGCACAGCCTCCCTGGGCAGCCTGTGCCAGAGCCTCACCAGCCTCACAGGGAAGCATTTCTTCCTGGTATCTGATGAAATAGCCTGTGTTGCACTTAGTGCCCATTCCCCTTGTCCTGTCACTCCAGTTCCTGGTGCAAAGTCCCTCTCTGGTTTCCCTGCAGCCCCTGCAGGCCCGGGCAGGTGCTGTGAGGTTTCCACACAACCTCCTCTCCTCCAGAACTGCCCCCACTCTCTCAGCCTGTCCCACAGGGGAGGTGCTCCAGTCCTCTCAGCAACTTCGTGGCCCCTCTGGACTTGCTCCAACAGTTCCATGTCCTTCTTAAGCTGAGGGCTGAGGACACCAGAACTGTGCACAGGGCTCCAGCTGGGCTCCCACAACAGCACAGTAGAAAAGCAGAATCACCTCCTTTAACCTGCTGACCACGCTTCTTTGGATGCAGCCTGGGATTCAATTGGCCATCTGGGCTATTTGCTTGGCTTTCTGGGCTTTAAATGAAATTTAAATGGTTCATCTGTCTTTGCTGTAGATCAGTGGTACACTGTTTTGAGATGAAACCTGGAGTTTCACTGATTCAAAGTCAACATTTGAACTTGATTTTAAATTAACATATTTAAACATCAAACAGTGAGAGCCCTGGTCAATCTCCTGATGTGTCATCAATAACATATCATACCATTCCTACATATTTGCCTCAAAGATGTGTAAAGAGAAGGTACTTGAAAATTTCCTTCTTGCTAATTTTGGTGGTCTGGTGTAGAAGTTGCAATTAAATACAAAAATTGGCCCAATGTTCTTCAGAAACATTCTTGAAATTACATTTTGTAACTGGTTCAGAGCCCAAGGGAAGGAACCATTGCCTTTCCTGAAGATCAGGCATTTGTTGCAGTGTTCAGATCAGACCCTTTGCAGGGGACATAGAAATAACCAGAACACTCCTGCAGACATGAAGCATTTGCTCTGTGCTAATTAGGGCCAATGTGCTTTTGAGCAGAGAAAACATGCAGGACTGGATGTGAAACACATCTGTGAACAAGACTTCCACTTGCACTGCTATAAATCAAAAAAAGTCTATTGGAATCACAGAATTACCCAAGCAGTGCACTGGAGCATGACAGTGCTTTCTGACTACAGATTTCAGTAACCTACAATGAATTTCCATGCCACCTTTTAGTCCAGTTTTTCTCTTTAACCAGAGCCTCAGCTGCAGCCACCCCCAAAGTCCTGCAGACAAATGCAATGCAGCAGGAACTGTTGAGCATGCAGCACTTGCAGCAGGATATTCAAAGTCAAACTTAATAGGAGTCAGGCTTCTATTTGAAAATCTCAGCTCACAAAGTCACAAAGTTAAGCTGCTGGCTCCTCAAAAGCATCAGCCTCAGATGGATTTTTCCATCCCCTTGCAGGGCCTGAGGTGACCTGCACACCCAGTGATCCTCCAGCTGTCACTCACCAAAGCCCAGGGGCTGCCCACCAATCCGCACCATCTTCCACAGCTCGCCAGATGCACTTGTAAACAACAAATTATTGGGGAATCTGTAAAAAAAGGAACACCAAACACAGCAATTAAAACACAGCAGTGTGTCAGATTCTGCCTGTGGGGGATCTGCTCTTCCTGCATCCTTGAGATGTGTGAAGCCAACAATAATGGGGCAGTAGCTTGGGCAAACTGGGAAAGCTCCAGAGTTTTGCACCTGCCTGACCCTTCAGGTATCTTATGGCAAATCAGCATCTGCTGCTGGAGGTGGGCACAGACACCCAGAGAGGCACAGGAGAAACCTTCTGAGCAACAGGCTGTGTCCCAGCTTTACAGATGGCTTGATTTGAGCTGCATTTGAAAAGACCTAGGGATGGAATAATGTTTCCATACCTGCTCTCAGGAATGTCAACAGTAGCCACTGGTTTTGTGTCTGAGCACCACCAGTGCTTTCTCCCAAACCATCCTGGGAGGTCCCTGGGACCACTGCAGAGGTCTCTGTTTCTTAGCAGGGGAAAGGAGGCTGGAGGCTAGGAGAGTTGCCCAAGGTCAAGCAGGCAGCCTGTGAGAGAGAAGAATTGCCCCCCCAGGTTTCCCACACCCCAGGCTGCAGCTCCAGCCCTCCTGCTCCTCTTAAGACAGACAAAGGTTTACTCCAAAGTAAAGTCAAAGAAACTTTCAAAAGGGTAATTTGTTAATTTGAAAAACAAGTCCCTGGGGCAGGGGACTTGCCCCCACGAACCAAACCCAAACTGCACTGCATGTCAAAAGCAAATCTAAGCATTGCTGAGTACAGCATCCCTCTATCCTCCAGACCTGAGAGCTGCAGAGGCACAGACACACCCACAGAGGCTGACTGCTCACCACTGGCTCCTTCCTGGCCAGACAAAGCAGTCCTGGCTCCCCCTGCACAGCCATGGCTCAGGCACTCTCATCACAAGACTCCAAACCAGGCCCATCCATGTGTGAAAGCAAAGCAGGAGGACCACAACACTGACATCCCCACTCTGATTTTGGCCTTTAGCAGGAAAATTTCAAACACCTACATCAGATTTGCCTTTGGGGTTCTGCTCCCAAAGCAAAGCATGGCTGATGAACAGCAGAATAAAAATCCCAAAATCACTTTGTTCCAGTATTCCTCTTTTGAAAATAAGATAACCCTACATCACATTGATTTGTTATTTCACTCAGGGCTTGGACAGACCAGTTCAAAATTTAGACGCTGGAGCTAAAATGTCAGATTTTACTCAGAAAAGTGACAGGATGTACAGGCCCATGACACCCATATAAAGACAGTCCAAATAATTAGCACAGAGGAGTCTAAGCTGCTTCCTGCTCCTTTGAGAACATCCCTATTTTTAAGGTCCAGGCTACTGTAAGAGCAAGGCTCACCTCTGCTGTGTCTGGACATCCATGACCAGGGAGATGTAACCCTCAATGAGAGAAAAGGAGAAAAAGCGAATATGTCCCGAGTCTTCATTGCCCACCACTGAGTCTTTTACTCTGAAGAAACAGAAGAGAACTACATTAATGGTGGCTTGAAGAGAGCACAACAAAAGGTTTTTAAAACAGATATAGCCAGTGAAACCAGAAATGTTCTTACATTGACTTAGGAAAGTGACACTGAGTCCTGTTGAATTACGCTGATTTGATTTTTTTTTTATTTTGCAGGTGCAAAACTATCCATTCCCCACAACTTACAAAACTCTCCATCCCTGCCTCAAGGTCCCCTCACAAGAGGCTGTGGGCCAGGAGCCACAGGCACCAAGGGGCAGCCATCCAGCACATGCTCTGCCCTGTGTGGATATGCAGCACACTGACCACATAGCTACCCTTAACTTCACTCTGAAGTTTTCCAAAGCCAGCAGATGTCCTGGGGCACCCTCAATGGGAAGCTTGGCTTCCCTGTGTCAGGACAACCCTCTTGAGCCTGTGAGCCCTCCCTCCTCAGTGCAGAGCACTGGAGCAGCACAAGGCCACAGCTCTGCTGGCAGCCCATGCCCCTCAGGACCTACCCATTGGAGTAAAACATGACATCCATCAGGAGGGTGGCAACTGTGGGCAGGGTATCTGGATCCAGGCTGGTGACACAGAACATGTTACTGGGACTGGAGAGAGGATGGATGACAGGCCTCTGAACTGGAAGAGACACACACAGACACACACACAACCATGAGGCCACAGCTGCAGCAGGCTCCTGTGCCCTCAGCCCTGCTACATGCCCTGGCACCCCAGGGAAAGCTGACAGTGTTTGTAGGGCAGTGCCTCACTGCTGAAGCCCTGCTGGCTCTCAGACAGGGGATGAGGGGCTGTGCATGCTCTGCTCCTGTGCTGCTCCCCCTAAGCTATGGGGTGGGACTACCCTGAACACTCTGCCCAGCTCTCTGCTCCAAGGGGCTTTCAGGCCATTGGTGCAATCACATGAGATGAGGGGCAAGATAAAGGAGGTGCCAAGAAAAACTGAAAAGTGGAAAAAAATGCAGGCCACCATTAAAAAGCAGGGCTATGGAAGGCATTTCTCCAGCTGTGGTTGTTGGCAGTCCATCCTGTTTTTCCTCATTTCTGGGGACTTATTTTGCCATAATATCTTGAAAAATTAAAAACCAGCTGTCTCACAGCAGTTTGTCTAATAGATTGCAGCCAGTGGCTGAGAAGCAGCCAGCATTTAGGCATGCATCCAATAGAGCAACACAGCAAACTGCATTATCAACATGTGTTTCATTGTGCCCTTTCTTGATGCTTTTTTTCTTTAAGACTCATTTTCTTAAACAAGGTGATTGTTAGCTATTGAGTGATGAAACTGAGTGGCACTTGATAATAACTAATCCCTGCTTTGTGCAGTTATGGGCAAAAAATTACACACAGGTCTGTAGGTAAACATAGATATATAAGTTGTTCCTTTCCCTGACTGTGCCCTTTGGCTTGATACTTGTTCCTCCAGCCTGCAAACATCCTAAGGTTCTGTACAGCCCTGGGCTCATTGTGGCCTTGATCCTCACTGGCACTGAAGTGTGAAAGCTGAAAAACAATCTTCTCTGTGCATCACTGCAATACTTAAACAAGCTTTTACAGAAGCCATTTTCCTTTGGAATGCTGAAGTGTGGAAATAAGGGCTACAGACAACATTATTCTTGCAACTGCAGTGAACTATACTTTAACCTTCTGTCCTATCAAAGGCATGACTTCTCCAGAAAAATTAGCATTAAAATGCCAAAATTCAGCCAAACTTACTGGCACTGCTCAGAAAGTTAAGAACCTGCTCGAATCCTTGGTTGTACTGGAACAGGCTTGTAAGATTATAATCTTACAACAGGAAAATATTCACCCAAATGTTGAAGGAAGCTAGGAGGCAGGACTCCCACCCCATGTGGCAGGGAGACCAAATCCCTGGGCAAGCTGAGCCTGTGCTGGTGCTTACCTAGTTTTGGTTTGACAAATCCATTTGTTAGCCCCAAGTCATCAGCAGCCACTGTCTCCCCATTCACTACTCTGAGGATGGTGAACTCAGCAGCCAGCGTGTGCATCACGAAGGGCAGGTCTCGCTCACGCACCTGGAGGTGACAACAGCATTACCTGGGGAGGGAGGCACCAGAAATGACAAAGCACTGCACTGCAGGGTACACCTAGGGCACAGCAGAGGGGACTCCACTCTGCTTGAGCCAGTGGAGAGTTACCAGTTAGGTGTATCTAAGAGAAGCACACTAGGTAATATCACTGTGACTATCAGTAGGATTAAGCACCAGAGTGCTTTTCTGACTATAAAAAGAATGTGGAGATTTCTAAGAGGGAGATGCTTTACCTCTTTTCCAGCATTCCTTCAACAGCTCAGCACTGCCTGTTCTTCAGCCTTGTGTCCTCAGGAAATAAGGCTACACTGTGTGCATGCACACACATGAGTGTGTGAGACAGAAAGACTGTCTATACCCAAAACAACTTTGGAGCCTCCTGGCCATCACCAGCCATCCTGACAGCAGACACTATGTTCCTCTAACTTTCAGAAAACCAATGTCTGAGTGAGGGGTGGGAAGTGCTCCCAGTATCTCCATTTCAGGAGAGACTGCAGTGTGGGCTCAGCAGTCTCATTAGACACCAGACAACCCAGGACAACAAATGCTTCATCCCACAGCCAAAGCTCCTGAGATGTCAGAGAGCCTAACTACAAGGAACAGAGCTCTGGGGAAAGCACACTTTGGTACTTCTGCCATTCCCAGACAGTTTGTTCCCAGAATTGTCCCACTGACCTGCCAGCTGGTGGCAGTAACTCTGCCTGGCCCCTCCTGTGCTCTTACCAGGATGAAGTCGGTCTGATAGGTGGAGAGCATGAACACTGAGATGTTCTGGTCAGCTAGGGGTGCTATGACTGACTTGGCAATTTTGGTCACTCCGATGGGCTGGGAGCTGGAGAAGCCACCCCCACCAGACACCACGTTGAGGGCAAGCCATGTCGCATCGGCCACGCTCAAGTGTTCCGAGGAAGGAAGCTCTGCAGAGACAGAAGGGAGGACAGAGGTTTTTTAGAGGCAGGGAGAGCCAGGTCCACTATGTGCCAGCATGTGCTTAGCACGGACTTAGTGCAAGGAGGGATGAGCCCCCTTGTCCCACCCTCCTGGGCTTCCACGGGCTCCTACAGTGCCACTCTTTCACACACGGACTGCACCAATTGCCATTCGGGATTCACACAGATTGTCAGGGACAACACGGGGAACTGCTGGCCACTCAGCAATTCACTTGGATGTCAGTGACCAGTTCTGTTGACCTTCCCAAGTGGAAACAGCCCGTGGTGGCTGTGCTGGTTACAAAGGAGAGTGCCACTGTGGGTGTGAACAAACCGTGCATTCTGCTCCTCTCTACATTATTCCTGACAAACTGTTACTTACAGGTCATTTGCAGGAGCTGCCATCCTACACCTGACACCCCAGGCTACAACCTGGGTGTTAAATTGGATAAAGGAGAAGAGCCAAACCCTTCAAGGCAGGGTAGTGTTTCTTCTTGACACTTAGCTGGGATAACTCCCCTCTGGGGAAGCAGCAGCACAGCCATCCTGAAGGGAGAAATCTCTGCTAATGGGCACCACCAGAACAGGATCTGTGACTTCCACCATCAAGAACTGCCCAGAATATCCTAGGACTCACATTATTACATCATTCCACTGTGAAACTCCCTGCCCTGGGGGAGGTACTGAGCACTCCTGCCTGACCCTGAGTGTGTACTACCTCGACACCACCAGCACCACTGGGCAGATCCAGAGAGACCAGGATGTCCACAGCACCACAGCTTTTGACTGCAACCACCACTTCAACAGGACTGCGACCAGCACCCTGACCAACAGGCTGCCAGGCTGTACTCTGGCTTTGAGCCAGTCTTCTGTGTATCACTGCATTTACTGCAGTCTTTCTATTAAATGGTAACTCACTCCCAAGGTAATTCTGTGGGGATTCTCCTGCTGGTTTACTTCCAAAGCAGCACAGTCATCTGGGACTTAAACCTCTATCATACGATTTCTCCAAACGTTTGATTCAAGCTCTTCTTGGCCTCTTTTGTTTCCATTGTCCCACTCTAATCTAAACCCGAATTTTGTACTCCTGAACTGGAGTTGGAGGCTGACAGAGCAGCCTGGGCACTATCCCATGTCTCTGAAGGTGCAGAGCAGGCACCCTGGGCATCTGTGGGCTCCTGCCTCCATCTCTAAAGCATAAGAGCCACACAGCTCTGCAAGAGATGGATGGTGTAACACATACTAGGGATTACAAAGTAAACACATATAACATAATGCAAACTACTTTGGAAATAGAAAATACTAAGAATAATCCCATTCCACTTGCTTCTAATCTATTGTGGTTAAGTAGTTAAAAATCTGCAGCTAAACCATTTAATACAAATTATTAACTATTTTTAAAAACTCTTCATGTATTAACAGCCCAGAAAACCAGAAGCAGACTCTGGAATGAAGGCATACACTGCTCTAGGATTTTCTGGATTTTCAATTTTTGTTTGGCAAATTATAGAAATGAACAGTTCAGATCCAGACTAACAAATGCATAATCCCAGCTAGATCTACTTGGCCTAAGGAACCTGATCTCAGCTGCAGATCCAGGAGCAAGGACACAGCAGATGTGCCAGGGGAGGCCTGCACACTTAGTTCAGAGGTGAGATGCAGCCCAGGAGCCCCAAAGCATCAACCTCAGCATTGCTGCTCCTGCAGTCAGCACTCTGGCACTTTAGGCAAGTGCTTGCATGTCTCCATGTCCACACACTCCTGGCTCCTCCAGGCAGTATCCTTTCTTTCTCCTTCAGTGAGACCAAGGCCTTTGGGAGTTGTTTCTGTGCAGCCCCAGACACTGTGTAATAAATTCCTAACCTCACCCTCTCTGAATCCTCAGGCACCACTTTCCTGAGACACTGACAGCACTGAAAACCCAAAATGATCTGAATAACAAACACATTTTCCTCTCTTCAATAACCTCAATTGTGTGTAGCATGAAAACAACCCTGTGCACACACACTGAAAACAGTGGGGACACTGAGGGTTCTGCTTCTGCATTTTGATGTTTAGCTTCATAACCCATTGTTTCTTTTTTAATAATCAGAGCTTACATGGAATGAAAACTAGACACCAGGGAGAGGGGGTAAGTTTGTGCATTAATCAACAGCATGTAATGTCAGAGAGACCTGTGCAAGTTGCTTGAAGCAAATCATTGCAGCAAAATACCATTTTCTCCTCAGCCCTTTGCATCAGAAAAGCATCTCCAAACCCAAGCTTCCTGCATCACCTGGCATGGAGAAGCTGGAGCCCAGAAGAGCTGCTGCTGAGCTACATTTGTTTCAGGGGTCTGTTCTCAGCAGCTGCAGTGGGCACATCCCAGGTGTGCCCAAGCCCACTAATGCCTCCCTTCTGGCAGCAGATCACAGCTCATTTCCTGCTCTCTAACAGAGCAGATGATAGTCCAGCTTTGTACAGGTGATAAGGACTGGAATTCATTACATACTTGTTTAAATACAATTTTGGGCCAGGGATGAGTTGGAAGATGCAGTATTTCCTGGTGGACAGAGGCATTATCTCATTTCTCTGCAGCAGCAGCTGCCCTGGATGAGCTGCCCCAAGACCTCATCAAGCTCTTCCTCGGGGGAAGGAAGGCTGATTTGCTCATTGCACTTGTAATTACTCAGAAATGTTAATAATTTCTGGGTTTATGTGTTTAACAGGCCCTACAAAGTGTGACAAGGATGATTGCACTTGCTTAAGTAACCTGCTTCTCATGATTCAATTAACTTGGAAAAATATATAGGAAGTGATTGAAATACCAATTTTGGACACTGTTTCCAGGCAGCCAGATAGAAGAGTACAGCCCAAATTTTAATCAAACAAACCTAGGCTGAAGGCTCAACAAATTCATGTAAATAGCATTAAATAAGCCACATGGGATGGTGCTTTGCCCAGGAAGCTGTTGGATGCTATAAACCCAAAGAGAGCCAAACCCACCAGTTCTAACATTAGCACAGACTCAGTTAGGCAGGTAATAAATAAGGTAATAAATAAAGAGCAAAATGAGGAATTGCCCACATTCCAGTACCAACTCACCATCACCACCACTTTCCCCACAGAACAGAGCTCCAGGCCCCCACAGCTTCAGCACTGCCACATCTCTCATCCTTCCATCAGGCAGAAATCTCTCTGCTGGGCTCTCAAGACTCTCTTGCAACTGGTTTATCAGAGTGCAGTCACTCCCACTTTCTGATGATGGGGGACATCTCAACTCTGGCTGAGAAAGACCTCTAAAAGGTCAGAGATTTGGGCTTTGTTATAACCAGGGTTTTTGTTTTGACCTTTCATTGGGATGAAGCCTTCAGATCTTTCTGGTTTTGCTGTGTAAGGCTTTGCAGAGTTGCTGGCAGAAGGCACCAGGAGCAGTTCAGCTGCCTGCAGGCTCTGTAACTATCATTTGCTGCCCAACATGAGAACTAGCACAGTCTGGAAGAGCAGGCTTCCAGACTCAAGCTGTCATTCCATCCATGGGCTCTGGCATGGAACACCACCAGCCTCAACACAGTGTGATCACTGTGACAGTCCAGCATGACTTTCCCTGGCAGTGAAATGCTGGGTACCAAGTGTTGGTGGTCTCCAAAAGCCTGTGGGGCTGCTCTCCATTGGTATCAAACTAATGCCAGTCCCTGTGCAAACCAAACCCAGCCAACATGCCAAATAACATTTAGGGTGTGAGTAACTGCTTATTCACAGCACAAGTGATTTATAAGGTATAGAGTCTGTCCAGAGCCTCTCTGGCCCATCTGGCAGCCCCAGTTGAGGCAGAGCAGCCTCCCTAGCACATGTCATCCTGGGATGTGAGGTGGTGAGTATCATATTGGCCACAATTGGCTTCTGAGCTTCAATAATCAATACTGTTTTCAAGGAGGACAACAAACATTGGCTGAAACCCAAACACAATCAATTGCTGCTGCTGGAGCACTATGCCATGCTGTAAGTACTGTGAGCTGCTGCTCCATGTGACACTCCTAAAATATCCTTGGGAGGGTGCTGGGATGGTGATGAGATTCCAGCTCATGGCTGGGATGGTGATGAGATTCAGCTCATGGGTCTTTGCAAGCAGGCAAGGCAGTCACAGAGAGCAGGGAAGGAAGATTCCTAGTTTACAACCCTGACCAAAGAGTCAGTCTGACAGTGTCAGTCAGCACAACATTACAAAAACAACATTCCTTCTGCCTACATTTTCTACCCTGAAGAGCCCTCAGTTTCAAACACCCTGCATAGCAGGAGGCACAGCACTGGGAGAGAGCCCTGCCTCTCCAAAAGAACACTGGAAAATGTGCAAAATGCTCTGAGAAAGGGCAACACCACCAGAATTTTTTTTTTCCTTTTCTGAACCTAGTTTAAATGGGTTCAAATTTCTCATGAAAAGGTTATAGCTAAGGGGGAATAACTGGAAAATGCACAGTTCCAGGACAGAAACGTGTTTCACCTGCCCACACCAATAGCTGGGTGAGTCCTGGACTACAGGCTGCTAACTCCCTTCCCCCAGACACTCCCTGAGCTGTTTTCAGTTTTACAGCAATCAGACACCTCTCAGCTTCAAGTGAAACTATAGATAAATTATGGATTTATCATAGTGCTTGGAGAGAAATGAAGACCCTCAGCTCATTTCCTCCTTTGCTGTGGTATGCTGGATCATGCCCTGAGCACTTACCTTCACTCAGTACACAAACCTTTCACATTACAGTGGAGTGCTCTGAGTGATGTGCTACTCCTTGGTTTCTTCTTGTACTCTGAATGAACTAATTGCTCATTTGATTCATCATTATGAGACTTATGTCTGCAACCACAGTTAACTCCAAATATTTAAAAAAAATGAAATGAAAAGAATATTCTGGACTCTCTGACCAGTGTTCTGGCTTTAGAAACCTTACACTGTATTTATTTCACCTTTTATTGCTTCCCTCTGCAAAAATGGCAGGTAGAGTCTGGCATGCATTAAAAAGATAGAGAAAAAGGCTTCTGCAATAACAGAACCCCAACTGTAAGTCATTAAAAATGTAAGTGCTGCCAACTGCAAAAGTCATGATAAATTGAGAGCTGTCACCCAATGCCACCAAGTGGCAACACAGTTTATGTGTACATATATATTTAATAGGATCTTTATGTTTATTAGAGAGTTCTCTTCCCACTCCCTACACTGCTCTGCAGTTTTAAAATCCCATCTAAAAACGAAGTGAGGGATTATCTGAGGTTGTAAAGCCTGATCCAAAGCCCAGGCTTGTTTCTGACTTCTCTGTCAGCAGCAGCAGGCTGGGGGAGCTGGAGGGGCCCGGGGTGCAGCAGGGGAGCAGCAGAGCACAGCATGGCCAGGCAGCAGCAGGGAGCTGGGATGCCCAGGGCAGCTCCAGGGCTGTGCCTGCCCTGACACCTGCAGCAAACACACCTGGCCACCGGGAGAGCTCTGCTCAGGAAACTTTTCTTCTTGCAGGCACTGTGGAAACTGGCTGTATGAGCTCAAAATCCTGAGGGGAGAGTGGGTGGGAGGTAACACCTGAATCTCATTTCTTTTGAGAAATCAGGCAAAGTGAATGTTCCTTTAATGTTGTGAAATCGAGTACTCTGTTTCTCACTTCCAGAAAGTTGTGTGAAAGGTGTTAAAGCAGCATAAAGATATCTATTTCTCTATCAGTTTTCATAGTGTGCTAAAATCCAGAAAGAGCTCTAAAGCTGGTCCAATGGCTAGCTTTGTGTGTTCTGGCCTTTAATACTCTGGAAGTACAAAAATTTTCCTGCTTTGCTCTGCTGCATGGATCCACTGATCCAGCACTGTGCTTCCTCCACAGGGGCCCACCAGGGCAGCAAAAACATCCTGGGGATGTTACATTGCAAATCATGACTCTTCAGAGGATGCAATTAGCCTCTCCTTTGGCCTCAAAACACAGGCTTTACACTTAATAACTGTGAGCAAAGATTTTTGCTGCCACAGAAATTCTAAGCAAGATCCTGTGGGCAGTTTGCAGCAGACAGAAGTGGGTGCCAGGCAGAAAGTACTTGGTGTGAGTTTGATCTGAGTGCCACAGAGCACTCCCACACCAAGGGACTTAGCTAAGCACAAGGGCCAAGCAAGATGAAAGCTCATCACGCAGCTTTGAGCTGGGGAATGTGATTATTAGGTCCAAAAAGCTATTGCTTATGGGCACAGGAGGAGGAAGAAAATCCTGCAGCTCCAATCCTGCTGAAATCATCTCACATGCTGAGAAGCTTGAGATCATCCTGGGGAGAAGTCAGCACACCCACGACCAAGCAGCTTTTGCTATTTTTTCCATTTATGCTAACAGTTTGGTCAACTGTCACCTTCCTCAGAGGACAACACTGGAGGTGATCAGAGAGCCAGAGAATGCTTTGGGTGGGAAGGGACTTTTACAAGCAATCTACTGCAACCTTCCTGCCATGGGTAGGGCTGTCTTCAACCAGAACAGCTTGCTCCAAGCCCTGTCCAACCAAACCTGGAATGTGCCCAGGGATGGGGCATCCACCACCTCTGTGGGCAGCCAGAGAGGCTGTGCCAGAGGCAGGGACTGAAGGCAGCCCTGCAAGCAGGGGCCATGAGGAGGGCAGAGCCTCCAGCACCACCTCAGGTGCACACACAGCAGCAGCAGCACACCCAGTGCAGGGCAGGGGTGTTAGAGCTCCACATGTTCATTAGAGAACAAGTGCTACCAGCAAATGTGACAGCAGCTTTCTCCAAGATCACAGCAACAGGGACAGAAGACAAGGGAGTCCTCTAAGCCCTTTGCTGGAGGGAAAGACAAAAACATTCTTTATTTTATAAAAATTTAGTAGACTCAAACTTTAATTTCTGTGTCTTTTCTTGCTCTTTGTGTATCTCAGATTTGCTCTTGATGCACCTGGGCACCCCTGCAGGACTGGATCCACAGCCAGGGAACTTTGCCACCTCTAACTGTAAGCTTCTGTGTTTCTGACACTTTCTCCTAACAGAGCATGCAAAACTGAGAGGCTTTTTTTTTATTCCAAATACCCTCAACAGGGAAGCTGTGAAACCTGTCATCTCATTTTCCTATTTAGGTATTATCCCACTCACACAACTGTCAAAAGAACATTAAGTTCATAAACTCACACACTTTGCAGTGAGGAAGTAACAGCTTGACGTTTTTCATATCTGGCCTCAATGTTTCTGTGCCTCAGTTTCCTACCCAAAAAGTGGGTCCAAACCCCCTATTTCTTCAAAACCTGCTCTCAAGAACCAGCTGACCTGTTCAGCAGAGGTTTATATACATCTCACAACTGAAGCAGTTCACACCTAAGAAAAAGCAGCATGGAAAATTCCTGCACAAAGATTTGACTGTCTAAAATCAGGTTAGAATGGGAGGGACTGGGAAGTTTTGTTCTGACCTCTCTGAGCATCTCTTTGTCTCTGAGGGAGGAAGCTGTTTGTGCTAGTGCTATTCCAGGGATAATCAGGTAGGTTTGAAAAGCAAAGGTCTCCAATTTCCACTATTAAGACCATAAAAGACAGACAAACAGACAGAGGAAAAGAGAAAATGCAAACAAGAAGTAAGCAGACAAGAATGCACTCTAGGGAAAAGCAAGCACCCTGAGCCTCCATGAGCTCTGAGCAGCTCAGAGCACCCAGTACTGAGCAGCTCTCCCCACACCTCCTAGGAGTGTTCCCACAGCAATTTCAAGCAGAGCATCTTCCCTCAATTCTTGCATGACATTTATCTCATACTAGTCCTTGTCTGCTGTTACAGATTTTCTTTCAGTCTATGGAGTCATTAACTCTAAAGGCTATTCATGGATTTACACTAGGATGGTGAATGTATCCAGTGCAATTTTCTCATGCTGTCCTGACAATTCAATACAAGCTCTACCCAGTACAATAACCGATTTGAATTTTCAACTATTCATGTAAATAGGACAAATTACATACACAGGAAATTACACATGTGACTCTGGGTCCTATGGCCATTTAATAGAAACCACTGTCACTAGTCACACACAAGGGAGTCCTTTAAGCCCATTTCTGGAGAGAAATTATAAATACATTCATCCCACCTTTATTTTATAAAAATTAGAAGACTCAAAAATCTGCTTCAAAGAGCACTTAGGTCACCCAGAGCATTTTTTCAAGCCCTGTTCTCAAAGAGAGAGAAATTACTTCCAACTAGACACATCAAGGGATTTAATACTGGGTATTTACAGCCACCTCAGGAGCTACAGCAGACACCAGATCAGCTCAGCCATCTCCACTGAAGCTTCACTGTCCATGAAAACCATCTGCAGGGGCAACTGAATATTCTGAAACAGATGGAAATTTTTTATGTAAAAAATACACTTTTCCTAAACTGTCCCATCCACTGTCCCCCAGACCACGACTATTTCTGCAGCCACTGTGTTCCAGCAGCTCCTGAGCAAGGCCTTTCTAAAAAACATTAGGGAAGGGAGACTACACTGCTGTAAAGCTTCTCCAGTGTTGTACATCTGCCCACATATCTGCATATATGAGATAGGAAAGTCTCCTACATGAGACAGGAAAGTCTGACAGGAAAGCACTGGAGGTGCCATGCTCAAAGATGGAGAAGATGTATTTTTACCACTAATGGTACAGTTACCAA
The DNA here is from genome assembly GCA_013400255.1 of Sitta europaea. Taxonomy (NCBI): domain Eukaryota; kingdom Metazoa; phylum Chordata; class Aves; order Passeriformes; family Sittidae; genus Sitta; species Sitta europaea. The sequence goes on from VXBS01007584.1 coordinate 99,281, forward strand.
AACATCCCTGGCACAAAATCTGTGCCCTGGGATGCTGGAGGAGCACAGGATGGTGCTGCTTCTCTTTCCCTGTCTGGGAACACAGGCACCACTTTCTCAGCAGGTGCTAAAGGATCCTCACTCACCCCTGCTGGCATGGACACACAGCCTTTATAGATTTTGAGGAATGAGATGAGGTAGATCCTGAGGTGTGGCACTGTCCCAGAAAGTTTAGTAGCTAGTCTGCTAGAAGCAGCAGAAGTGGGAATGTATTTATTCTAGTTCCAGAGCTGGCAAAGGAACATGTGCTGATTAAAATTATTTTTTCTGCTCAGCGTGTCCTCAACTATATTTGTACAGAGCAGAGATGACGCCATGTGGCTGAGTGATCTATTTACACCTCGGAGTCCCCTGCTCATCCCCATCCCTGCTTCTCAGTTAAGGGTGCAGACATGAATCTGGGCTACTTCCAGCAAGCCAATATGCCTGGCACACCACTGGGACTGGACAAACCAGTGACTTTTACTTCATATTAGCTGTTCAGAATCTCTCTACTGCCTGAATACGGGCAAGCAGAGGAAACTGAAAAGCCCATTTCTGGAGAAGAGCTAAAATACAGTGAATGTTATTGTTGGAGCCTCTTGTGAAAGCAAAAAGCAGCAATAGCCAGATTAATACTCTCTGCTGCTATCACTGATTTTAAGAAGCAGAGGCAAGAAATGTGCTGTGCTCATAAGTGCACCATTTCTGAGCTTTTTTCTCTTTCTTCCAGACTTTTTTATATTCCTTGCCCAGCTGGCTTCTGACTTGATGTTTAAGTAGAGCTGCAGGCTGTTTCACAGGTGCCTTGTCCCTGCCAGACAGAAACAATCCATGTGCAGGAACGTTGGGGCAGTGGCAACAGCTGCAAATGGATGCTGTGAGTCTGTCACTGTGGTTTGGCCCCACAGAGATAACTTACCTGTCTTACTCTGTCACTAGCTTGTGAGGTGATCTTGAGCATCCTCCCCCATAACTGTGCTTCTCTTTCACATTAAGTATTTGGTTGCCAGAGTCCTTCTTTCTTGCATTAAGTATGTGAAATACTGCCATCACAGAGTACTGTGGCTCCTGGGTGTTACAGTAACAGCACCAAAATAAAGCTCAGGAGGTGTGATCTGGCCAGCCACTCTTGTGTACTTAAAGGAAGCAGCTCTGTTTTACTTGTGTGCTGGTATTTCCATTTCATGCTGTTTTCCCAAAGGCTCCTGTGTCTGCAGCAGGGTGGCACCTCAGAGCCATCCCCAGCAGTGCCTGTGCAGTGAGGTCAGGGGGGTCCACGCCTCTCCCATCCCTCTGAAGTGGGAAAACCAGCAAGGGCTACAGAAATCAAAGCAGTTGCTATTTCTTCATTATTAGGCTCTAACATAAATCCAAACCAAGTGATTCCTTTGGACTTTATCTGGACAGCAGCAGGATTGAAGAAAAGCCAGAATTTCCCACGGGGGAAAAAATGTGTTTGCAACAAAAGATTCCCTTGGAGGAGAGAGATATTCAGCCATGTGAAAAACAATGTATTTCCTTTAAAATCAGCATATATTCCTCCAAACCTCAGCTTCCCCACCTTCAAGCAAAGAATTAACACGTCTGTGTTGACTTGACAAAGAGCTGAACTCAACAACCTCCAAGTGCTGCACTGCTATAGGCAGAGCCCAGAAACACCACCTGGAGTCTCTGCCTGTCCTGCACCAACCTAACACCCAAGCAGTGACATTTTCTTCCACAGATCTACCAGACCTGCTGCAGCTTAAGCTGCTTCACCAGAGGCACCCAGTACAAATCTCTGAAGACCCACAATAACCCAGGTGCTTATACCAAATACTCAAGTATTTAGCATCTGATGAATGTATGCATGGGGGTTTACAGGGTTTTTGCTGCTATTGTAATTTTCTCCTGGCCTTGTGGAAGCCTTCTGGCCTGCCTGTGGTCCTTCACCTGGGGCTGACATCAAGGTTGCAGTGAGCAGAAAGGACAGGTGAAGCTGTGTCCTGTGGGTCCCCAAGACTGACAAGACAGGTGAAGCTGTGTCCTGTGAGTACACAAGACTGCTGCTCCTGGAAGTGCTGCTGCAGTCCTGTGTTCTGCCACAGGGACAGCCCTGTGTACATCCAGAACCACGAGCAGGCCTCAGGCTGGGAAATTAGTAAGAAATGCCATTTTAAACAGACATTAACTTTACATGAAAACATCATGTTTTGCTAAATGCCTGCCTAGCCTTGTTCCAGTTAAAGGATGTGGAGAAGACTTCCCTCCTGGAGATGTTCTGGATACAGCACACTGAGTTAGACCACAGGCAGCTCCAGCAGTGTCCAATGACAGATGTCCATTACAGGTCCATTTCTTGGGTGTTTCCATCTTAATCTGAGACTACAGAATGGACCCATAGCACCACCCAAATAATTACATCAGTTTAATAGGGACTTTCAGGACAGTGCAGACATATTTACATGTCTTTGGACAAATCTGAGAGAAATCTGGGAGTGCTGGCTACCTAACCCATCACCACCACCAGAATTACATCTGTTGAACTCCTGTCATCTGAGCCCATCATCATCAAAAAACCCAAGACCCTTTCCAGCTGCCAGCTGTGCAGGCCAGCTGAGCTCTGATGTGTTCCCATCCCCTGACACTGCCAGGCACACAGGTGACCCGCGGTGGTGCTGGGAAAAGGATTCACAGCAGCTCAGTTGCCAATTTGTGTGTCTCCAATTTTCCTACTCTATCTGTGAATTTGTGGATGGACACAGGGGATATCAGTAGTGTTTGAACTGGAAAAATCTTTCCTTGGCTGGGAGGTGCCAAATTATTCCTGAGGTGTCATCAATCTGCCATTTCTGAGGCTGCAAGGGCTGCACACACTCATTCAGGCAGATCCCCCTTTCCTATACCCGAAGTCCTTAAAGCAATGGCTGAGCCACTCCAGCCAGCACCCCATCAAAGGCTTGGGGTGAGAGCTGCTAGCAGGAGTGAACCTTCCCCTCTTGCCAAAGCAACAGCTCTGCCAGAGGGACAGGATCTACCAGTCAGCCTGGAAAGAGGCAAGGACTGCAAATAATGCCAGTGACTCCCTCTCCCCTCCCAGCCTGGTTACATGCCACCTTAGAGTTGTCCTTCCCTTCTGACTCAGCCTGCAGCATTTCATCCAAAGGGGTCTGAGGCATGGGCAACTTACCTGGGAAGGGGTTGCTTTTCAGAAGGGAGATAGGTGTTACATTTTTCAAAATCTGCTTATGATTCAGGGGTAGACCACTGCTACTCGTTTCTGCTTACATGCACACACCACCTGCAGACAAGACTGCCTCCAGAAATGGGATTGCAAAGCTCATCCCACCCCTGCCCTGGAGGGGCTCATGCAGGATGCAGCCCTGCCAGCACCAGAGGAGTGCTCCCTTGGGCCCTGCCCTGCTCTCCAACAGTGCTGCCACACCAGCCTTACCCTGGGTAAGGAAAACAACCACTGATTTTACTTAAAAATACAAAAACAAGTCTTCCAGGTAAACCAAACCAGTGCATACAAGCTGGAGAGAGAAATGAGTGCAGATGAGTTTTTTTTACCTCACCTCCTCCCACCAGTGCAGGGAGTTGGCAACATTACATCATCCCACACCCCCGCCCCTCGATCAAAGCCTGCAAAGGCACAGCTTCTGCTGAGGCTGCTGGAAGCAATAGCCAGGAAAATTAACTCTCTGCTGTGCAGGATGCACTTCCCAGTGGCCAGTAGTGACCCAGTACTGGATTTTGTAGTCAGCTGTTACAGACAGGGATGTCTGAATCCTCAGAAATGTGCAACCCCAGCAACATCTGCCTTCAAGTATTTATATCTATATATTTATATATATACTAGTCGAACAAGTATTTTTATAACTGGACAAAGAGTCTGAGTTGCTCCCAGGCTGTCCCAAATGCAGGACTAAAGAAGCCACCTGATACCTCAGGGACTAGGCTAACAGTTTTGCTAGAGGGACACAAGATGACTGAGCAGGATTATCAATTTCCACCCACAGACTTCAATTACACAGAATTGGGTACAGTTAGTGTCAACTCCCTCAAACCCCACGTGTCTTACAGAGCAGCCCCTGGCTGAGGCAGAGGCACAGGCATCTTAAGGAGAGCAACACAAAAGCTTTTCTTTGCAGGAAATTAAAAAGCAAGGAAACAAACATCAGCACTTGCACAAGCCTTGGACTGGCTCAGATGGAAAATTACCTTGAGAGTGTTTGTGTTCCAGATCAATGGATCAGCTGCAGTGTGGGGCAATTAGCACCTTGAAATTATGCAGCAAGCCAAGGGGTGACAATTTTAAGGGAGATGGTGAGGGAAGGGTGAGAGCAAGTAGCAATAACAATAAATTTTTCTGTATAGAAAAGTCAACACCTGGTGCTGGCTGAGCCCAAGCTACAGTGTGAGTGTGCTGGCAACCAGGCAAATGGGGGACAGAGGGAGCTGGGGAGGCTGAGACTACACCCTGGGATGGGGTATATGGCCTGAACATGGAAAGCAGAGCACACATTCTCTTCTACAATAAAGATAGCTCCCTAGTTATACTATAAGCCTATTTTCTGCTGTACCTAGCACTCCAAGCAGGGCAAAAGTACTCTGTAAGCAGATCCTCTCTGAGAATGTGATCCTATGTGAGGTGGGAGGGCACAAGGTGCAAACTGGCCACTCAACACTTCGGGCTGGCATCAGCTTGGTTAGGGCTGTGTCCAGGTCTGTGACCAGGCTCAGGACCAGCTCCCTTCAGAAGAGTGAGCATCTTCACAGGGGCTGGGTGGCCATCTCCAAACATGGTCTCCTGCAGCACACATCTCTGTCATTTGGGATGTTATGAAGACACTGGTCTGATTATTCCTGCCACTGTTCAGGACAGGAAGATCTCATTCCTTCCTGTGTGCTGACACGGCGCTCACGCACATGCAGCATGCTTAACTGCTGCTCTCAGAGGAGGGAAGCAGGATGATGGTGGCTGGCTCCAGTGTAACCTCTTTCACAGCCTTGCTTTACACAAATCACATCTACAAACACCCAGGAGAAATGAGACATTGCTCAAATGGGCCTTGTTACCCAACCACAGGGACAAATGGGAATCCCCTTCTCTTCACGTGCTGGGGAAGTACATGTGGCCTTTGCTGCAGGACATGGGGGCTTTCTCCACTGTTCCTAAACATGAACCCATAAAACAGTCAGATATCAGACACAGCTAGGAATAAAACAACTACATGAGAAAACCCTGCTCCTGTCCAATAGGTCTCCATGCTTCCATTATTAATATGAAGAAAATGGAAGAAATGGATCTCTACCCAAACAGTTTTCTATTATTCAATTTTCTATTATTATTATGTCTGCATCTAATCTGACACCAAGGCAAGCTACGGCAAAACTGTTTGAGGCACTGATGCTCTTAACACTTGGAAATCATGCTAATCTGATAAGGCACTGAGAGAATTAAGCAAGTAAACAAAACTGGAGCTGATAAGGACCATGAGAGATAGAGCACACCACACTGGGTATTGAGTGCTGGGAGGGGGGAAGGCAGGAGCAATGCCCAGCACAGCTCCCCAGTGCCAGAGCTGGGCAAGGCCTGCAGAGCGGCCGGCATGGGGAGGAAGGGAAGGCAGCCTGCAGTGAGCACTGCACTGAGCCCTGCAGTGAGCATTGCACTGAGCATTGCACTGAGCACTGCACTGAGCACTGACCCAGCACTGCAGTGAACACTGCACTGAGCACTGCAGTGAGCACTGCAGTGAGCACTGCACTGAGCACTGCCCCAGCACTGCAGTGAACACTGCACTGAGCACTGCAGAGAGCACTGCCCCAGCACTGCACCGAGCACTGTGGCCCATGACAAGTAACATTACACAGCAGCATGTGAGTGCTGCTGTTCACAGCTAGGGTCTGAACATTAGCATCTCATCACAGCACTTCCTTCCGTCAGGATACAGAGATATGGAGATGGAGCACAGGCTAGAAACCACAGATAACACCAACCAGGACAGAAGTGTTAGTTAAATGAAGCAAATTGGTGTTTTGAAACATAAATGGTGCTCCTGAGACATCCAGACTTTTGAGTAATCCAGTGCTAAGTGCCATCGAAACAGCAGCATTAGTGATAATTAAAAATGAGATGCTTTCAACACCAGGCAGTGTACTTTGGAGGCAGCCAGTCCACCCAAACGGGGTTATGATAACTCAGGATTTTACATCTTTATTTCCACCATGGGATCAGTGCAAACAGTCTTGGAAGAAATGGGCACAAAGTTCACTTATGTCAAGATGGTTCTGGAGTGGAAATGTATTTTCCCGTTTCTCCAGAACAGCCAAGATAAATACAAATATTGAAAGGGACTGACTATGGAAAGCAGGAGCTTACCTTGGAATGGAAAACATCACCCTCTTCCCTCCAAATTGTTATAACTTNGGCAATGCCGAGGAACAGGAGCTGCAGCCGACCCCAGTTCCCAGCCCAATTCTCGCTCTATCTCTGCTCCCCCAGGAAAAACCCTCAGCTGAGAGGGCAGCCAGCCACACCCTTCCCGGGGAAGCCTTTCTCTCCTCGGTATCCGGTCCTTACTGTCTCTTAGCAACAAAAAAATGGGAGAAAATTCCCAAAGAGAAAGAAACAAAAGGAGAACTCCTAAACCCCAACACCCACACAGACCCTGAATAAGCACTTTACTGCATCAGTGAAAATACCCTGCGAAAGCAATTTTGTTCAGGGGAACAGAAGTGGTAAAGAACCTGACAGTTTATTTGTGGGAAATTAGAGATAAACCCAAAATTTAAGAAGGAAACCAGAATGGTTTTAGTGAGAAAACTTCTAAATAGAAGAAGCAGTTGGGTTGTGGTGGTCTCCTAGCTTGCAAACATGCCATGTAGCTGTGTGTGTGTCACCAGAAATGCTCCTCTAGAGAACAGGTAACACAGCTCTGCTCTCTCCTCCTGACCAGCCCCATTTTCAGGGAGTAGCTGGCTTGTAGGACAGACAGTTTGTCTTCAGGCCACACATGTGAGTTGGCATCAGAAGCATGTCCCCTTTTTGACCCCAGCAAATTGGTTCATTCTATTTATGCATTTCTGATCTGTAACCCACAACAGAGGTTCCTGGCGCTGTTGCAGGAAGGTCAGGGCAGGATCACAGAAGAGCAAGTCCCAGGCACAGAGCACTCACAGCATAATCCATCAACTGCTTCCACCAGGAATTTACTATGTTTTGAATTCAAAGAATTTGAATTTCAAAAACAAAAAACCCACTCAGGCATTCATGCCAAGATGGCAAGCTGGCGGCCCAGAGCTGGTGAACAGCACAGGGAGGATCCCACGTTCAGACAGGGCAGCCAGCCTTAGAGAGATGCTCAGCTATGAGAGCTGGGACGAGCACTTGGGAGAGGAGCTGGGGAGCAGGATGGGATGGGGAACAGGATGGGATGGAAAAGAGAGATTCATGCATGAAGAAAAACACTCTGAGAAGGGCTTTGCTCCTGCCTGGCACTAAGCACACTGCTGGGCAGCCTGTCTATGAGCACTCCTGCCTGGAGCAGGACAAGGTGCCTACAGACGTGAGAAGGAGCTAAGAACCATTCCTTGGATTTCCTTCTCCCTCCAAGGACTGTATAAGACATTTTAAAATTTGGACCCTTCTTCCAGGAGGTGCCAGTGAACTGATGATTTCTGGCACTGTTTTGTTGAAGGATTCAGTAGGAGAGTCCAGGACATGTACCAGAAGACAGGAGGTTCAGCCAAGAGGACAACTTTGGTCCTGAGCATTATGAAACAAATCAGGTGATGCTGAGGAACAAGAGACAATTACATGAGAAAGAGCGACAAAGATCAACAGTACAAGGAAAACCACACCAGATTATGCTACCAAATGCACATTCTCTTCAAGATCTCCCAGGTAAACTCACATATAAATGTTGGATATCCAAGAAGATGCTGTGAGAGAAGGTGGAGAGCTACATGGATGGGTTTCCAAACAATAGAAGAGCACCAAAGTGGAAGAGATGGCACTTAAGAGTTTCCAGCAGTGGTATTTCTAAAGACTTAACTCCCAAATGTCTGAAGGAAATGAATACAGGGACCAGGAGCTTCCCCTTGCACAGGACAGGCATATATTTAAAGAAGCAGTAGCGGAGAAGACCTGGGTTGTATATTCCTCACTAGAGACAAACCATGGCATTCTGTTTTTCAGTGCTCAGGTTTAAAAAAAACCTTCCCAAACATGAATCTTACTAGGCTGTACCAAGGGATTTTATCATTATAATTACTTCATCACAGGATCAGCTCTCCTGCAGCTTCACACCCCACGGTGAAGGACTGCCTTTCCTGGGAAGAGATAATCCCCACAGGATAAGAGCATTTCAGAGAGTAGGCACACACCTCCTGATCTTCTCCAAGCACAATGCTTACTGAACACACTGAAGTGACAATACAAGAGATAAGAATGATGGTGATTTTCCCTGGAGGGATAACAGCATCTTCTTCCCCTCTGGAGGCCCACCTCCAGGCTGTGCTGGATATAAACAACCAGGTGCTCCTCTGGCCACTGTGAGTGAAACATCTTCACTCTCCCAGTCTCATCCTGGCACATGAATAAACTTCCCTGCAGTTTGTGTTTCTCAGTAACCCTGCCGTTGTAGTCATGGTGACAAAACTGGGGTCCTTGGCAACACACCAATGATGCTGCAAATCTATGATGACTAATCCTAAAAGCTTAATTTACAGAAGTCATTTAAATGCTTAAAGATCTGCAGGTCACTGCAGGGGGTGATTTAATGGCTATGGCATATTTGGTGGTTGAAACAGTTGTACAGGAGGAACAGCCAGGGCATCTTCTGGCCATAAAATTACATGGATTTTTAATGCAAGATGTGACTAAAGACATTTGAAAGAAAGCACAATTTCAAAATAGGCACTGTAACAAACCCAGCTGACTTCCAGTCACAGAGCTGGTCAGAGCTTCCAGATGAAACAGTGTTTTAAGTAACAATCCCACACAACACTATCAATGATACAGTACTCCCTGGTTTATTTTGCCTATTCAGAAAGTCATGAATGCTTTCCTCAACACATCTTGCCCATAAGCATATAAAACCATGATGCAGCAGAGCCAACTCCTCAGACTGGCCCCATTAAAAGCACACTGAGCACCTCCAGTGCAATGGTTTCCAGCTTTCCAAGGACAGCCAATGGTCCAGCATCTGCTCCTGTGCATTCCCCATGGGGGAGCACGTGCAGCACAATGGATCTTGTTCCCTATTCAATGTTTCAGACCTCCAGCTTTTTCCTGGCACTAGAAGATTTATGGTCATGTCTTCCATCAATAGGCTGCTGTTGTCACCAAGGGAAGTGCACCATAGTGAGGGTACTGCTCTAACTGTGCTTGGCTGGACCAGCAAGGCAGCAGCAAATCCACTGCCTCTTTTTTCCATGGCTTTTACATTTTTCTTCTCCAACTGTCTGCCACCCGTGATCCAAAACACAAGGAAATGCAGAGTGGTTGCTTTTCAGCAAAAAGCTTTTATACAGACTCTCTCCTGGTCTTCATACAAATAAAGGAATAAGCACTGTACACTGTATCTTACCCCACAGAAAGCAAATCATGCTGGACTGAGTCTGTAGAGTCCTAAATCTGTATCCCAGATATCACTCACCTAATCTGCTGTGGTTTTGAGTAAGCATCCACATCAGTCAACAACTACCAGGGACAAGCATCCACACACAACCAGGTTAGAACATATGATATGATTTCTTATGTCCTGATCCACTGCTTTGACCCAGTACCCACTGCCCTTCCTACACAGGCATCTTCCAGCAGAAAGGCTTACTGCATGTGACCAGGAGCTAGGATGTGAAGCACATTCATGTGGCAGAAAGGAGGCTGCTTCAGTTAAAAGCAAACAGGCAAACTTGTTGCATAAAATCTTAATTCTACTTATGAGGATTTCCCCCTTATTAAAACTTGACACAACATAACTGCCCTTGTCATTGCAGCTGACATGGAGCCAATACATGCAAAAAGCACCACTGGTTCCCTTCATTAGTTTGTCAACATTTCTGTTCCTGCAGAAGAAATCAAGTTCCATGCACTCCTGCTCCATTCTGGTGCTGTAATAAAGCAATAGCAACAATAACTATAGGTACTAATGACTTCAGCACCTTCCAGAATAAAATGTGCCACTTGATGTAGATAATGCTTGTGTGGAGGCAATCCCAAGATGCTTCTTGTGTAAATTCATGCAAAACAAATACTCTGTAAGTCTTGAAGACAGACTAAACCCTTGCTCTTCTGAAAAACAAACCCCCTTGCTGATGCCACTTGGGGATTGAAGCAGTGATTCTGGAGGATTCAGTTCTCTCCTCACCTGTTATGCCTGCAGTGGAGCTGTTGGGCTCCTTGACCATTGTTCATTAACAGGATGCATCTACTGGATATCTACTATAGATTTATGCCATTGCACAGTCTGGTGCTTAGAACATGACTTCTCAATAATGAAGAACAGAAATGGCAATGCTTTACAGCAATTACAGCACAAGATAGGAGTGTAAACCCTGCTTTCTGAATCCTCCCTGTGAAGTTGCTTCAACCACAGCTCAGTTTCATCTCTAGTGGTAACATGTCTACTACCCTCCCCCAGGACTATCATGAGTCTTTAATTAAAGCACTCACACACTTCTGTGATATATGGTGTTATTTACAATATTGTAAGGTTCTGTGCAGACTGAAATCCTGGATATAAAGAGGTTTTTTGATCATGGATTTTTTGGCCAGCATTATTTACACTTCTGCTGTCCAAATCAAGAAACCTTGCTAGGTCCCTATGAGTGATGCAGCTCACTGCTGATGTCTGGGTCACCTCCCTGCTGCTCCTCCTTGGGTCACTTACAGCAGCCTGTCACAATCCCTGGTGTCAAGGGGACCACAGCTGTCACACCCACCCTGTAGGGCATCATAGCTGGTGTCTACTTCCCTCCCCAGCCAGGCTGCCCCTGCCCTCAAGCCCTGGCCAAGGCACTTCCATCGTGCAGCACTGCTCAGCCTGGGCTGCCCTCTGGAAATGGAACTGCAGGTGCTGCACAGCCATGCTGACATTGTGCTTCAGAGGGGAAGGACAAACCATGGTCTGCACCACACTGGGGCCAGCTAGGGCTGTCTTGGGTGCCATTTCTGTAGTTGTAGCTGCACTGAGCATGTGAGCATGATGGCAGGTCATGGTGGCAGTTCAAGGGGAGGCTGAAGGATAGAAAAGGCAAGGTACTTTTAGCTGCAGCTCAGCCACAGGAGAACAACCTCCTGTAAAACACTACCTATGAAGCTGTCAGGTTTTCATTGTCTGCTGCAAAATCTAATCCCTGCTACGCTTTATGCTCAGCTTCTCCTGAAACCCAGTGTCTGCCACAGACATTTAAAGCTTAGCTGAACAAAACATTAGGAGAGAGGTTCTATGGACCAATGGCAGGGTCAGTGGGGTGTGCAGAGAAGTGACTTGAAGAGGAATTCACCATTTCTAAAACTCCAGTTAGAAGAAAAAAATCAAGAGTGGACAAGAAGAGGGATAAAAGACAGAGCGGGTTGCTGTGCTACCTAGGGGACTTGCAAGCTCTTCTCAACATCTGCAGAAGGGGCTGAATCCAGAACCAGAAACCCTGGGATGATGCTAGTTAAATGCTTCAATGAATTGGAAGTTATCTTCCAGTATATTTTTAGCTGGAACCAACAGACATTACATAATGGATATTATATAACAGCACTACAGCTACAAATACTGTCTTTCAGGCTTTTTGTTTGGTTGTTTTTCTTTCTTTCTCCCACTCTCTTTTTCTTCAAGATCTTCTCCTTAGTGGAGGATTGATCAATAAATGCATTTTCCATCAAATGAGGCAGGCAAATCCTTAAGAGAAAAAACAAATGGAGTAAAAATATTGCTACTAAGCTTGTGAGCGCTTCTCTCTTGCCCAACCTCAAACAGAATTAACTATTCCCAGAATAGAAATTCCACTAAGGCTTCTCCTTAGTTTAAAGGGACAGCCTGTGATTCTGTGCAGACACTAAATTTCTCAATACTGTTTTTCCTCTATCTCACAGTGATAGTTCAGAAGACAAAAATAAGAGGGTGGGGGAGAAGCACTACGTAAGGGATACTGAGATAAAACTGAAGGCTGTTTTCATCTCCTGGTAACATCATTGCCTGTTGGTGCTCCTTTAAAATCTTCTTTGGCATATTTTTATCTTTTCTTCTTAACAGTCATACTGGCAGAGCAACAAAGACTTTTGCTTTCAGACTATGTGCTACATAAAAAAGAGAAGAAAGTTTCTAGAAGCTAGAAATACTTCCTTTCCTACACTTCCTATCTCTGAACCTAAAGAGAGCCAAAGCAGGCACACTGCCTCTAAATGCAGAAATAAAATCAGTTCAGTGGCACACCACAAGCTCCCACATTATGTCACCCTACCAGCTTAGGCAAGAGCCCTCTGTGCTTCTGTAATCCCAGCACAGAGCTTTCCTGACAAACACAGCACTCCCAGGATCCTGCCTTTCTCATGCTGGTCCTCTAAAACAAATGAGCTGAATCCAGGAAGAGCAAGAGACGTATTCTCAAAATAATCTCTTCTTTGCTAGCAAGCTGCTCCCTTCTGTTGTTTCTCTCTTCCACCTCCCTAAACCTGGAAATGCCACTCATGCTCTCCTGACCTATAAATAAACCAAACCCTGGACTGCCTAGATGGGAAGGCAACATGCTGTGCACTTCAGTGGTGTCACACACAGGAACAAAAACAACCCTGGGAGAAGAAAGAAAAACCACAAACAAATGCAGCTACTTGGAGAGTGCTCTGTGAGCTCAGGGAGAGCCTTCTTGCCTTTGAAAGCCACTGCAGCACACAGCAGAGCCCACTGCTGTCAGTGCTCTGAGGCAGCACCTGCAGCCCAGCGTGGGAGCACAGCCTGGCAGGGCTGCTCCTGGGAACAGGAGCAAAAACCCAAGAAAGCAGGACAAAGAGGAAGCAAACACCTGAAAACGAATCAGCTGGCATGACTGCTAGGTCTGGACTAAAGTAGTGCAGTTAGGGGAGAAGGAGTAGCATGCAAAAACTTAACAAATGTACTAAGATACATTATTACATGGGGAACACTGCTTTGTCTTTGTGGACTTCTGCCACCTAGCTATTATGATCTTCAACCATTAATCTCAGGAAGAGGAAATTTGCTGGAAAAGCTGACATGAGAAGCTGTTTAGAGCTGTGAAGGCATGAATGCATGAGACTTCTTCAAGTAGTCCGTGCTAACCACAAAAAACACAGTCCATTTGACATTCAGGACTGAAAACATTAAGAGAAACAAGTGTCAAAAACAGTAGGTTTACTTGCATTTGTCTTAGATTTCTCCTCAGTAAAAACCACTTAGGGGTTTTACAATAACTGATCACTTGTAACACTGAAAAATAGCAAACACACATTTAACTGAGCCAAAGGTTTGTGGTTCTCAGGAACCTTCATAGTTCATTTCAAAATTCCTCCCTGCTTGGCCTCCAGCCCCAGGTGCTTGGGATAAAGGCTATGATATGGCAGCAGAGGTGTTGCTGCTGAGTGCCCTTCTCAAGATCAAAGCTCTGCAGGCAAACATGGCACAACTGCTAAATCCCGTGTTAATGAACCCCTCGGCATGGCTGTGCTCAGACAGCAGTAGCTTCCTCGTGCATGTATGCAAAGCAGGGCGAAAAGGCATCCTCAGGAATCCCCAGCTGAACAGATGGCCGGGCACTGTTTATCCAACACCGACTGCAGTTGCTGCTGCAGCACTGGTGCCAGGATCGCAGCAAACAGCCTGGCCCCAGCCAGCGCAGCCACAATGGGAGCGCGCCCGGGGGCTTTCCTGCCCGGGGGAAACAAAAGGATGTTTTCATTTAAAGGGAAGGGAGCAGCAACACAGACTGTGTGAACTTGTAATAATCAGGTTTCACTCCGACATACTCAAATTTTGGCCAAGCTGGGCTTTGCAAGGTCATCTCAGTGGACCCAAACATGCATTCCCATTCCCACCCAGCCTCTCTGCACATACCTTTGCGACAGCCTGACATACCAAACCTCTCTCCTGGGAGAGCAGCAGGGTTATCCCTCACAGCCTTGAGGCATAATGCATTGAGGTTCAGCTCCATGGTGTTTCTGAGCTCTTTGGTTTCTTACTTTTAAGGGACTTCCAGGGAAGTGCATACAACCGGATTGTGAAGAATCCTACTAACCAGCTGCATGTCCAAGCACGAGCCTCTGCAAACATGCTGCTGCTGCTGTGCAAAAAAAAAAGCCAACTCCACTGTAAAGATTGTTCCACTGGGTTTAAAATGGAATTAAAACATATTTAACTAACATAAGTAGTATGTATTAAATTTCAGAATAAAATAAAAAGTCTCAGATCAGCAAAATATAAACCATTAATCAAACAGACACTCTGAACGACTTCACTGTGAAATCTCTAGTGATTAGCTATGGGCCCTCAGCCAAGGAGGCCTGGGAGCTCTGTTTCACTGACATGTATTTTTAAACAACCTCCAGCAAAGAGGAGCTCCATTTGGGGCACAGAATACCAGCTTTGGGGGCTGGGACCAGTGTCTGCCACAGATCATCTTGCAAAGCATCTCACTGGATCCCTGTTCTCCATCTAAAAGACTATGCCCTGCTTCCAGCTAGCTTTTACAAAAGAAACTGCAGGGGATAACCAAGCACCTCCTTCCTACATTCACACAGTGCACTGCTGTCCCTGTTTGGTGATGAGAGCTGTGTACATCTGTAATATACACCACGAAGACAAAAAAACCCAGCTGAAAGATCTTCATGTAAAATACAGCCAGTCTATGGCAGTTAGGCCTATCATTCCTAATTGTATTTAATGCATTATCTGACATCACCCAGCAGCAGAGAGCCTGCAGCCTCTTTAATAGCCTATTGATCACATGTATTGCACAATCCATGATGCAAACAACTAGAAGCATCTCTCAGACTGCATTAACATCACCTGAAACTCCAGGTATGCCAGAAATCTGCCTGGGCTAGGTAAGGAGAGCTGACATTTCCTCAGCCTAGTGGCCCCTGCCTACTTGTGCTGAGCACAATATGTATTAACTTCTCTGTTTGCAAATTGCCCAGAATGCTCCAGAGACAAGAGTTTACACTGGTAACAAACACAGAATTAAGCTGACAGTTTAAAAAGATAAGTAAAATGTTGCTTTCCATTCAAATTAGGGGGGATAAATGGTTATTTATAAGCCAAGAACTTCTCCCACAGAGTGTTTACTCGATCCTGGAATGCATCAAGAGGTATCTGCATTACTGCAAATCAACAGAAATGCAAATGTTTAGAAAGAGGGAGAAACAGAGGAACAAGATGATCTTTTCCTTCCAACCCAAACCATTCTGTAATGGAAAATAACACCAGTTAAAAGGTTTTCCAAATTGGTCTGTATGAAAGAAAACGGGCAAGCAGTGCTCATCTAAACTGCCAGAGCAGTAACCACTGAAAAGGTGCAAAAGCCCTGCAGCAAGGGGGCCAGGACAGGGCCCTGATGGAGCAGGCTGTCAGTGCTGGCCCCAGGGGCAGCCCAGCGATGCAAGCACTGCTGGCTGGGAGCAGGCAGCAAACTCCTCCTCTGCTCGCTGAGAGCCACCGCCTGCCCCCGGCAGCGACGGTGGGGGCTCAACCCACAGTCACTGCTGCAGCTTCTCAGGCAGAACAAGGCACAGCCCAGAGGATGGCTGCAAGGGACAATTCTTGAAGCATCACAGTGGCTTGGCTTCTACCTGCCCACCCTGCAGATGGGGAAAAGAAAAACCTGCAGAGCAAAGTGAGGTACTAATTATCAAAAAAAAAAAAAAAAAAAAAAAAAAGAGCAAGCAGAAAAGCAGCATCAAGATGTTCAACAAGCCTCAGCAATTAAGAGTGGGCTGATATAACATGCAGTTTGGTTTAAATGCTTGCACGAGGTAAGTTTTAAATCTAAGTTTTTACTGATCACTTGCACCAAATGGAGCAGAAACAGCAGTATTCTAAAGGGCCCTGTACTTCTTTCCAAGAGGTGTTTCTTGCCCCCACGAGTTTACATTTCCATCTAATCCAGAGAGACCGTGGATATAAGCAAAAACACATTCTAGCTGCTTTCAGAGCATGAGAAGCAGAGGAGAGCAAAGAAGATAAGTAGAAACAAGAATAGTTTAAATTAATTTCTGCAGACATAATCCAAGAAGTGCGAAGTGGAACTTCACTGTGCACTGCAGGCAATCAAAAGCAAAAGTCAGTCCCCATGACAGGGCTTAGCAGAAACTCAGCACAAGCTCTCAAACAAAGAAACAAAACAGACATCTTCAGAATAAACACAAGTTCTGAAAGAACTGACTGAGAGATGCTGGATGTCCCAGAGAAGGAGTGATGCAGACTAACAGCCTGCTGCCCAGCTTTACCCTCTCCTTCCCAGCTGCTCACTCTGTGGGCAGACAGGCACACAGCTTGTCAGGGACTGAAATGGTTCATGCCTTTAACATGTTAGGAAGGAGTTTTGTCCATTATAGCAAAAACTGTATAAAGATTCTGCAACCACAGAAGATGCCTGACTGGAACTTTGGACTGTGAGTTAAGCCTAGATAAGATAAAGGGGACACTATTGTTCAATCATCTCAGGTCTAGGGAGTAACAAACAAGGCTGAGGGAAAGGAATGCATCCACAGGAAAGCCAAACCCAGCAGCTGCACTGAGAATCATCTCTGGCTGGGTTTGGGTCGGGGACACCACAGCCCCCAGCAGCCAGGTTTATAGAGCCTCCCCCTGAAATGAGGGGCAGCAGGAGGTTTGGGCGTGTGGTGTAACCTCTGGTCAGAGGCACTGAACACCCACCCTCCCTTCCACAACCTGGCCCAGCTGTGGGACCCCAACCCCACAGGCCATTCCATTATGACACCACATGAGGGGGTGTCATAATCCCATCCAAGACCCCCCAGAGCACTCCCCAGACTCGTTCCTGAGGCTTTGCACCACAGGACTGTGGGTGATGCAAATGATGCAACAAATCCAGAGTCTGCTGCAAGAGCCTGGTCCCTGCCCTGGGGGAGGTCCCAGGACATTCCCACCTGGCCTGAATATATCAATCCATCAGATTCTGGGCTTTTGGGGGACCTCCACCACCAAGAAGACCAGCTGGAGCAGATCAATGGAACATTGTTGGGATCCATGGAATGGTGATATTTTCTTTGTTCTGTCTCTCTCTGTCCCCCCACCTCTTTTCTACTTCTTTCCCTGTTTTTTCCTTCTCCCTGTTCTCCCATATTTACTATTAAATAAAACCTTTAATTTCAAATAAAAATACTGATGATCTTGGCATATGGTCTTGTTTGCACCTTAATTCAGGCAGAGGCATTTCTAATAACTTTAAAACTGGATCATGACACAGCCCCAGCAGCAACCTCACACCTCAGCATGCCTTCAGCTTAGACTCTCTTGCCTTCAGGCTGTCCTCCCCAGCTCTGTTCCCAAAGTGCTAACACACTGACAAAGTGCTGACACAGCTAGCCTCTAATTTGTAAGAATTAGAACCAGACCTCCAAATCTTGGGTCCTAGAAATCAAAGGATAGAGGTAACTTTTCCAACTCTGCTGTGCCCCACTGTTGTGAAAAGCCATGGACAGCATGGTATGAAAGAAAGCATAGAAGAGAAGGATGTCACAGAACAAAGCCATTGTGTTTGTACTGGACCCGTATGACCTCTTCCTTAGAGTAAACAAGTCTAGACCTCTGAACCAGACACAGTTAGAGAGGGCTCTCTACTCCCAGAGCCCCCAACTGATCCCAAAGATGAAAGAGAGTGAGGAAACATTAAAGATGGGGTTGTTGCAGCCCAGTCAGTCTCTCCCAAGCATGGCATGGATGGTCCTTCAAACACATAAAAGCAATCTGCACTTGAGTTAATCATCAATAACCTACTTATATTTTTATTAAGCTTTTATAACTGCCCTATACATGTGCCCTTGATGAAAAGGGTGATCCTTCTCCATTACCTGCACATTTTCTCCATAGGGTCAGTTTACTGCAGATCCCATGACAGCCTGGAATTCAGGAGCTATTACCTATGCTTGGAAAGCAATCCACTCATCATCAGTCAGGGCTCATGCTCCACAGTAGTGGTCAGCACCCAGTGGGAACAGCTCATCCTGACAGCCTGCAAACGAAGTGAAGCACTAATGCATGTGCCCCAGCCCTCAATGAAGGTTAAAGACCCATTTAGCACCCAGTGCTGAAAATGGTGGTTCCTTGCCCACAGCTCACAAATCATCATCCTGCAGCCTGCTTTACTCAACCACTCTGGCACAGTAACTGAGGATTTATCTTACACATGAAAATGTTTAAAGTGGTGCAATATTGAGTGCTCTGAAGGTGGGAGGCTGCCAAACAGAGGTTGTCACAGGCAGGGACACAATCCAATTTATCACAAAACCAGTATTTCTATTCCTGCCATTTGCTTTATTTAGCCTCCAGCTTCCTAGAGTGGGAAGGACAGGGCTGCCTGCAGCCCCAGCCACATTCACCACTGAGCCAGGTGTCACCCCAGTGCCCTGGGCACTGTAACAGAGCTCAAAGCAGCAGCCTGTAAGGATGCAACTGAATGTCTCATGAGGCACATACAAGAGGAGGTGAACTAGCACAGGCAAAATGAGCTTTTTAATAACCACAGGCACTTTTAGTAATAGTTAAACAAAATGCTCAGAAACAAAACCAGTACAACAACCATCCTGGGCACTGAAAGCTGCTGAAAAACTGCAATTGTGTCAGAGCTTCATGGCCTGCTGCACATGCTGCTGCTTTAGAGCCAGCCCATCCTCCTGCCACATGCACTGTAAATGTAGCTGGCCTTTTCCACTGCCCTGAGCTGAAAGGCACCTTTTGTTGTCTGGCAGGTACTTGCTGCCTTGAGTTGGTGGGCAGTGCAAGGAGCAAGTGCTCTAGGTGGTTATTTTCTGCTTACCCACAAACCCAACACCTCTTCTTCTCTTTCCTCCTCCCACCTCTCCACCCCAGTCACCCTCCTAGCGCTCAAACTGCATCATCTCCTCCTACTCTCCTTGGTGCTATGTCCATCTTTAACTTTTTGTCTCTTCCTGTTTTCCCCACTGATCCTGTACCCTGTCTTCCCTGACAGATCTATCCCCTCACCCAGCCAGCCTGTCCATATCTCCATCACTCTCAGATTTGGCCCCTGTAATCTCAGACTAACCATTTATACCTTCATTCTGCTTCTTCCTCTGAAGAGGCAGGGTAACAGCAGGGTCAGAAACCTCCCCTGCTCCGGAGCACCCCCGAGGATCTCTGCTCCTAACTGCACCATTGAGGCATCCCCCACAACAGGGGTACAGCATCCTCTGCCAGCATGAGCTGCACTACAGACTGCAAAACACCCACCAGGCTTGGTGTCACTTCTGACCTTGTGGCTGAAAAGCTCTGGGGTACACAAACCTCCACCTGGGCTGAATGATTTACTGAGGAGGCACCCTCTCACACAGACACCTCCACTGCCACGGTGTGAGAGGCCTAGAGCTCTTCAAAAAAGAAAACTGTCAATATTTTGCAGTATTTCCTTCCAAGCTACTCCTGAGAATGCCTTAGACGAAATAAAAAATACTTATGAAGAAAGTGATTGCTTAACCTCCTCCCCCCCTCCCCTGCAGTCACCGAATCTCACAGAGAGGCAGTCAAAGACCATGGGCATTTTCCTGGGAAACGCTGGCAAAGTTACCAGAAAGCTGAACTGTCAGCCCCACCTAGAGCAAGAGTTAAACTTCTGCTGACACAATTCATTATCTTGCAAAACAAATCGTCCCAAGTGAACTGTGACATTAATGTGTGTGATTCTCCAGTTGTTCAGGCTATTAATGTGTAAGAAGTAAGGGTAGAAAATAGCCTTTGGAAAATATTTTTCAGACCATTAGTTGACAGAATTTTCTACACAATTTCACTCTTGTAGTTCTGAGTACAAGTGCCTTCTCCTTATTGTTTCCCAAGCTGCTAAGCACGAGGTGTTTTCAGTGGTTGCACTATTCAGTGACTCCAGCTCTTACTCCACTATTTCACCCAGCTGCAGAAGAGCAGGTAAATTAGCTTATATTGACAAGCAGCTGCCTTGTTTCACTCACCTCAAAGGAAAAAAAGCCCAAATCAATCTTACTCTCTAATCCACGAGTAGCCAAACTGTTAGAATTGAAGAAAGAAGCTGGGAGAAAAGCAACAGATTATTGCATACCTATCCACTGTAGAAATGATATATTATTGTCACTATTCAGCAACTGAACTCAGTCACACACGGATCAGCAATGAAGCCCATTTTCTGTATGGGATATTGGTCACATTAAGCCTCTTTGTCTTCTGCTCATCTTGGCAATAAGGACCTTCTGCATTTTTGTTCAAACCTTTCTTGCCACCTGGAACCTTTGAGCTGCAATAGCTGCTTGGAAAAAAAAAGTACTTGGTAAACACACAAGAGCCTTTCAGAGTTTTGCTCCCTGGACCACATGACTATCATTCTTCAGGCAGTGGCAGAGGCCAGGAGACCTAGTCATGGACCAGAGACCAGCTGCCTTGAGCTCACTGCAGGAAAAAAAAAAGAAACAGAAAAATTCAAACCCACATAAAGCAGCAGATGAAAGGCAGTATTTAACTCTTTCCCTTCACCCAATTTTCCACTGAGTGCCTTCAAAGCATCACCTTTCCATTTTCAAACAAGGAAGAAGACTGCACCTATGCCAGGAGCCCAACAACAAAAGTGTGCCAGTCTAGAAGAGTCCATCAAAAGCCTACTGAACTCAAGCACAGGAATCTCTACAGAACAGGCTGGATTTTCCCCTAGGAAATTTCCCTCCAGAAACTTCTCGGGTGAAGCAACTTTTTAAAGCAGCTGGGTCAGGACTGAGAATTAGTGGCAAATATCACCTGCAGTGCTGTGCAGTGAGAACCCCAGCACATGCCTTGTGTCCTGTGTAAGAGCCCTGCTCCAAATCCAGGGTTCTGGAACAGAATCCAGGTTCTGGAACTGAACAGCAATGCCCTCTGTCACAGAACCCAAGTCAGACCACGCCACCCACGGAGACTCCTGGATGGAGACATCTGCTCATGCCTTCCTCCTCCCCACTGTGGAGAGCCTCATCCAACTGCTGTGCCTTTCCTCACTTCATGGGGCAGGACAGGAGGGGGTCTGCATCTTTTGGATATTTAAGCCATGCTCAGTGCACAAGGGGCTTGCTATAACCCAGCTCAATATGCTTACATTTAAGCAGGTGCAAATGCCTTCAAGATGCAGCCATTACTCCACAAAGAGCTGTTGAACTCAAGAGAGTTTTCCTTCGGTGTTGGTGAAGTACACTCTGCAGTTCCTTTGAACTTCGTGTTTATGAGATACACAAATTGCACTTCTGAAAGCAAACTGGTTTCAGTTTGTGGTTTCCTTTCATCCAAATGGGTGGTAACTGAGATGCTCTTCATGGATTGTCCTTTATTCTTGGATACATAAATACTTTTCCTTGTAAAGAAAGTTACATACAAGCCACTAAAACCAGGCACATTGTGACACGTAGGGAGCACTCATCTAAGTCAAGAATTTGTTTGCACAAATTCTAAAAATGAATTTTGGGGGAAGAACTGTATCTGCTCTGTTTAGAGCATGAAAAGCCACGGTAAACATCCATCAGAGCAGGCACTCCTGCCTCCTGCAAACAGTACAGAGCTGCTTTAAGAGGCTGCTTTATTTTTGTTCGCTGGCTAAAAAGAAAGAATAGGCATCCAACAGAGGTTTATCCACATGATGGTCCACATAAATTCTCACCCCATTTCTCCAAAAGCTCAATTCTAATTTTTTAAAAGAACAAAATAAAACACCTAATTAAGCAACTTAAAACCTGAGGATTTCAGCACTACACCAACAGTACTCAAGAGGTCAGGACACAACCTGACATCCAGCTCCTGAGGATTCCCTGCTCTGCTGGGCTCTCCTCACTTATGGAGGGCAGTGCCTGTGTGTGAGCTGCTTTTGTAACTGGCCGGCTACAGAAAAACTTGGTTTGGTCCTGGCAGATATAGTGAAAATCCAATATACTTTTCAGTTTTAAGCTAGGGACAGGTTTCTGAAAAAGAAGAGCTAAAAATGCTTTCTTTTAAACCTCTTCTCTATCCCTGAATAAATATATTCATATACAAATATAGGTAAATACACCAATATATACAGGCTTCATAGAGATATATATATATTTAAATTGTCAACTCCTAAGTATACAAGTTCAGCTCAAAGCGTTTCGGTAAATAAACACCTTAACCAAGCCCAGGGAAGCAGAAAAGAAAAAAACCTGTGAAATAAATACCTCGAAGATACAGTTACTTTAGCAGGGCTCCAGAGATTAACAGTTACTTAGTGCTTACAATCTGCTCAGCAATGTGAAAGACACAAAGATAAAGAAATCAGGTTTCTGGGGACCCTTGTCAGCCACAAATGCCAGTGAAAAGTTAAAAAGTCAACGCTCGCATTTTATCAACCTCTTCAACTTAATGTACTCCAAAACCAACTCAAACAATAAATGCAGACTGTAATTGTGGAGATACAGTTCTTTCCAACTGTAAAAATTCAGTAAGTGTGGAAGTAGGGAAGTTGGAACTGAAGAGGTGTTGCTAAATCCTGTAATATAAACAAGAGAATGTTTTGGTAGAACACGGTGATGGAAATCCCAGAGAGAGCAAACCCAAAAGAAAAAAGGACAAGGAGAACTGGGAATATGTTTACCACTATGCCTAGATGGTCTGCAGAAATACTGGAGAAGGATTATGAAGGAAAATAAAGTTTTTATGCTACTCTGAAGGAAGCTAATTGCATCTCTGAAGAAGCACATTTGCCTCTTACACCTAATTTTGATGCCAGTCAGGATTTAGGATTTATATACTATATGATTCAAACTCATAAGCACATTCACAGAGAGAGGGAGGGGGAAAAGAAAGAGGGTGGTATGAACCCAAACATATTGTAATTATTTTGATTTGTCTTCTGGGGATAGATGTTCTTATTTTAGAATTTTATTCTTCTCTATCACGAGAAAATCAACTGGATTTTTTCCATTAGGAGTACTATAGCTGTAATACGGCTGTCAGAGATGGGATTTAAAGGGAAGATATATTGTCAAACAGCTCATGAAAAGGCAGAATTTGTCTTAGAAAGCAAACACCTTCCACTGGACTTTTAAGAAAAATAACAGTAAGTAGTCAGTTCTCAATAGAGGAACACTTGCAGGATAACCTGGCACAAGATTTGTTATTTTCTACTTTTATTATGGCTCTGTTTATCCTTTCCTAAGAGCCTTAGGGACACTTTGGATAGTTCTTTGAGAAACAAGAAGTTGATGCTCAAAGATCCTTAAGAACTGCTGGGAGGAGAACTGGGGCAGACCAGAGACATCATCATGCTACAGTGCAAAGAGACACCACCAGAAACCCAGTGAAATTATCAGAGTGCTGACAGAGGCTGTCATGGAGACCAAAAGAATGAAGAGGCTTCCTAAGGGGCTACACAACTCACTGTTGGATTGGTATACTGACAGCTATTAATATGGTAATACAGGTTCAAACTGTAATTTAGGAATCCCTCAGTTATTGACTGGTAGGAAACTGTAGTGGGGAAGAATAAAAATTTCCTCTCATCTCCTATCCCTGCTGATGTCACACAGAGGACAGCCCATGGGCACTGCTCAAACAGCCACAAGCCAGTCTGAGCCAAGAGCCACAGCTCCTTCAGAGTCCAGCATCTCAAAAGAACTGGGTAAGGCCAGATTACTACACAGGATAGTTTTTCACTGTTATTTACACTGCAACTGATGCAGTGATCTCTCTTTCATTGTGTTACAGTATGTGAGCAGGATCAGTCACCTCAAAGCAAATGGCTGTAGAGAATCCACACAGAAACCTTCCAAAGAGCCCCCAGCCAGTGGTACAGGACATGATGTAAATAGTGCTCAGCTGAAAGGCAGGGATGAACTCTGACTGCAGGTCACCAAACACCTAACTGAGGTTGCAAAACTTTTAAGTAGGTATCTGATTTATCAGAGGTGCAATTCTGCATAATGGTTATATGAACAGGATCTTAAACAAAGAACTTAAAAGTTCTGCAACGGTAAGAAGTGGTATGGGAATTGGCAGAATTGTGAACTCTGGAAAAGAATCAAAATAGGGAGCAAAACAGCAGAACAATTGTCTTTAAGAGTCAAGACTTCAAGGGATGTCTAAGAATTAAAGGAGGTGACAGACCTCCCAATAGCCACTTCTTGCTGTCACAGGAGGGAATTCAGAAATCATCAATTTGTACAGCCCAAAGCACAAACCTTCCACAAGCACAAATCATGTCAGGATCTAATTAAGATAACCTGATGCTAAAATCCCTTCTAAACTGAATAAATGATTTGGAAGAAGAGTTGACTTGCATGTTTACTTCTATCACTGCCTGATTTTGTGCTAAGTCCATGAGCCATAAAAGCAATATCTGGGCAGCTATGCAGTGTAATAGAATGCCCAAGAAGCTACAACCCTCAGCTACAGGTAAATGTCACCTGCTTTCTTCACCCTGGAATGCTCTGCAGCCTCAGCTATGCAAGTCATGTTAGTCCTGCTGTGCTAATGAAACATATTTCTGCAAGGTGGTTCCAGCTGAAGGCAGATTTACTGATGACACAGCCCAGAACAATGAGAGGTGTTTGAAGTGTAGAGGCAGAGCAGGCATGCCTTTAGCATTATTCACTGGGGATCACAGGAGACACAGCTCTGCCAAAGGAAGCTGCAAGTCCAACTTGCTCAACTTTCTCATCTCCAAGCTGCATAGAAAACATCAGTGTCATGGTCAAAATAAAACATTCTACCATTTTAGGCACATTGCCTAATTAGAAACCATTGTTATCTGAGAACACTGTTTTTGCAGCTGTCAGGAAATTAAATAACCCAAGGGTAACTTGGAATTAAATAAAGCTGTACAAACACATAGCCCAGCTCTGAAATCCTGACTCTGACAAGCATCCCCTCTGCTTTCCAAGGGACTCAACATTTAATTAGGGCATGCAACTATCATTTTCAGTCAGGCCTAGGATAACAAACACTGGTCCTTCTTGAGGGGCTGATGCTGAACTTGCAAATCCATGTATCAGAAGGCTGTCTTCTCTCCACTAAAAGCAGCACCTCCTGAGGAAAAAGCTCCATTACAAGTGTCTACTAAGAGAGCAATCCAGGACTGATAAAAGGAAATGCTCATACAGAAATCCATGTTTTCATCTCAATTACTTCTCTTACAATCCTTATATCTTGAAACTTTGTCAGCAATATAAAAACTAAGTTGGTTATACTTTTACACTGACTTTTAAAGAATTAAACAAAAAGGAGAAGTGCATTTCCAGTGAGATTGGTGCAGTCTGTGAAATGCACAAAAATGCCCACTTGGAAAATCTGTTTCTGGTGGCCTCCTTTCTTAGCTTTCTACTTGTGAGTTCTGTTGCAAGAAGCAAAAACTCAGACTAATATCAAAGTCTGAGTTTAAGAGAAAGAGATAAAGTTCTTGACAGGCCAGACACTGACCCAGCAATAAAAGGTATTGCACAGAGAAGTCAAGTCTATGTACAAAAACTGTTGCAATGTGTCAACACAACCCCCAGCTGGCCATGGACAGTGAGGGATGAGTGACTCCCCTCAGGTGACCTGGAGGATCATGAGGAAACCACAGACTGACAGGAGTGTCTTAGAACAAATATTCAGGTCATTGCAATACAGTGGTAGATAGTCTGATTTTGAAGTGCTGATAAGAAGATGTCAGTTTGGGATTCCAGTTAAGGCAAAATCTGATTTGTCCCACAAAGAATGTATGTGACCTGAAACAAGTAATTTGGTCTCCTTTTTATCAGTTTCCTCATATGTGGGAGAAAATAATTCTTACCTCACAGAGGTCTCAAAAGAGAGGAAATATGAATGCACTGCAGAAACAAAGCATCATTATTATGTTTGGCTAAAAATGTGGAACATGGTAAGGTAGATTTCAAAAATAATCATTGTGTCCACTCTCACTGGAGAGCTGGGGTGGGAAGACAAATTCAGGTTAAGCTCTGGTCACTTTTCAGGAAATCAGGCTGCTCTCTTTCTTCCTCTTCACAGGACTGATAACGAGCAAGCCTGGAAAATTAAAACCAGATTCAATCTCCAAAAGCTAACACTTGCCCATGAGAATGAAGAAGGGAACAAGAATTGGCTTTTTTCTTAACTGACAAGCAACAAAGATTACAAGTTTGGCTCAAGATGTGTTCAGAGCAGGCTGTGGGTGTGTGATTGCTTCCTCAGTGCAGGGACCTTGCTGCCACCTCTGTTCTCTGATCAGGAGCTGGGTCCTGCCCAGCCTGTCAGCCGTGGCTTTTTGCTCCCAGCCAGGAGAGCACTGCCAGCCTCTGCTCACCCTGCTTCTCTGGCAAATGGGACCCACAGCCCAAAGAACTGAGCATTTTGTCTCTGACAGTCCAGTAACAGGAACTGCAGAAATCAGCAGATTTCCCCCTTCCTGACCCAACTTTCCCTGTGTTTCAAAAACTGCTGGCAAAGGCTTTGCTGACAGACTCTGCAGGCTGGGGCTGGAGAGCACCCAGCCCAGACAGTCCAAGGCAGTGCTGCCAGCTCGGGTTACTGCCAGCCAGGGCACACAGGTAGTGCATTCCACTGAGAAAAAAAAACCAAACCACAAAAGCCAAACCCACAAGAATAAAAGAGTATCAGAAGAAGAACCAATGCAGTTGGACCCACATTTACAATTCCTTCTGCATTTTCAAACAAAATAGCAAAAATAAATTTTTTTTAAAGAGTATTTCAGGTAAGATTTCACTGGACTGACAGAGTACTGCAAATAATTACATTTCATCAAGACTTGAAGACTGAGCCACTAAATTCCTATGTGTAACCTTGATGTTGTAAATCTTAATCCTGTGCAAGATTAAATGCTAAAATATGAGATTTTAAAAAGATTATGTAAATTTTCCCATAAAAAATAAAAATACCCATAAAGGGTATTTTTTCCCACCATACTCTCCAATCTGTTCCACTACAGACCTGATTTGTTCCTTGCAAGTACACCCATTGTAAAAGGGAACCCTGAGGGACAGACACTCCCTCAATTATTATCATTTACAATGGCCCTTGCCTGTTACATTATCAAAGCATTTCCACATGTTTATTAATTAATCTTTACAAGACCTTTTATGAGGTGACTTAATTGGATTATCCCTGTTTCTAAGATAAGGAAACTGAGACACAATGAGAGATGTGTCTAAGGTCAAACAGAAAAGCCTGCAGCAGACCTGTGAACATCACCAGAGTGCTCTGGTTCAGAACCACAAGGTTGGAAGAGTCCTCCAAGATCATCACTCCAACTCAGCCCCAACGCCTCAACCAGACCATGGCACAGATGCCACATCCAGTCTTTTTTAAACACACCAGGGA
Organism: Sitta europaea; assembly: GCA_013400255.1. NCBI lineage: Eukaryota > Metazoa > Chordata > Aves > Passeriformes > Sittidae > Sitta > Sitta europaea. Next base: position 126,811 of record VXBS01007584.1, read on the forward strand.
TGGTGACTCCACCACCTCCCCAGGCAGACAGCTCCAGCACTTAATTATTCTTTCCATGAAAACCTTTTTCCTGATATCCAGCATATATTTGCAGCTTGAGACTGTGTCCTCTCGCTCTGTCAGCTGCTGCACCTTCACCCTGTGACTGCAACAGCAAAGCTGCTCACTTGAGAAAGGCTCACTTGCCCTTGGAGAAGCCCTTCCACAAACCCAAGGTGACTGTGACTGTCAGGCCAAAAGCCTGAAGATGGTTGGCCAGTGTGTCACCATCAGCTTAATATTGCATGCAGAGAAAAAATAACACCTCTTTGTTTTAACTGCACAAGAACTAGCTCAAAGCATCAAGCAAATTCTCCTCAGAAGGGAACTGTTAGTTCTCTGTCCTGCAGTCATGCACATGTATCAGTCTGCATTTCTAGAGTGAGATAGAAGGATTTCAACTGATTCTAGGCATATTGCACCAGGATTGAGTTACCCTTGATCTATCATTAGTTCTGGAGATTTTGTACTTGGAAAGCTGGAAAAGACTGATCACTGGCACCACAAGAAAATAAAGTTGATGAAGCTTTGGGGCACAAAACCTGCAACTTCTGCCTGAGAGTCTCTGGGTACAGGATTTAAGTTTGTTTGGTTTTCCAATCTCACTTGATCAGGAGAATTTCTCACCTTGATGAATGACTGCTGATCCTTGGGAAACCTGAGGCACCCCCTGCACTCCTGAGAACATCTGGCAAACATACTCAGAGACCAACCCTGGGTGGTGCTGTACACTGGAATTTTGTACTGATTACTACAAAAGAGATGTTTTCTCTGTTTGTAAATGATGACAGACTGTTTTTTTCCATGGGTCATGGAAGATTCCAGTTCTAGACTGAGGCTGTAGCAGTTATGAGATGCCAAGGTAGAAGAAATCCACTTCCTTGTCCAGGTCATGAACTTGAGAAAAGTATGGCTTAAACTTAAGGTAGAGTCACACCTAGCAAAGATTGGGAACTGACAGTTGAATGTTTTCAGCCATGGGAAAAGGAACTCATTTTGCTGCTTGTACCACTGATTCCCCAGCTTTCCTTGTGCTTCCCTTCTGAGCCCATGATAGGGGGCAACAGCACTTACCCATCTCTCACAAGGTGCTCCATTACAGAAGTCACTTAAAAATTAGGGAAAGATGACAAATCAGAGTCTTACCAGCACTTACAGTGCCTAAATGCTTCAAAAGGTCTTAGAACCTGTGTTCAGGCTTGGCCCTTCCTGGCACATGTAGCACCCTGGTGTGTCTCCTCACAGCTGGCAGACTTCAGCTCCAGTACAAACAAGGCAAGCCACCCTCTCCCCTTAAGCCCACCCTTCAGGAAAACCAGAAATGCACCACTGGAAGAACAAGCAGATGGTTAAATGCTCTCTAGTGAAAAAAAAATAAGGAGGGCTGCTACTTTTCTGTTGAGCTGCATCCTTCTGCTCTTAGGGAGCAATCTAAAATTTCAATGAATTATTCCATTGCTTCAATCAGAAAAGCTTTTTAGGTCCTGCATTTATGAGAGGGGTTGATAAAAATGAGCCCTGGTATCTATCTGCTCATTTATCTTGGACTTTGGAAAGTACTAGGAAGCAGCCAAGTAATAAATTTAAAGCAAGAAATCATGGCCAGTCAAGTGGTTCAGGAAGAGAAGTCTTGGCTTTCTCACCACAGGCTGTGAAACAAAAATAGATATCAATACACACCCATCTGCTGGAGGAAACAGTGAAAAATATGTATTATTTATGCAGTACTTCTTTAAATAGGAGTGAGCAGAGAAACTGAACCAAAAGACTTTATGTGGCAGGTTATAAACATAAGGAATAATATATGCTGTCAAAATTTGCAAACCCACTCACACACAAGTTCTAAGAAGATAAAGTGCTCCTTTCCCCATGTGATGCAAAGCAGACCTTGGGATTTTATATATACCTCATTTTCCTCCCTTCCCCCAAAAGCTTTAACCACCAAACCCTACTGCCCCTTGGGAGAGAAAATCCCACACAATCACAGCCCCCCAAAATGTTAATTGCTCTACATCAGCAGAGATGCATTGCAGGAAAAGCCTCCCCAACCAAGCACATATTTCTAATAAGGCAATAGTCAAATCCCCACCTTTTAATTTAAATTTAGGTCATTAATACCACATTATTTAAAAACCTAAAAACCCAGACAAAGCACAGTCTAGCCAATACAGAGATCAGAAGAGAGTGATTGTACAAGTGTTGAGTAGAGAAAAACAAGTTCTGCCTAGCAACCACAGGCACCCCTGCCGTCCGGGGGAGGAATCCAGCACTAGAAATGTCAGCAAGCAACTTCTGCCACTGTGCCTCAGACACAAAGGCCTACTCACTGGGCAATTAAAAATTAAAGAAAAAATAGTTACTGAAGGAATATTCAGAAAACCAGATGCAATTATTAGCTTGCTTCCCTCTGTAGCTTTAAATAAAGATTGCTCCTAGCTAGATGGGCTCTGTGCTTGGACTTATTTATAAGCTGTTTTCTCACCCAGTTTATATACAGGAAGGGAGAGAGGACACTGAAAGCAATTTACTATTTTGATGTTACTGAAATAGGAACTCAATGTGGTGCTAAAGAATATGATGGTCCTGAATCCAAGGTCAGATAGGATAGTCTGAGGATGATGGTTATCAAAACAAAGCACTGCCTGCAAGATTTCTTTTATTTTTATCCTTTTTTTTATTATTATGAATTTTTTTCTGCCACTGTAACTAGCTGAAATATTTCAAATAGTTCCATTATTTTTAATGTACTGAACAATTTATTGTGAAGTATGAGCTGAGACTAAATCTCCTCCTAGAAAATGAATCAATGAATGGATTTCTGGCCTTAGAGAAATTACCAGCCATATCAGGTAGCTAAAGATGGTTTAAGGAAGGACTCACACCCATCTTGCAGGTGAACCTCAGTGTGAGGAGACCAAGAGTCTTGCTCTGTGTTCACCCAGTGGAGCTGCACCTCAGAAGGATATTTCTCACTGCTGCTTCAGTACTGAAATGAAATGGCTTTTCCTCTCTGGTTCTGATCCAGAAGAGATCAGCCAGGACCTAAAGTCTGCTGACTGCAATAATCTACATGAAATGGGCTTACCAGTTCTAGGAGAAGACCAGAGTACATGAAGGTGACGTGTTTCCCTCACCCCAAATTTCCCTGAGTCTAGAATATGCACATATACCAATCTGAAAATCACAGTGATTCACCTGACTTCTCTTGACCCTTGATTTCTTTTCCCCTTTGACCTCTTCAAAGGTCACAGTATCCATGAAGGATTGCATGGAAGGGACACGAACCAAGTGCCAAGGTTGGGAAGCCAGTAACCTCACCTGGAGAATGTTAGTAACATGTTACTGTACAATAATCCACCTTCAGGACAGCTGCACCTGGTGACAGACTGTCCCAGGCCCCATTTGTGCAGATGTTCCCAGAGCATATAAACAGGGTTTCCAAGATAATGGCTACTTCCAGGTGTCATGGCATGTGTTTCCTTTTAGTGTGTAAAAGCTAAAACCTTCGATGAGCAGAAACTACTGGGACCAGCAAGAGCACAGGCCAGAAGCTCTGTCCATGCAGCTGCCCGTCCTGGCTGCTGAGAAAGGAACAGAGAACACAGGGGTATGGTGCATCTGCACAGGCACAAACAGCTCCTGCTTTCAGACAAACTTTGGAAAAAAGCAAACCAGCCAAACAAATATTCCTGTATTTCAGGGAGAAGCAGTCACTCCACCTTTCTGCCATGTGCTGGCTGGGCAGCAGGGGATAAATGCTAGGACCATACATGGCTATCCAAGCACCCCACTAGCTGAGACATTTGTCTTCATGCAGGAGGGCACATGGCCAATCTTCTCCTGCTAGTTCATCTCAATATCAGCCAGGAAAAGAGCTTTCTGTGCACAGTTCCCTGTGTTATTTGCTGCATAAAAGTCTCCCTCGTTAGCAGGCCAAAGCCCAAGAAACAGCCACTAGAACAAATAAGGTTCTGTGCAAATATAATCCCCACCTCACCACCAGGGAATTAAAGCCAAGAATTAGGCTGCAGCCATTCCCTTTCAGCATGATGAATATTTAAGCAGGTTACAGCTTTGCACTGTGGATATTTTCTGGGGAGAAGAAATAATGACTACCAACCCAACTCACTGCTCTCAGTGAAACAAGCCTAGGGATTATTTTTTGACAAAACAGTTAAGAATGATTACTGCATGTCAGTATGTTTTAAGTGTTAACCTCAAGGATTGATGGAAGTGCTGGTATTTCTTCAGCCTGCTCTTTTCCCATCAGTGGTGTTTGTGATGTGCAGGAGAAAGGGCCTGGCTATCATGGAAGATGCCACCTAACAGGACAACCTTCTCATTGGTGCTGCAGCAAAAATTCATACAGGTGCCTGAGAAAGAAAGGTTCTCATCTTCCACACAGAAAAACACACCCTTTAGAGACTTACATTGAGTTTATTAAGCACTGCAAGAAAAGAAGTTACCTGGAAAGAAAAAGGAAGTCATTTACTGCTGGACTTGCTATCTGAACTGCACATCAAAGGCACAGATTTACTCTGTAATTCTTGAGCTGAATTTGACACTTCACTACCCAGGACAAGAGTAGTGCTGATGCACTCCAGGCAGACATAATTGGTGCTGTTTTGCAAGAAGGTGGGATGCTGCAACTCAGAGAATTTGATTCTGTTCAAGTCTGTGTGTTGATTCCAGGCTTTACAATGGAAAAGTAAACTTTCTCTTACTGAGACATTTCTAGCTGGTGTGAGACTTCTCCTGGACCTCTCCAGACTATAAAATCCTACACCATGCTGAATTGAGGAGCAGGGGTGGAACTGCACACAGGGCTAACCCTGAGAAGCTCTGGACGTGGTGGTGACAATTCAGAAAGAACATGGGCTAGACAGGAACCCAAAGGATATGGGGGCTGTGGTAGGACAGCTAGCAGGATGTGGTGTATGCAGGTCTCACTTACAAGGGAAAGCACAGAAAAGGTGATGAAGCCAGCAGCTTTGTGACACTGCTACCCAGGCTGGGTTTTGCACCTGGCTTCCACACCACACTGTAGCAGAGGATGGCCTTAGCACATTCCTTCCTTTCCATGCACTGCCTGGAAGTTGATCTTTTCTCCTGCAAAGCCCTGCTTTACCATCCCAACTGCACACAGTGTATTTGAAAAGACAGGGACATTCTCTGCCCAAACCACAGCCACAGGAAGGTAAGGAGTACATACAACTGACCTCATGAAAGGTTCCAAGCACCACTGTCTTGCTGCTCTTCCTTACAACCTTTATCCCACTCATCTTTCATGCATTACACCTGTGTGACTCCTCCACCTTCTGGGATGGGTCCATACCCCTCAGCATTCCAGGTCTCTTTACCTTAACACTGCTCACCTGTCCCACACAGCTGTGGCCCATCAGGGATGAGGCTGCAGCCCCACTTCCAGTCACCACAAACTGGGTGCCTACAGGAAGGGCACTGGGACTGTCAGCACTGAGTTCAGGTGGCAGAGAGAGCCAAGGTAACAGAAGATCCAAGCAGAGAGGACTGCTGCTTTGAAGTGCAGCAGCACTGCCTGGTCCACAGAGATAACCTGGGCTCCAGAGGGCCAGGGCCTGGTTCACAGAGATAACCTGGGCTCCAGAGGGCCAGGCAGCTTCTGGTGGTCACACCAGACTGGGATCTGCTCCGAGCACACCAATGGTGCACAGTGCAGCACTCCCTCAGGATGGATGGGCAAGACCACCTTGAGCTCACCTTTGTTCAGAGAGGTGAATAGCAGTGTGGCTGCTGGGGACTGTACAGGGATGGTTGCAATTCAACTTGTCACCAGTGACTGAACTGAAAAATCTGTCTCATGCCAAGTGGGCAGAGAAATGAGTGCCAGGGATGTCAGACACGACACAATGCTGGAGATGAACGTGCCCTGGCATATCCCACCTCCAGGTTCAGTGACACTGACTCCCTCCTAGGAATGAGGATCTCTGGCTTTCTTGCTCTGCCATGTGCTGTGCCCCTTGGAAAACAACCCAGAAACTTTCTCCTCCTTTAGTGAGCCTTTGCTTGAAATGAAGCTCTTAGAGGGAAGCTCCACATTATGGCAAAACCAAATTAGAATTTATTTTCCTCAGCTGCCACTGTTAACAAAAAAGCTGATAGTACCAAAAATAGTAAAATACTTGTGCATATGCCCCTTAAAAAAATACAAGAGACACTCTGGCAGCAGAACCCTATGTCACTTGTGGGATCAAAAGTACATGGCACAGACTTTCAATCAAACCTCAAAAAACCCAAATTATAAACAGATATAGCTGTAAAGATCCATTCAGCATTCTCAGCCTAGTGATTAACTTACTAAATCTTCAGGTACCACTGTACTGGTCTAAAATGTAGCTTGTTCTATCACATGTTTGTGAGTAATTTTGAAGCAGAAGAAGGTAACTGCAGCAAGGCTACTGATCATAAAACTCTGTACTAAATTAAAGATGGTGTAGTTTCAAATTTTCTCCTTGTGGTTTGGATATTACAAAATGATTGAGCATTACAGTGTCACAAGAAGGTTCTCAAGAGTTAATTCCTATTCAGGAATTAAACCTTCTTTTTTCATGTTTTAATGAATTTTCTCTGACCTCAAAATGTGTAGACTTTTCATTCCAGACACAGAAAGAGTAACTGAACAAAAAGAATAATAGCTGCCCAACACTTCCTCATTCCCCCACTTCAATAACAAAACCTCCACACACAATAAAGGTTATTACAAACTATTTCCATCTACAAAGCCAAACCATTCTCTACATCAGCTCTTGCTCAATGCCAAGAATCTGCAGCTCTCAAGCACATGCCAGCCACCTTCTGTGACCCACGACAGCTCCACCTTTGACCCTTCCAGCCCCCCAGGCAAGGATGGCACACTCAGGACAGGGAGAGCTGGGTGTAAGAATGAATAAACTGGGATAAATCACAGCTTACAGTGATGAGCCAAAGGAGTTGAAACCCAACTTCAATTGTACTGGCTGTAGGGATGATACAAACTGTTCTCCTTCAAGTGCTCCTTTCACAGAGAGGCTGACAGAAGCTGCACATGCCACATGTGGTATATTCAGGGAGGCCTGGGGACACAGGCCAGCTCATTTTAATGCAATCATACACAGATGGCTTTGCTTTTTCAAACCTGCCTAAACTGCTCTTTAAGACTTGTGTGTGATCCTCTCCCAGCATTCAAATATATTCATATTCCATGTCTGAACTGCCTTGTAGAGCACAGCAGCAGAGACAGTGTGCTTAAGTGATCAAAGCACCTTTCAGGGCTGTACTCCCAGCACTGACAAACAGACTTGTTTTGCAAACATTTTGGATTACAGTCTCAGTGAGATGACATGTTTTCCTGGTCCACCCCCATGCTGGATACCATGCTGACACTCACCTAGGAAGCCCTCTTCATCCACAATGATGGTGTAGTCCTCAGGGGTTTCTGTGAGGCTGAAGAACTTGCACCTGGCAAAGGCAAACAGCAGAAGAACATGATTAGCATCTGGAGTGAGCAGAGCCTCATCTTCCACCTGAAATGGAAGTCCTTTCCCATCCAAGCTGTGCTGAAGGAAAGAGTCACAGTCTGATGTTTAGGAGAGGCCTGAGGCATTAACAGACCTGGATTTTATTTCTGGGTAGCTCATACTGTGTGACCCATATTCCCTGCTGCCTGCCTATGCACAATGAAGCTGGTAAAACTATTATTATTTTTATTACTTAGTTCTTAGTTACTTTTCTTAATTACCACATCCCTTAAGGCTTCCCATCACATCCAGGACCTGCTGTGCTGCACTGACACAGAGCAAAAAACTTTGCTCACTGGCTGCTCACTCCAGCACCCTCCAGAAGCATTTCTATGGTTCATGCATTCACCTTTTTGCCCACTGAAGTCTCTTGCCTTATCAAGGTTTGACATCTAACCTCTCAACCAAGCCCCAGTATCTCTTCTTCCTCCTTCAGAGGCTTTTGCCACCAGCAGACAGCATCCCAATTTCCTGTGCTGGTCCTGTCCCCTTCCTAGGGTGCTCCTGGTGAAGAAGAGTAGTAGCAGTCATCAAGTCAATGGACACAAGGCTGAGCTTTCCCCCTGACCCCCTGTGCCCTCTGTTCTGCTCCATCACAGCTCACATACAGTGCAGCACCCCCACTGTTCACCATTTAACACAATGTCACCTCTAACAGGAGACACAAATCAAATGTGACATGGGATTCTTCCACTGCAGACACACAAACAGAAAAAGCTTCAGCCTTAAGGCTTAACACCACATATAGTTGAAAAGGGATTTTTTTTCCCTAACACACCAACATATGTACATGAAAAACCCCCAGCTTCTGTCTAGCTGGTGCCCAGCAATGGCAGGAAGGTTAGCATGACATTTTGCAAGCTCATGTTCACCTTCAGCAGGACATCAGCACTGTGCTGGCCAGCATCCTCAACATCCACAGGGCTCCTGGCCCTTCCAGGAGGATGCCAGAGCACATGGGCTAACTGTGTTTGTTGCCTAAGACCAGGAGAAATTCTTCCCTCTAAATAGGGTGCAGCAGGAAGAGCATGTGTCTCTAAAAATGAAAGAGCAGGATTTCACAGTTACACTACAATACTCTCAAATTTATCTGAGACACCTACAGAAAATATTTTAAATACTGGAAAAAGAGAGATTGTTCTCAATTTTGTTCACAGTGTAATTTCTGCATGATGCACAGTTCAGCAGGATTCAAAACCAGGGACTACCAGGGCTTCTCAGCACTGCTGAGCATCTGTGTCCAAAAGTCTTCAAGACTTCTGAAAGTCTGGAACTCCATACTGGTGGCTCAAGACATAAAAAAATTAAAGCATTCATTTCATAAAGAATCAGATGGAAACCTGGCTTCAGCATTTTTCTGACTGGCTGAAAAGAACAAACATAGAAGCTATCCCCTCCAAAAGCAACAGAGAGAAAAATGAGATGGATCTGCCTTCCCCCTCACTTCATCAGAAAACTGAGAGGAAACAGCACACAGTTCAATTAGTGGTCTGCCATGTAACCAACAGGATTTCATGTATAAGGAAAGTATTAGACAACCTGCCTTTAGAGACCTGTCCTGTTTTCCTGGAAGCATCCATCACAACAATCAAGCACAACACTCCCTCCTAGCACAGACATATCATTATAAAATACAGATGTGGCCCCACCACAATAGAAACCACAACTTAATTATTTTGTGTCATTGGTAATAGCTGCTGTGACAGCCACATTTACCAACTCAACTCTCTCCAGGAATACTGCCAAAAGAAGCAGAAAATAGCAGCAGCTCAATTTTTTACTGTCACTTCTAAACTACACAAGGCTGCTACCAGTGCAAGGGGTAACACAAGCTGGGCAAAAAGGACTTCTGGGATGCTGCTTCAGGTGGGCTCCAGGAGGCAGAAGTTTGTTACAGTGGATGAACTCCCTAGAGAAGTCACTGAAATAAAACTCTCTGCTACTACTGCTTGACTGAGTCACATGCATGCTGACTAGGGAGAAGCTTGAGGTCCTAAAGGAGAAAACATTAACATTAAAAACCTAACCTTTCCTATCTGTCACGGCATTTATGGAAGATGTTTTAACTAGAACAGTAATATGTGTCTGTGTGCACACACTGACCCCAGCAGAAAAATGACTCTGACAGATGCCAGTTTCTGGGCACACATCTAAGTATGCTGATATTTAAGGGATATGTACACATGAAATCCCATAATTGCTGCCTCAGAACTCATGTCAAAACCTCGTATCTCCATATACCACCTCAAAGCCCAATCCCCAACTCAGTGCAGTTCTTTGAAAGGTCAGGACCACAGAGCCATCTGAATTTAAAATCTTCCACCAGCGCAGAGAAGACCAGTGGTTCTTGCAGTATACACTCACTTAGTTCAAGCCAATGATGTATTTTTTTCCCAGAGGAAATCTAAACATGAAAAATTGGAATTGCAAACCTTGTGTGATAGGAAAAAGGAACTCAATGTCATCTCTCTCTCCCACATTACACTACACATGCCTCTTCCATTCAAGTTATTTCAACAATTTCTATTTCCTCTTAAACCAGTCTTTGGTAAGCTGAATGCCAACAGCATCTTCTATTATCACACCAAAGCCAAGAAAGGAAAAGAACTGCCCTTTAATAATTTTGAGACATCAGGCAAACAGAATTTCTCTAAGTACATGTGGAAACTGTATATGTAGGAAGACAGTATTTTTAGTTTCCTAATAGCCAAATCTTGGATGGATTATTTTGGATTTCTGCCTTCTCAATGTTTAAGCACATTTCCACTTAAGCACTGTTGCTGACTTTGACTGCCTGACAACATATGCCTTTTTCTGGCAATGCCACAAATGTAGACCAATCTATTATTAGATAGATCTTCGAAACTGCAAAGCTTACACTGTGTAGAGAAGAAATACTCAAGCTTGCACAAAGCAGGAAAGTGCCTATGGGATGCAGCAACAGCATCATTTCAGTTTGCAAACAGTACTCCAGTCTCCATGGGAGAAGAGAGCAGCAAAGAAGAGTGCTTGGTTGTGCTTGCAGGTCCACACCAGAAGTGTCTCCGCCAGACATTTGGGCTTCTAAGTCTGCTGAGATCACAAGAGTGGTAATACTGGGTGAATGTGACTTCTGTTTGTTCTAGGTCACACACAGAGCACAAGGTTCTGGCAATATTGCTGTGGATCATTTGAAAGTTCAGTACAATGGTCTTTAAGGAAGACCTCAAGTCCTACCCTCTTATTTATAAAGAAACTGTTTTATTAATTGTTATCTCAGCAGGGTGAAGTGTTGCAAAACTGTTTTCCCTATGGAAAAGATTCATTCCAGAAGCATGTGGGCAGCTGGCCTCCCCACGAGCAGGAAACTGTGGCCAGATGCCATTCAAGGCAGTCAAATGCAAAGCCTGAAGTAACACAGAAGTTTACAAAGAAGCAGTTGAACTGAACAGGAATTTAGAAGCAGCAGTAGCAAATTCATCTGTGTGAATATGAAAGACATAATTTGTTGGGATTTATTCCAGGCTGTCTTCTCATTTTAGATGAGGAGGGATTTGTATGCTTCACTCTGTATGTTATCATGACAATACATATTCTTCTTACAGAATAAGACTCATACTAATCATCTAATTCTTGGTGATCTTTTCTGCAGTTTATAAATAATGACAAGAGGAGGATTCAATGCAGTATCTTGTGAGATATATTTGGAAAGCATTAAAGGACACCTGTGCTGTTGATGACACCTCAAAGGGCTATTGAAGGGTGAGTAGGTCCTGCTGAGCACTCCCTGGCTCTCCAGTTCTCCCCTCATCCCATGCCTGGGGTCCCCCCGTGCTGGCTGGTGCAGTATTGCTGTCAGGGCACTGCTTTGGTTCCAATTGCTCCCTGTTGCTCTTCCACCCTCAGCAGTCCTGCTGAGGTCTCCTCTCAGAGACCAGGCAAGGTATTCACCTGGCTGATTTCTTCTGTCTCTCCAGCAACTCTCACAAAAGCCCAAAAATGCCTTTTGGGTCCTTGAAATGCCCTCTCCTGAGGTCATCTGTGCCAAGGATACTCAGGGTCTCTGGGCCAGTCTCACTGGGCTGTTTTTGCCATTCATTTCCAGTCAGGCTCACTTCAGCTCCCAGGACAGTCAGCTGCTGGGATCCTCCTGTCAGTGCAGAAACAGAGCTGGATTCTGCCCCTGCATCTCTTGATGGAATTGGGGGGACACTGTGCAGCAGTGTAACTAAAACCTTCCCTGCTTGTGGGTCTGATTGCCATGGCTCCACACAGTCCAGGAGATCAAACTGTCCCTTTGCTCCACCTGGCTGGAGGCAGGCCCCTCTAGTTCTGGCCACAGCACTCCATGCTCACCTTTTGTAAATGTGAGCTGGAGGTCCCTTCAAGAGGATCAGAAGCAACATCATCCCTCCTGTTGTCTCTGAGGACTTCCTCACTGGAGACTGGAGTGGCATTTATCCCTGAGCCGGATCCCTAAAACTGCTGCTGCTGGCAGCCTCTGTGCCTGGAGGGATGGGAGCACCTTTGCCCCAGTGCTAAGGCAGGCAGCAACAGCACACCTCTTGGGTTACAGGATGCAGAGCCCACAGGGCACACTGCCCAAGCAGGGAGCTTATGGCCATTGCCACTGACCCAAGCCTACATGGCAGGCAGGAAAGCTGGCTTTCTTTCAGGGAAATCCATAAATTACATCAGGAATTATTTCAGTCTGCAAATACAGATTGCAATATCTTTGGATTTACAAATTGGGACAATGAGGCAAGACTCCTTTAAAAACCAACAGACTGCCAAGAAAATATACCTCCCTCCAAAATCATCAGAGTTAGTGTTAGCTCCAGAAACTCAGATTGAATGCCTTGCTCCATTCTGGTCCTCCTGGCCAGCCTATGACTCAGCTCCCATTTGTGAGACAGTTCTAGACCATTCCTGTTGAGAAGCATGAGGATATAAAACCAAAACAAAGCTCATCATATGCACATTTATTGTGCTAATGGGAATTAAATGAGCATCTCAGGCACTTTGCTCATGTTTAATTGCTGTTGTTCCTCCAGCATTTTTTTAAGCAACATATCAGAAACAGCAGTGTCTCAGTTGGTGCAATATCACCCCAGGACAAGCAGCAGAGCAACAGCAAAAACCTCTAAATCCCTAAATTTCATCAAACATTATAATTTTCATGAAACTACATCTGATGCATTGTACAGTGTTGCCTGTACTGATTTCCTTCTCAGAGGATAATTGTAAAAGTGCACATCACTTCTAAAAAGTCCTTTAATCTGTTCCTCTTTGTTTGATGCCCACCTCCCAGCATCTTTAACCATATCATTTACAGATTTACCATTGTTAATGACAGGAAAGCAATTTTTCAAATCTCCACAGAGGGTCAGTGAGTGTTTACAGTGAAATGGCAAGAGCTCTTTGCTTTGGGAGAGAATGCTATAATCAAATATTTGAAGGGGAAGCTGGAGCAGTAAATGAAAAAGAGGTTTTTCAACCTCTTTTTTTTTTTTTCATTTTTTTCATTGCACAAGTTTGTGTGCAATGGCATTTATTATCTAACAATTAACTAATTGATCCAGACACACTTTTCCCTCTTCTCTCTTTGCTATCCCTGTCTGCCAGCACTCTTTGAGGCCCTCTATTGTGAGTCAACTTAGTCACACATGAGATGCAAAAGCAATTCTTTCCATTTGAACAAGCCCATCATTTATTTAAGCAGAAGGTAACTGTGCTTTATAAACTTTGTCTGTACAGGAGTAACAATATCCCCTGATCACTGTCAGAGTTGAACTAATTTTCAGCACCAGAGAGAGGTAGAGTAAAACACTGCATTTTCCTTAACCACAAAATTCTGTTCTACAACCCAAAATCTGAACTGAGAACCTCGTTACAGATGTGGGTGTGGGTCCTAAGGTTTACAGCTGAAAATAAAATATGATTTAATGTACAACAGAGGCTTGTGAACACATCATACCACCTGGACCCTGAATGATTATCCTATCAGAACAATGCAAACACAGAGAAAAAGATGAAGTCCCGTTTCCTTCTCCCTTCCAAACCAGGCATTATACTATCACTCCTTTAATGGCCTCTGCTGCAGAATATTGACTTTTAAATCCTACCAACACTACAATACAAGTGAGACTTCATCAAATGTGATGCTGCTATACATTCAAACTCATATATTTGGGGTTCATAGTAGCTATTATTGTGATCAGCCAAAACCCAGTGATTATTTTGTGGACAGCAATGAAAAAGACTGCAGAGCATATGTTTTTTATTTCAAAGATGGGAGCAACTCATGCTCAATGCACTGGGGGTAAGAGGTTCTTACAATATTGCTCCAAGGTATAAAAGAAGAAGGAAGAAACAGAAAATCTGTTGTGGACTAGAATGAACTTGTTTTCCTACAGGAACCATGAACACAGTTTTCCCAGCATGGGACATAATAGTTCTCCCACAAATTTCTAAAATGTATTTCCAGTGCTCAGTATAGAAAGTTAGATGCACAAGAAATGTTTGCAGTGTCAGTGCAGGCAGTAACTGAGAATTAGGGGAATGAAAGGGGGAGGAGGAGATTCAGCAAGCCATACTCCATGGGAATCCAGGGGCAGCAGAAACACATTTCAGGCCTCATCATTTTCAAAGAGGTCCAACCCCCCACATCAGTCTGAGGAGGAATGCTGTGAGGCTGCATGTCAACCCCAAATTTAATGCACATTAACAATTTAAGAGCCTGAATAAAAAATTTAAAACCAGAGTTTCACCAACTTTCCTTTAAGTTCAGAGAGAAGCTTTAGCTTCTTATGTGACTAAGGACATCTTTACAGCAAAAGCAACCTCTGACTGTTCTCATTCTCCTAGGCTCTGCTTTTGCTCAAGATGGTTACCACCCACCCAGTGATGTTTAGTATTTCTGCATATTCTAGCTCATATTATGTACAGAAGAGTGTAGTAAATGTGCCTGTTCCCAGCATTCCAAACCTGTAGTTAACCAAATCTACAACTCTCAGAGGCACCAAAAGGAAGCTTCATTTGCTTCCTTTGCTAATGAAGTAAAAGGAAGCTCCTCTTGTACCAATTCTTTCTTTCTGGATAAAGATATCTATACATAAGCAAAGTGGAAAGTGCATTTCAAGAATTTTAAGGTTTTTAAAGTCAGGCAATAGTGACTACCCACAAGGCTTCAGCTGTGAAAATGTCAGATGGTAATATTTTTAACAATGCTCTTCCAAAACACTCTAAGTTGGTCTCTTCACAAAGGGAAAACCTGTAGTAAAGGCAGATGCATAAAACTTCTTCCCAGGCCTACCAGACCCAAGGAAAACATGAGAGATTATTCAGCAAGTCAGCATTACACAGCTCAGATGGAATTTTGCAGTTTGGAAATACTGTTCCTAAAATCCAGCTGCCAAATCAACACCCAAAACAAAAGCCAGAGCTCCTGCAGAAGTATATATGCCATAAATGATAATGCAGAGGGGGTCACTGGGACAAAACCAGTGTTGTGGCCAGCACCATGCCACAGCTGTTTGCTGTTGCTCCCCCAGTGTGAAGGACACACCAGCACTCCACAGCACTGAGTTGGGTCTGGCTTAGACCCCTGCAGGACCACCAGCATGAGACTGCAAAGCAGCTCAAAGCAGGGCCTCAACTCAATGCTCCAAAAGTCTCCAGAAGTTAACAGAGTCCCCCTTCCCCCACCACGTTCTGACACTGGGGCATGTTTGCTGGGTGATGGAAGTGGCTGCAGTGCCTTCAGATTTGGCTTTGGATCCTTTCAGAGTTTCAGCACAAGAGCTGTCGTGCTCTCTGTGCAACACCCAGCACAATGAAGTGTAGACATTTCTGGAGAGCAAATCACACAGAAGTGAGCTCTAGGAACCTGCTTTATAATGCTGTTCAGTTTGCTCAGTCTCAAGAAAACAGCTGTTAGAACCAAGGATTCATAAACTCAATTTCCACCAAACAGCCTGGTGAGTGAATAATAACATGGTAGGTGAAATACAAAGTCACTAAATGGAAATTAATGCATACAGGGAGAAAATTATTTAAGTTCTGAATGAAGAATTACAGGCTCTAAATGAGCTACTACCAGTCAGGAAGAAGATGCTGGAGTCTTCATGGCTGTTCTCCAAAAGGGTCAAGGCTTTCAAAGATGAAAGAACTGGGATAAAATCAGCCAGGGAGGTGAGACCAACTCACTACTCCAAAGCAAAAAATTCAGCACATTCCCAGCTGCTAAATACTTCATGATCAACCATCCCAAGCTACCAAACAAGCTGGAATTCAGTTGGAAGAACTGAAGGTTCAAGGTGTGGAAAACTAAGCAGATGAGAACTGTCCAACTGGGGGATTATGGGAGAAGTTATTACAGCCAAGGTGGTTAAAGAATAAATCACTGTTTCACAATGTGAGAAATTGGGGCATACAATTAATTGATCTGAGAACACAAAGCAAAGATGCTTCAAATCCCGATTCTCCTATTCATACCTCTGAGCCCGTATATCAAGGATGGGTAAAGGATGAGTGTGAGCTTAAAGCCAGGTAAATAAAGCCTGTTATCATCACACATCCTCTTCTGGCATAGCTATCAGAGTTACTAAATTCATAAAGCTTTTTCAAACAAGATATTGGTGTTTAGGAGTTCTCCTTTTGCTTCTTTATCCTTGGGAATTTTCTCCCATTTTTGCTGCTAAGAAACAATAACGACTGGGTACTTAGGAGAGACAAAAGAAGTTGCCAAGCTCAGGGGAGGAGGGCACTTGGCTGTGCTCTTACTTGAGGGTTTCTCTTCTTCAGAGCTCCAGGGGAGTTGGGCTGGGGCGGCTGCCGGCTCCTGTTCCCTCGGGGGGCTGCGGGGAGAGTTCCCCACCCTGCGGGTTCTGGCTCTGCCCTTCTCCTGCCGNAGGAACTGCACCCGGGGCAGGAGCTTAGGGAGACTTCAGTGGGTTTTCTGGGTTTTTGTGGTTGTTTTAGTTTCTTGTTTTGGTTTTATGGGTTTGGGTTTTTTTTGTTGTATTGTTTTGTTTTTTGGTTTTTTGTTTGCTTGTTGGGGTTGTTTGTTTGTTGCTGCCATTGTTGTTTCCCTTGTTATACACATACGCACTAGTAAAGAACTGTTATTCCTTTTCCTGTATCTCTGCCTGAAAGCCCCTTAATTTCAAAGTTATAATAATTTGGAGGGAAGATGATCATATTCTCCATTCCAAGGGAAGTTCCTGCCTCCCTTAGCAGACACTTGTCTTTCAAACAAAAACACAAGATGAATTGTGCTGGGGAAGGGGGGCATGACAGAAGTGTACCAGGAAAAAAGTAACCATTTCAGCAATAGTTTACAGTTCCAACTACCAGAAATCAGTACTAGCTGTCATCTTAGTCAAACCAAAAAGCACCTAAATGGCAGTGGTCAGCTTATATTGTAAAGAGGCATTTCAAGTCTATGGGAACCTATCTAATGCATTTATAACACTCAGACAACCTTTCCCCCAGCAGAGGTAGTATGAAACTAAGACAGTTCAAAGTGAGACCCTGAGGGAACAGACAACATCTATTTCCACTTGTCTTCAACTGGATAGGTATTTTGGAAGTTAAAGGAAATGCCATGCCCCTGGCAGATTTTAATATTTTAACTAGCAGATTTTCCCTTACCTTATGCACTTTCCTTTAAAGCATAAATGAATCAAGTACAGCTCCATTTAAAATACCACTTCTCATGAAATTCTAATCCCCATTTAATTTTATGTCTTACTGCATTGCCTGCATTACCAGAGAAGGGTAGAATGAGAAAAAGGAAGAAGAGATGCTTCAGTAACCAAGAGAGTCCCTAAACACGTTCTCTGGAAAGGCCAAAGATTGCAAAATGGCCAGGTGTTATGAAAGCCCAGCAGGCTGTATTCATGTACTTCTGTCCTGACTTCACCAAGTGCTGTGCAGGTTAAGTACTAAACTAGATGGAGGAAAATTAAAGCAACAAAATAACAGCTGTCAAAGATTTACAGAAAATTAAAATTGTGAAATCAATAGTTAAGATTAAAAAAATTACAGGAAAACTACACAATCTTCCTCTTGTAAAGGTTTGGGAAAGAACAAATACTGTCAGAACAGTATCAGGCTGTATCATCAAAAGACCCCTCCAAAGTATGAGAACTTAATGAGTAATGGTCTCGGATTTTCCTCTGTGTGCAGTTACATTGAGGCCCATCAAAACCAAATACAGGTAAAGCTGGGCAACACCAACACCTCATCCTTCCGTGCCTGGAAATTCTCTGACTTCCTTTTTCCTTCCAACCAACCAGGGAGCAAGCAGACATAATAGGAAAATGCTGTCAGATGTTGCTTTTAATGTTCATCAATAAAGAAGTTGAAACTATCAGCTGACTCAAGAAAGGGAAGATAAGATACTCCCAGACATGTCTAGCACTGTGACACCTGTGTGCTCATGCCACACTGCCTGGGCTGCAAAGCTCTGAAGAGGATCTTCTCCTGCTGTGGAAAAATGCAACCAGCTCAGGCATCCAAGAGCTCAAGCATTCAACATCAACAATGTCCAGCTTGGAAAGCAAACAAGTCAAAACTTCAGTAATCTGAGTCTATAATGTAAAAGGTTCTTCTGCCACCTCAGTTCTCTAGTTTTTAACTGAATTACTTTAGCAATATAGGATTCCAGGGTAACATGTAAAATGTAAGGATCTAGAGATCTAAGGGAAAACACTGCCTGTGAACTGAGGGATATTGCTGAAGCATGTTAAGAATCTGTTCCCACTGAAGTCAGGATTTGGAACACTCTACAGTACAGACCAGGGTTCTCATTCATTGCCTGTCTGAGTCCTTTCTGTCATTGTTATTTCAAAACCCATCAAAGCATGATCATAGGGAAAAAAGCTTATTTATTGATTCATCTGGGTGAACACCCTACATTTTGTTTAATGCTTCATAAAGACTCCAGTGAAAAGTTTGTTTTACTGATAAACCACAATCAGAATAAATGACAAAACTTCAGGTGAGATGCAGTCCTGGACTATTGTAAGGCACAATGCAAAGTGTAAACTCATAGCCTGACTCACCTAGTACAATTCTCCCAGCAAATACCAGTGATTAGCAGCATAGAATGACAGAACAGTTTGGCTTGGAAGAGGCCTTCAAATCTTTCCTCTTTTAGTTTAAAACCAGTCCTTCTTGTCCTACCCCATCTGCCCATGTAAAAAATACCTCTTTTTTATAAGCTCTTTTAGGCACTGAAGGGGCTCTGAGCTTCCCCTGGAGCCCTCTCTTGTGCAGGTGAACACCCCCAGCCAGGCTCCAGAGCAGAGGGGCTCCAGCTCTTAGAGCATCTCCATGGCCTCCTCTGGACTCATTCCAACAACTCCATATCCCCAGACCTGGACACAGCACTCCAGGTACTCACAGGAGAGGGAGAATCCTTCACCTGCTGGCCACTCCTTTCTTGACTCAGCCTAGGGTATGGTTGGCTTTCTGGGCTGCACCTGCATGTTGCTGGCTCATGGGCAGCTTTTCAGCCACCCCAAGTCTTTCTCCACAGGGCTTCTCTCAGGGAGTTCTCCCTGTCTCACCATCAGAAAGCTCCATCTTAAAAATATATTTAGGTCACAGAAAACACTTGAATACCCTAGAAAAACACAGAAAACTAAGTAAAATGTTGAACTAAGACAATAATAGATGGAATAAGAACTCAAGAACTCAAATTCTTTAGCTAGGCTGTGAGTGGACAGACAGGGAGGTGAAGACTCTTCAGCACAATTCCACCTGGCTTCTGTTTGCTGTTTTTCACAAGACCTCAGAGCACTTTCTAAAGAAAGTCAGTGTCACTATCAGGTTTTATTGCATCTCATCTTTACAATATCACAGTAGACATTCACTCTAGCCTCACACAGCCCAGACAGCTCTTAACATTTACTGCTCTTCCAGTAAGTTCTCTGGTAGAACAAACAGTTTGTAACAGTTAAAGAATATTTTTAAACTATGCTGAGGATAAAGGGAATGCAGCGTTCAGCAATATATGAGACTTTGTTTTCAAGCAAACATTTGGCTTTTTCACAGCACAAAATAACAGAAGCAAACCCACCAGGTATTGCCTGCACACTCATTGCAGTGAGAGAGCAGTGAGGAGAGAAGAGCACAGGCTCACAGGCCAGCAGGATCACAGCACCCTGCCAGCTTCATCCACAGATCCAAGCAATGGCCGAAAAGCTGGCAAAGGAAATAATGACCTGAATAATAAGATCCAGTCCTGTAGAGAGAATGAATATGAATAAGACTTTTGTAGCATAACTAGGGATCTACACCTAATTTGATCTGACATGGTGCACTGGTCTCCAGCAGGATCTCACTTCCAGTAAGCAGAGTCTCCAGCAGCAGTTCAGGAGCTTTCTGCAAACAACTGCTGCCTGAGCTTCTGTCCCAGAGAGCACTTGGAGAATTTGTAAGAAAACTGTCTGAAACCAGGACTTGACTGGCAGGGGGAACAGAGAGTGCAGGACAGCCTGGCAAAGATAGGATCTCTCAATATAGACAACTGCTGTTCTGCTGAGTCCAAGGCTTTATTGTCAAGCTTATGCTTGGAGATACAGTCTGCAGGCTTTGTTCTGGCAGAAATAATTTGCTAAGTCACTATATTTTTCCTGCTGACATATATCAGTAAATAAACAACATGTGGGGTTTTGAAGACAGTGAGGGGGTGAAAGCTGCTCAAAGAACAGAAAACAATCATAAACGACCCCCTGATCTTCAAAGCTGTTAGCAATCAAGAGGGGGAGCAACAGACAAGGAATTAGGAAATCCAGTGGTTATTACACAAGGTCTCCTTCACTCAGAGCCAACATTCAAATCTCACTGGAAGGTTAAGAGCAAAAAAGCCTTCTCCACTGGGCTATGACAGTGAGCCCAGCTGCCAAGCTGAGAATCTCCTTTGTTATTCCAGTGCACTATCACAGACTCCAGTACTCAGGCTACCTCCAGTAGTCCATCTTAGTCCAAATCTGAAGTGATTGCTATTATTCTTGATGCAGAATACCTCAAGACACAATCCTAGTCTGTTTGGCCCCACTCTGACGCACCTTCTCCCACTGCTTAAGCTCTGCTCACCACGTTCCTGTGGGGATGGGGAGTTGCACAGATGATGGAGGCTGCTCAGGAAGCTGAGCTGACACAGTTCAGGTACAATGTCCTTGGGGCATGCACTGTCTGTACACCTCAGCAGGATCCTGTTCCATAATTAAACACATCTGATCTTGTGACAGAAAGAGAGAGATCAAATTGGAACATAAAAATATGATGATTAAAATTCAGGTGTGGTACAAGTCACAGTAGTATGGCAGTGATGAATGTCACACCTGGGGTGTTTTAGAGGGATGAAGTAACTTATTTTCATGTATCTGGACAATTAAAATTTCCTTAAGTTGTAACCAAAAACATAATTAAGTGCTTCTGTGTTAAACCACATCCTATTTTCCCTCTCAGTTGTTTCTAAAACCACTTACACAGAGCTTCATAAAGGCCTGCTGAAGACATCAACCAAGCTTCCTAATGCAGAATGACTGATTTCTCTGGCCATCAAGAACACATTTATACATCAAAGAACTGAATGAATTCAAGAGAGGGAAGTTACCATTCATTTGTTTGCCAGCAAGTTCTTTGCCTTTTTGCTGCACTGATAGAAGAAGCAGTTCAATGAATTGCAGAATGATCCTCTGACATACAAAGCAGTCAAATCCTACCACATCAAATTGCCCAAAGGGCATTTTGCACCATAAACTGCAATTTCACCCATGGATTTAGGTGCTGTTCCCTATGAGTGTGGGGTCAAGAGTCTGGTCCATGATGAGCAGAGACAAGAGTGACAGGAGTGTGTATGCACTGCTGTCTCCTGCTGACCTGGCACAACGATGTGAATGTTTTGGGAATATGAATTTTTAATTTCTGTCTTCCCTATAGCTGTATTCCCCTGGCTAACCTCAATAGAGAGAGGGTCTGGATGCCCAGGAGTCCTTTGGAGAAATTGTCAGTGTACTCCAGCAGTGGAAGCATGATCCAGGGTCTCACCCCAAGGAGTTCCTCCAGTGATGTGGCGAGCTGGCCCTGAGCCAGGGAGCTGCCTGCAGGCCAGTGGGCTGACCCATGAGTCACTGGAGCTGCCTGGAATGGAAGAGGAGCAGTGACCCACCTGAAGGAACTAAGATATTAAGATAAGAAGACTATTTGGGTTTTTTTGCTGTTCAATTGCTCAGCAAAAGTGAAGCAGGGAAGAGATGAACACACTCTTGCCAAAGACAGGGCAAGATTTGAGAAAGAAGTGCCAACAGATCCCTTACTTTGGGCCCAAAGTGGAAGGCAGTTTTAATGCAAACACACTATGCTCTTTCCATGTAAGTTTTTGACCTATTGCCTAATTTCTGCTAAATGTGAGAGTTGCAGATTTCAAAGGTACTACATTTAAACAAGGTTCACTAAAATGGATGCTAGATAGAAGAGGAAAGAGTGTCTGCTAAAGCTGTGGGGAAAAGGCCATAATGCAAGCACAAACCTTATTAGATAGCAAAGAATCACAGGATGAACCAGGTTGGAAAAGACCTTTGAGATCATCAAGTCCAAGCCATGGCCCAACGCCTCCTCATCAACCAGACCATGGCACAGAGTGCCTCCTCCAGGCTTTTTTTAAACAACAGTGACTCCACCACCTCCCTGGGCAGTCGATTCCAGCACCCAGTCACTCTTTCAGTGAAGAAGTTTTTCCAGATGTCCAACCTAAACTTCCCCTGGTGCAGCTTCAGACTGTCCTCCCATTGTGTCAGTGGTTGCCTGGGAGAAGAGACTGACCCCACCTGAGCACAGCCACCTCTCAGGGAGCTGTAGAGGGTGATAAGGTCACCCCTGAGTCTCCTTTTCTCCAGGCTGAACACTCCAGCTCCCTCAGCCATTCCTCACAGGGTTTGTGTTCCCAGCCCCTCTCCAGCCTGGTTTCCCCCTCTGGATGTGCTCGAGGGTCTCCAGGTCCTTCCCAAACTGAGGGCCCAGAGCTGCACACAGCACTCGAGCTGTGACCCCCAGTGCTGGGCACAGGGCAAGAATGCCCTCCCTGCTCCTGCTGCCACACCATTCCTGATCCAGGCCAGGGGCCCTTGGCCTTCTTGGCCCCAGGGCACAGAGCTGGCTCAGGTTCAGCTGGCTGCTGACCAGCACCCCCAGGTCCCTTTCTGCCTGGCACTCTGTGCCCAGCCTGTAGCACTGCAGGGCCAAAGTGCAGGACCCAGCACTTGCACTGGTTAAACTTCATGTTGTTGGACTCTGCCCATCCAGCCAGCCTGTCAAGAATCCACAAGAGGCATGTCCCAACCACAGGAAATCTCAGAGCTCACACAATGCTAGAGACCAGAGAACCTCACTGCCAGAGAAAGCAAGAGCAAACCAGCTTTACTAGTTTGGCTGCTCATTCTCAACAGAGAAGTACAGCCTGGGCAGGCTTCATGAACCAGAATCCTGCCTGGTTCAGAAATCCCACATATAGCTGTGGTGTTCCTTTATATTAATTGCGTGAAGAGGCTGGAAAACCCAACAGTGAGTGTCACCAGCCAAGGGAAGAGCATATGGATGGCTGTCCTGGTGGGAAGAGCTGCTAGAGCATGACTTGGGGACCACCCTAGAAGGGAATCAGACCTGACCCAAACACAGCAGCCCTTGTATCAGGAGCCCAGATGCCCATGTGAGAAAGAGACTGGCATGACTGATGGCATCTCTGGCAAAGGACATGGCTTGGCCAACCCTCCTGCCCTGCCAGGTCACAGCAGGCCTTGCTTTGCTCCCAGAGCTCCTCATTCATTCTGGAAAGAAATTTCCTCTGCTAAGAACCACAAGCACTCAAAGCCAGCTCTATGATTTTGGAGGAGAGAAAGTAAGCCTGGGTATGAGTTTTTGAAGGCTGAAGACTGCTCTTCAGTCAGACTTTCATTAAAGCAGTCCTAAAGTTTTCAGTTGCTTCAACATCTGCCTGTATAAATAGAACATTTTTCTCAAAGTCAACAGTGGTCTGTTTTTATCTTCACTATCCTTTGATGTCTTTGCCCGGAGGGCTGGAAATGCTACTTAGCAGCATCACAATAAAAGTGTAGCAGGATCTTCTGCATCAATAGCTGATGACTCAGGAATCTGATATAATTCAGCCTTCACTTTTGGCTGTTTCTGTTAACCTGGATTTTCACCACACTGTAAAACCTGCACAGAATGCTCAGTATCTTCTCCTAGGCAATGGCCATCTGTTAGCCCTAACACAGCTGAACTAATTTCAGGTTTCAGCACTGTGTATTAGCTGTAAGGCACCAAGCAAACAAGGCTTGAGGAGAACCTCCCAGAAATGAGACATGGCATGTCTTAGTCATTGATGTAAGGGGGAAAGCAACTAGGGCTGCTGCTTCTGCCTCACTGATGGCAGGACTTTTCCACCATTACTTGCCAGCCAGACAACTTCCACACTGAAATTCAGCAGCCTGACTTTCAGAGGTAGGCAGGGTTGATTACTGTAAGGTTTCCAAAGCACCCTCTGCTTCAAAGAGAAGTGGAAAAGGAGTCAGGTGCTTCAGTGCCTCTCAAACCCACAGGGGTAACCAAACTGAACTGAGCTCCTTCACACCTGGGTGCCAAGTGTCACCCTGTGAGTGTAGGGAACTCCTGCTTTCCATCCAAGGTGCTACTGTACCATGGGATCTCTTCCTCAGTAAGATGGGAAGGGACTTTACTGGGGCTGTTATGATTTCTAGACCCAGAAAATCACTGAGCACAGGCAGTAGTTGAGGGAAACTTCATCTAAACAATCCTTGCTTTCATGAAAGTTAACTACTTTGATAAATTCTGAGTAAACCACAGATCATTCATGTTGAGTTAATCTCATTAAGGCACAGCTCCAGCTCTTTTCTAAGTGGGTAGGAGGCAGAAGACACAAGTGAGATCAAAATGAGCTCATGGTGCCAAATGCTTTCATGTTACACGTGGAACAGTATCATCCTGTACTAATTTGTGCTATGGGTTCTTATTCATTCCTCTGCATTGGTTTCTGGTATATTCAAGATGCACTAAATGTTAATAAAAGTTATGAAGCTGGCTAACAGTTTTGGGTTTTAATGTCCTTAGAGACATGACTGAATCTAGTACTGTTAGTTTTCTCTCAGCACTCATGTTCATCATGAACAATTCCACTCCTGAGTAGGTAAGCCAGGTAAGGAAAATTTCACTCATCTTCCTAAGAAAAGAATTTACTGCTGTCTTAGATAAACACTATTTACAACCTTCTATGTAAATTCACATGTGCACTACAAAGATCAGTCAAACTAACACAAGATTTAGAATTTTCCTGCTTTTACTAGTCTTGCAACCTTGGTATCCAATCAGCCATTTAGTAAATCCAGAATCCCAGGAAAGGGCACTCTGCACCACTTCTGGGCAGTATTGCAAAGTCAAGCCTTTAGGAATTACATGTACAATCGATCATGAGGGATCAGTCCAATCAGTCTCACTGTTTTATCCTGTTACTCTGCTGGCTTTGGAGAGGACAGAACTTACACAGTTTACAGCACACAAAGACATTTTTCTAAGGTATTTGTATAGAAAAACCCCACAATAAAAGAAGACACCAGAGACAAGGAACCTTGAAGAAGAGAAAGAGTTTTTGCTTAATAAAGGACATGCTTCACCCCTAGGATCACACAGGTGCTGTAAGATCAATCTGCTTTGTCAACAGAGGCCAGCATTCTCTTTCATTGCCTGATGCAACAATGCACATTTATTTCAGGTTTCACTTAGAGTGGGTTTATCTTTTAAGCTGTGTACCTCAGAGCAAAATACAGTCTCACAGCAGTTTCACCAACACTAGTCCTCCAAAGTTGGTTTTGAGGGCTAAAAGGAGACATTGTCCTGACTGACCTCTGTTCTACACACCCTCAGATTTTGACATCGAGCCCAAAATGTACATATAAAGAAGAACCTCAAGTGTGGGAAAGCAATTGCACATACAGGTGCTGAGCTTTCTGGAACAAAGTCCTGTGGCTTTAGTGATAGAAAAAAAAGGTCAAAAATGGCACTCTTCCATTTTAAGATGCATTAGTGTGTCAGAGTGCTCTTGTTCTCAAGAGAGAGATGCGAAGGGCAGCCTTGTTCCCTTGGGAAAAGGTCAGCTCCTCCACTCTAAGAAACACCCCACAAAATAAGAATGCAGTGCTTGCTCCTGCATTTCCCCCTGGCTTTATGTCTGTGACTGGAAAGGCTTTTGTCTCTCAAGCACAGGAACAAGTGAATTATTACATTCAATTTCTGCCTAGATAAAAACAGCATGTCCAGGAAAGCTGGAGTGAGTGAAAGCAGTAGGAGTGTGTATGTGGGTGCTCATGGTCAACCAAACTGCCAGGACAAGCCTGGATCTTTCCCTGCAAGTAATGGAAGAAATCTAGTGGGAATGGCAGCACTGGGACTTGGGACTCTGAGATGCAGCTTATGGCTTCAACATGCATTCAGTGCAGCATTTTGGGCTGTTTGCTGTCTGCCACCCATTTTTTTTTTAATGGAAAAAGTACAAAAAACGTGCATCAACATCTCAGGTACCTCTGAACTTACCAGCTATGGGGAAGCACAGTAAATTCACAGCTAAGTCTTTCACCCAGCATCAGGAAATGAGCCAACTTATTTTATTTTTCAGATGATAATTGATGATATCACCAATAGAAGTGGCAAAGCACTAAAATCACAGAGAAAAGCCAGAAAACATAAAATATATGCAGTTCGCAGTAACACATTAATGGTTCTGCTGCTACCACTACAACTCAGGTAGTAGTTTCTGACAACCTATTGATTTAAGACTTTAATTTAGTTCTCATGAAGTTTTCAGTTATCCTTACAGTTCAATAAAATGAAGCACACTGAAGGCAGGACATGGGGAAAGTGATAAGGAGAGAAGCATTCAACAGTGGGCTATGAGAGCCCATGTACATGCTCTAAATGTTCACATACCTGCCCCTCAAGATACATCTTCTTTAGGTCCATCTGCCATTTAACTGGAAGCTGTAGAATA
This sequence comes from Sitta europaea, assembly GCA_013400255.1. Classification (NCBI taxonomy): domain Eukaryota; kingdom Metazoa; phylum Chordata; class Aves; order Passeriformes; family Sittidae; genus Sitta; species Sitta europaea. The sequence continues at coordinate 153,436 of VXBS01007584.1, forward strand.
TTTCATTTCAAACAGTTGCCAGTGCATATTAATGACTATTAGCAGCTACAGCATGCTACAATACTGTCAAACAGGGGAGCTGTGCAACTTGCTGATTGCCAGGATTTTGGAGCACAGAGGCAGGTGGGTTTGTGCACATATTGTTCAGCTGGCCAAGGAGAAAGAACAAATGACCCATTATGTCCATCTGAGAAAGAAAAAACCAATCTGCTGTGGCAAAGACAGATCAGTTTTTAGTGATGCTGCAGGGACACTGGTGATTACAAATGCTGGATTCTGGCTTCAATTTGTGGGGTGGGAAGATTAAATGTGCTCTGCCATTTAATAAACTTTACACTAAGCTCTGCTTTTCTCTGTCTTACTCTTTTATCAAAAGAATGAAACCACTATCAGATATTTCCAGGCATGCTTCAAATATTATTACCAACTTAAATAATATCAATTGCCTCAGCTACTGGAAAAAGAAATAAAAGGTGAGACATAGGTCAGAAGCCCACAGTTTGGACCAAACACTGTCACCAACTTAACTCCAGCCACAAACACAAAGGCAAGGTTACACATAAATGGTCATATTTTAGGCATCAGACAATTTCCACATGCAGAGAAGAAGCAAGAGTAGCAGAGCCTTAAACAAGAACCAAGTACAAAGATATCCAGTTAATCAGAGACTGCTGGCATTTATTCATTCCCTTGTGTGTTCAGACAGCTTCCAGCCTGTCCCAACAACTTCGAAACTGCTGGCACAGAAGTGAGGAAGCAGCAGTGAAAGCAACACTCCCACCAAAGGGCAGCAATTTGCTGCTGTGCCAGGCTATCAGATTTGTATGGTTTTCTGATTATCAAATGACTGCCTTGATGCTGATGTATCTAAAACAGAGGAAGTTTTTATGTAATCACATGCCATTTAAAAAAAGAAAAAAAGCCCCTTTTAAATGAGGCAGCTCAGCTAGGCTTCACAGGTGTGAAGAAGGGTCCTGAAGCATTACTCCACAACTCAAAGCCAGGATGCCAATTTCTGTGTGTATGTGGAGAAAATTGCTTCTTGTTTGTATTCGACTAGGATTAGGTCTGGCTCAACAGCCATAATTCTTATCTCTAGCAGAAAAAGAAAAATTTACTGAAAGAGCAAGGAAGGGAGAGAGAAACTGCTACTATGTCCCCATGGAACAATTAACCCATTCCTGTGCTTGAACACCCACGAGCATTTCCACATTCACAGCTCTGCTTTCATCATTTACCAAGTAATTCCTAGAGGCAGTAGTCAGTTAGCAGTGAAGATTCTGGAAAAGTGCTTGAAGATATTTTTTTCTTTTAAATGACCTGAAGGTCTATGAAGAGGATGACTCTCTTGATGGAAGGAACAGATTTGCATGAGCTGAAATATTTCCCTAGGTAAGAGAAGATTGATGTGCAGGCCGACTCACAGCTGTACGTGCTGAAAAAAAAGCCTGCAGAGAGAATTATGCACTTGCATGCAAAAAACAAACAAGAAAGGGAGAAGAGACAACAGCAGTAAATGCAGTATGCATTTACAAGTATATTCAGTAATGGCTTTAAAATTTAACTCTTGCATTTTTTAATAGACATTATAATGCTCTATTGTACCTCAGGGTAGTGCCAGACTTAGCCTCCACACTGAGAACTGTTGTCTTGTCCTCCCAATATATCCAATTGTCCATCACTCAGCTTTCAAAAGAAGAGGAAAATAAGGCCTATATTGTGGCATTTCTAAAGATACTCCTGCTTCAGAACAATGCCTGTCATATTAACAAGTGCTCACCTATGCACCTTCTCCCTCAGAAATGCCAGGAGCAGGCAGTGCTCTCTCAAGCCCCATCTTGCTCATATTTGACACTGTGCTGGCACACACGACAGTCCCAGCAGGGCAGTACCAAAGCAGGCTCCTAGTAAAAAACCTATTACTTTGTGCAGTGAGAAAGGTTCACTACCCTGCAAGATCAGAACTGCTCCACTCCTGGATGACAACATGTTTTCTGCAGATCTGTGCTCTGGGAAGGTCCTGTTGACACAAGGGACCAAAAGTTGGGTGTCTCTCCCTGTTCCTGCTGCAAACTCAATCAGAACAGTTCTTGCAGGATAACACAAAAGAAAGAATACATTCTTAGTAACTTCATTGTGCATATGGAGAACACAAATTTTGTCACAAATGAGAAGAAGATTAGGCCATTGTGGAGGTGGTGTGCTGCCTTCTAGGAATGGTATTCCCACTTAAACACCCCAAACCATGCACTGCTTGCTCACACCTCCCTCCCAATCCTGCAGGGGGCTGGAGAGAACTGGAGGCACAGAAGGTAAAGGGGCTAAGATAGGAAAAACGTACTGAAAACAGCAGTGAAGTAAGGAAATGAACAGTAACAGCAACAATATTAACAACAGGGTACAAGGGAGGCGAACGCTTCAGCTGCAGTTTGGGCACCACACAGGGCCCAGCAGTACCTGACTGCTGCCAGACTCCCAGCACACCCCTGCCAATGGTGAGGTGGTATTAGAATAACCTCCAGGGACTCAGCAGGCCCCCTCCTCTCTACTGCAAAAATTAACCCTGTCCTGGCCAGAACTGGGACACGGGGGTAAATCAGATGCAAAAGCTTGTGATTCACTGGGCTGGAACAATCCCATCCAATAAGATCAATGCAACACCAAGCTAGCAGCCAGCCACACTCAACTCAAAGCATCAAATCACCATGAGTGACTTCACACCACTGCGAGTTTACACTGGCTCATTTGCTACTCTAAGAACAGCTATGAAGAAAGAGTTAATTTCCCATAATATTTATGGCTATCATGAACTTTTTCTTCTCTCCATCCTGCTTAATTTGTTGCTATTTATTTATATTCCTTTGCCATGGAAATTCAGGCCAGTATTTTCAACTTCACTGCTGAGAGGAGTTATCTACATCTGCTTGCAAGTCCTTCAGCAGCTTCCAAACTGGTGAACTACTGGTAATTCCTGTTGCAAGCAGCTGGAGCTGCAATGGCTCAGCACCTCTGTAGAGAACAACCTACTCAGTGTTTCAGTGCTAATTCAGTGGTAATTTGAACATTCACACGTTAGAATTTTTTTCCTGATTTCCAACTTTCCAGTAGATAAAGCCACACAGCACAAAGCCACTGCAACCCAGCCATGGGTGGCCAGGGATCCCCCTGGTTATCAACAATCCCAAAAAACCCCGTGCATAGAATGGAAGAGAGCAACAGCTCCACTGTGTTCATGGCCCTGGCCTCCGAGGGCCCATCATAAACATGATTTAACTGCAGCATTATTCTAAACTGTGCAATAGATCTCCCTGTAACTGACAGGGAGATCTTACTTTACAGAGTAAGGCTGCTTAACAAGCCCTTCCCTCCACCCCCAAGCATCTCTGAGTATTTAACTAATTTTTTTCCTACATCTCAGATGTGGATATCAAGCCGAAATTCAAGGTATTGCACACCCCATTCAAAATTTCCTCTGCTTTGCACAGACCCAGAAGACAGCTTTGCTAGTGTGCTTAAAGCAGTAGCCTCAAACAAAAACATTCCCAAAATCCAACTTACTCTGTGATTGCAGCTACAGCAGACACACAGCACTTGGATCTTTTGAGGTGACAAGAATCTGGGGAGTCTGTAGCATCCCCAAGCCTGAAACACAATGTGTTTATATGGTCCCCAGAACTGAAATACCTTATTCTCTCAACTGCTCTTGATGGACTTACAAGACTCAAGAAAGAGACTTCATGTTTTACAGATCAAAATTGAAAATTCAAAGATGCCTACAGTGTTATGCTAGGTTTTCTTGTGTGATTTTAGACCAATGTCTGCTCTGTGAGCTCCCTTTCACATCTGCCTCAGAAAAAAAAAGTCTGAGAAGGACTGGCATTATGACACTGCCAAAACGCACAGAAGCTCAGGTGTAAACTGGACAGGATGGATTCAACAAAGTGGAGCACAATCACTAGAAAACAATCAGAAGATGCTGAAGTTTAATTAAAAGAAAAGGCGGAGAGACCACACTGCAGAGAAGCACGGATGTCCTGCTGGGCTCAGCCCAGGCTAACAACCTGTTCTTTTCAGAGAGGAATTGCAGAGATGCCAGACAATGCCGAAAACAGCGAGGACCAATTCAGTAAAACCAGAGAATAAGTCTTATAATCACACAAAAGTCCAATTTATGCAAAAAAACCCTCACGTGGTAACACAGTAACCCTTCCCCCAAGCCTGCAACTCAGACCGTGGAGCAGAACTGAACCCATTAACAGAGTTCATCCTTCTGCCCTCCCCACTTGCAGGGGGCCAGAGTGAAAACTGAGCACCTCAAGCCCATTAGAGAAAGAATTAAAGCAAGAGCCCAGATCTCTGTAACCAGGTCCTTCCCCACATGCTCACCTTGTACAGCTACAGTGGTTTAAGGAACAAGACTGCTAAAAGCATGAAAATCCAGGTTAGGCACTACCATGCCTGGCACAGAGTGCTGCGTTTCCCGGGGATGCGGTGCCGCTGAGCGCGGTGGGGCCGGAGAACGGCGGGGCCGGGAGCGGGGCCGGAGAACGGCGGGGCCGGAGCACAGCGGGGCCCGGAGCACAACGGGGCCCGGAGCACAGCCAGCGGCCCGGCCCGGCCCGGCCCGGCCCGGAGCACATCCCCCTTCGGGCCGGCTCCTCGAGCCCGCATCTTCCGCGGAGCAGGAGCTGCTGGGGAACGTTCCTGCTAGCCCATGTCTTCAGATGAGACCAGCAACGCTTTAACTCCTCCCCGGATTTGCTAGTTATAGAAGTCCCGGTGGAGGAGGCCCGCCACATCGGAGAAGTGCAAGTCCCCTGACTCCTCCCTCTCAGTTTCGGAGTGCCAGAAAGCATCGCTGGGCCTCACAGCGTTAGGAAGGAAGGTAAATCACAGCGGCTGACAGGGGAAATAGTGCAGGGTCCTGTGGCACACACGGAGAACCAGGGCTGTGCGGGAAACGGGGATGGAGCAGGGGACCAATGCTGCTTGCAGAGCACTCTGCCTTGCAAAGCACTGGGTTTTGGCTAAGCCCTCCACACTAAGCTGACACCTACAGAACCAGCAGGCAAGCCTACAGAGCTGGAAAGTCCTGCAGCAAGAAGAAGCAGGCGAGTTTCTTGCTGACCATAAAGCCTGAGAGGGCTGCAAGGCAGCAGCGATCTCCCAGCAGCAGCCAGCATCCCCAGAGCTGACACTGAAACCTCCTGCACTACATCAGACCTCAGGTGTCGGTTTATGCTCAAAAGCAGAATAAAGGACTGCAGTAAAATTAATAAAAAAATACAACTTTCCTACCAACTGAAGTACTTAGAGGTCACTTCTGCACATGTTTATGTCAATAACCTTGGGCTCGCTGAGCAGCATGGGGCGGGGATTGGGGGCTGGCTCCTTACACAGCTGCACAGTTGTGCTAATTCCTTTATGAAAGGGAACGAACCATTTACAGGCAACCCAAATGCACAGAGACATAGCAAAAGCATGAAGCTATAGAGGGCTTGATGAAATTAAATTCCCCAATGAATTTCAATTCTATTCCTTCAACAATTTAATAAATGGCAAGCTTAAACTACTGGAAAAAACAAAGTAATTTGACTGGTCATTGAAGTACATTTCTATGGCCTATGTAATTATAACCCCATGGCAAAGCTGCACCATTTTAAGTACTGTTTAAAAAAAGGAAAGAAATTCAAAATCGACCAATTACTGCATGCCAGCCCAAAGATTTCAGTACAAAGCTCTATGCTGGCTAATACCCTGCAATCAGCAGAGCAGGGAATAATTTGTGTCTGTTGTTGCCAGGGAAAAATGGGGCTCCAAATGCAGACACCTCGCCCTCCCACCCCCTTCCCAGCAACAATGCAGCATCAGGCATGGAGCCTTTCACCAGCCTGCTTCCCATCCCTCCCTGCCACTCAGCAATTCAGGACATGCACTGTCTGCAAACGGGATTTACAAATAGGGCTTCACAGCTCCCTGAAGCAAACAGGTGTAAATTGTCCTTTACATCATCACTTTCATCTTCCTACATGAAAACAGGTGTAAAACCTACTTCCAGATCAGATCAGAGTCAGGTTTAACGTGGTTCCAGATGCCACACTTGAGCTCATCTCAGACATCCCACCCCTTCACTCCTGTACCTGTTCCACAGAGTACAATGCTCCTAACCATGATGCTGCCTTCCCACCACTGGAAATGGAAAGCAGCTATCAAGTAAATTCAGGAACCCTTGATTTGGAACAGGAAACAGAGTCATGAGACTTTTTTGTTCATTTAAAAAACAAAGCAGGCTTTACTGCAGAATCAGAAGAGCGATAAACTCTTAAAAGAATTCTGAAATTTATAGCCTAAAGTCCAAAAGACCATTTCATCACTCAGTCCAGGTCTCTTTAGTGCCTGTATCACACTGGAGCTGGGTCTCAGGAGATAGAGGATGAAGGACTCTTGACAAGAAAATTTCTCAAGACCATTTTCTGATGCTCTCCCACACTGGGCACCTAGTGGGTTCCTGTGAAACCAGCACATCCAGAATTCCCCAGAAACAGATGTGAGAAAACACATATTGACATACAACAGGAAATTTTGGACCAGGAACCAGGACAGTATGACCTACCCAGAACTGCCCAAGCATTCATTATTTTGGGGGGATTTTTGCTACAGCAGATCCCAATCCTCAGGGAAGCCCTCCTCACAAATTCTCAGTCATTTGCCAGGTAGTTCCTGCCACAGAAATCAGGTAACCACATTGTGGGTTTTGGGTTTGTTTGTTTTTTTTGCACTTTCAGGGTGTTATCTAGTGGGTAACTCCAAACAACCTAAAACCTTTTGGTCACCTGAAGGCAAAGGCCAGGCAGCTCTACCCCAGCTGGCAACAGGCTTTGCTGACACACAGCCAAGGCACCAGGCTGGTGTCAGCTGCAGAGCCAGCATATACCACTCTCCTCAGACTACAGCTGCTGAGCAGTAAATATCAGCATGGTTAGAAAGAAGGGGAAACCTCACAAATAAATATAACCAACCAGGGATGTCAGCAACACTGCAAGAACCCTGTCCTGAAGGCAGCTGCCTTCTTGGCTTGCTGCTGATGCTCTAAGGCTGGAGGATTACAACCTGGCAAATTGGGAGAAGTGCCCCACACATGTACAAAGCCATGACTGTACCACTAGCAATCTTCTTATCAAGACAGATAGCAGGAAAGTGTAAAGACAGAAGCACATTTATCCTGCTTTGCAGATAGGAAAAGGAGTCAGAGAAATTAAGGCCAAAAATACCACTACTTGGCTTCAAGATTTTCACTGCCTAAAGGGCTGTTGCTCTTAAAATCTGTGAAGCAGCTGTGGCAGTACTGAGCCTACAGTGCAGGAAGCAAGCCTCAGCTCAAAGACTAACCCAAGCCCCCCCTTTAGAACCTGCTTGCAAGTCCTTGTTTCTAGCCCAAAGGCAAAGCCCAGCTGTTGCCACCACCATTTCTCCATTCAGTCCAGACAAGTTCCTTGTGCCAAGGTGGCTGCTCCCTCCAGGAAGGCGACACAGAC